>OX637536.1:85500960-86065960 GCA_951800035.1 Linnaemya tessellans | reverse complement strand
ATTTTGAAATTTTATAGGCTAAAAGTAATAATAAATATTCCAATATACTAAAGGGAAAATCAACTTCCATTAAAATTTTAACTCACACTACAGAGCAGAAGAGTTGTTTTCGAAAATCGCCACATTCTCATGAATTCATACTCATGTATTCATGTGTATTTTTTTCTCTCTCTTAATTTGTTTAACTTTATTGACTGAGGATTAATTATGTCTATATGTCTGCATTTCAGTTTTTACAATCAAACATCAGTGGACTTTAGATCGACATGTATTTGAACCTTTAGAGTCCATTTGGCGCAAACACTTTCAAAATCTAAGGTAAAATGGGGAAAACCAGCATGTTTTCTTAATAGTTTTCCTTGAATTTCTGAAATGTCAGCAGATAAGTCTGGTCAACGGCAAAATTAAATCATATAATCGCATCTATTGTGAATAGCAGGTGGAACTGTAGTTTGGCATTTTTATTGCCCTCAAAGAAAAAAGAAGTGCTATCGTGCATGTCAAGTGAAATATTTGATGCCTGCATGGAAAAACTGTATGAAATAAAATAAAAGCTATCAGTGCACAGTGAATGGCATTCAACTGTTAGTAAAGTGAAATATACTCCTACAATTGCCTAGAAAAACTGAAGTGGAAATATTAAACAAATAAACGAAAAAATGTGGAGGGCACAATCATTTAATGAAAAGGGAAATTTTTTGCCGCGAATATATTTTTGTGTTATTAGTTTCGATTGAATTTTTTATGGGAATTTTCCATGAGGGCAATAACGTGAAAAAGGAAAATATTACGAGGGAAAAACTATTCACAATGAATATGTCCTGGATGGTTTTTTATGAGCTTTCGGATTTGTTTAAAAAAAAAAAAAACATTAAACTTTGGCAAATGTCTGAAATTTTTATTTGCGTCGATAGAATGATCGCTATAATTCAATGTTTAAAGATGATTTCATGTTGACCGCGGCTACGCCTTAAATATTTAATAAGTTGAGTCCAATTTCGTCACACTCTCTGCAACGTATCGGCCAATATCTCACGAATAAGTCCTTCAATATTGGCTTTCAGTGCGTCAACCATAGCGGGCGTGTGCCTATAAACATAAAATAGTTTAAAGACGTTAAATCACACGCTTTAGGAGGCCAATGATTCACCGAACTTGCCTCTAAATTATATCGTTTTTTTTTTTGCGTGCTATGTGGCATATGGAACTGCCTTGGGGAAGCCAAATGTCAGCCAAGCCCAGGAGCCAAATTACCGCATTCGATATCGATCGAAATTTCAATACAATATAAATTGAAATTTCGATAGATATCGAATGCGGTGATTTACCCCCCTGGTCTTACATTTTAAACAAAAACAAAAATGTTTTAGCCATCGAACGATGGCACTTGTTAATCACAATAACTTTTCTGCCTTCGTCGACTTTGAACAGTGATGCCACACGACCATAATCAACATCGCTTTTCAAACCAAATACAGCAATTTTCTGCCTGTATTCATTCAACCAGAAATGAGCACGATGCAGTTTCTTAAACGAGCATGAATTTTGATTAAAAAATATATAGTCAAAAAATCTGCAATCGTTGTTATGTTTTGTAAGTCGATTCAAGGTTAAATTATAGACCAAACTGAACATGTTTAACAATAACATGTTACACGAAAACAGCTGAGCTGCCAAAAACAGTGTTGCCAAATAGAAAATTGCTAAAAAAAATCATTATTTATATTAAATTGAATTAAGATTCATAGGCTAATTGTTCGAAATTTGTTTTCATACCTCAGAAAGACATTATAAATATTTCAAGGCACAAAGGAAAGTCAACATCAGTTTTATTCAACTTACACAGCAGAGCAGAACAGCTGTTTTCGAAAGCCGCAACAACTTCATCATCATTATTTACTTCATTAAATTTTAAAGAGAAAAATTTTTATGAAATTTCCTTTGCAAAATCAGAGAAGTTGATAGAAATTTTAAAAAGCTAATGCGTATATACAAGTTTCAGCTGAAACATCAATTCTAAGTCCATTCTTTTTGCCTTCACACGTACTAAAATATAACACAATATATTCTCCTGTGATCGACTCCACTGTTCGTTGACTGCATCATTTTGCAGATGTTGACAATCAAGATATAAAAAATTTTCATTCATAAAAAGTAACAGAACCTTGAAATGTTTCAATTGTAACAACGATATTGTTTAATTAAGATTTATTACAAAGTTGATCTCAGACTGTAGATACTAGTTTTTGCCTCAGAATATGTGAATGTACACTCGAACATTTTATGACATATATTTTATGAAAAATAAACTTAAGATGTTTTTATGAGAATGGGGTAATTGAAAAATATGATGAACTCACGATAATACACATGTTTGTCTTTTAATATTAAAGTTCCAGGATATATAATTAAATTTTGTTCTTTTTTTTTCTTTAAGTAAAAATATCTCAAAACAACTCTATTATAATCAGCTTGCAGCTAGAAAACTTTGCAACATCTGCCCTATATTAGAGTAATACGATTGTGAAATTATTATAATAAATCAAAAAAGACAAATTCATAAGAACTGGAGTTAGCGGCAAATTAAATTAGCCATCAACAAATCTTTTAGAACACGAACTTCTCTTTAGAGCTGCAAAACTATCGATAGTCACGTCATTCGATAGTTTCGATAGTTTTTTGCGATACTATCGATAGTCTCGAATTCTCGGAAAATTGTCTATAGCAAAAAATGTATGTAATTAAACTAAAATTATGTTATCTTCCATAGAGTAAAAGAAAAGTTGAGTTTTTTAGAAACTTAAAGAGTTTTTTTAAATAACAATAAACAAACAAAACATACACATATATGTAGCCGGCAACACGGGTATTAAAAAAACAAAAATGTGTTAACATCAGGTTGATACAGTTCTCGTATGCAATTTCCTAATAAAATGTATTTAAATAACAACTGTTATCATATTTAACTACATAAGCCACCTAATAAGTGGTGACAAACACAATACACATGAGCACTGATGAAAAAGAGTTGCGGATTTCGAAAACAGCAGTTCTGCTCTGCTGTGTAAGTTGAATAACTAAAAAAACTGATATTGACTTATATAATAACTAAAAAAACTGATATTTTGTGCCTTGGCTAATTTGTCAGGTCTTTCTGGATTTAAAACAAAAAAAAAAAATTCGAGCAATTAGCCTATAAATCGTAATTCAATTTAATAAATTTATTAATTTATTTTTACATTTATGTTTATCATTATTTTTATTATTACAAAAGCTTAAAGGCGGCGAAATTTGAAAATTGCATTTTTTTTATTTCAAAGCCGCCGTCAGAGCCTTTTTATTAACTTCACTTTTACTTTTTTTGAATAACTTGATTTTTCTCGATAGTATCGATAGTCCGCTTAAAACCAAACTATCGATAGTACCATCGATAGTTTTGCAGCTCTACTTCTCTAGCCACGGTTTACAGGGCAACCACAAAAAAAAAAATTAACCAATTGTTAACCGATAAAACTACAACTCCGTTTAATTAATCCAGCGGTTAACCGATCAAATAAATAACCTAGTATGTACTTTTATTCTTCAAAAGAAAGTATTTTTTTTTTAACATTTAAAAAAAAATATTATATGCCCAACATATTATTCCGCTCTAATTAATTTCTTTTGTATAAAAGAGAGCGATAAATTATCAAAATAATAACAGCATTCAATTGAAATAATATTTGGGTCGCAAACACATATTTTTCCAGCTTGACAATTAACTCATAGAACTATTAAAATTGATCAGTTAATTAGACAGGGCGCCAATTCAAAGTGCAAGCAAAACAGTTTTTAAACAAAAACTTTCTTTTAAATACTTCCTGCTCAGACTTCCCACATGGAAACAAAACGATTTTGTCTATAAATTTCAAAAATTGTAGCGAAAACTTTTTGTTATAGATCTAATCAAGTTGATGGCAGCAAACAAAAATATATATAATTTTTTTTTACAACTTTTTCTATTACGATTTCATAAATCTTTTCGACAACTTAAACTGACTGACAAATTACAATAAAATGTATTGGATTGTAAAAGGAAAAAAGAAACAAAAAAGAATATAAGAACACAAGCCAAAGTTCCAATTAATTGTGCTACAAAGCAGATTAAATATTTTTTTTAACACAATTTTTTTTTTATTTTGTATTCTGTATCATTTCAAATATATGGAATAGTCGTACACGATACGCACCTTAACCTGCAAGTGTGTATATGATTATAAAGACGCCAAATATGGTGTTGTAGGCCCGGCCAATAAAATAATAATGAAAAGTATTTAATAAAAAAAATATTTAAATTACAAGCAAAAAATGTGTTGTTAAAAGCGTAATGGCGTTTAGCATTTGCCTGTCATAATATTGCGATATTGAACACGGCTTTCAAATGCTGTCAGTGGAACACAACAACAGCAGTTACACGAGCGCAAGATCGCAGCATAACTATTTAGCGGGTATTTTTTTTTAAAGAATTATTTCTTAAAGGAGAGCTAATTATCACAATACTCCTCATTCTGTAAGTCAACATTACGTCAAGACAATGTCAGAAATAGGACACTAACCACTTGTTGTGGAATACAATTAACTAAAGGGTGTTTTTATAAGAGCTTGCTGATTTGAAATTTAAATAAAACACACGCCAAATTATGAAATGGCCAAAAAAAAATTTTTTTATTTGGTAGATAATTTCTTGTCATTTAACATTTAAATATAATTTGGGGCATATGGCCACCACGACTATTTTGCACAAAGGTCATTCTGGAGGTCCAATTTTCGACCGACCACCTTTTCAAGCATTTGAGGACGTATTTCAGCAATGACACGTTGAATACTGGTTTCCAAAGCGTCAATCGTTGCTGGTTTATCCACGTAAACCAATGATTTCAGGTATCCCCACAAAAAATAATCGAGTGGCGTCAAATCACACGAACGCGGAGGCCAGTTCACCGGTCCATTTCTCGAAATAATGTTGTCGTTGAAATGTTCTTTCAATAAGTCCATTGTTTCGCCCGCAGTATGACAAGTGGCACCATCCTGTTGAAACCACATTTCGTTTACATCCATATCTTGAAGTTTTGGCACCAAAAAAAAATTCATTGATCATGATTCTGTATCGATTTCCATTCACCGTAACGCGTCGTCCTTCCTCATTTTTAAAGAAATAAGGACCGATGATTCCACCAGCCCATAGACCGCACCAAACAGTACATTTATCGGGATGCATTGGTAATTCTTGAACGGCGTGTGGATTTCTTTGCTCCAAATACGGCAATTTTGCTTGTTAACATATCCATGCAACCAAAAATGCGCCTCATCACTGAAGAGAATTTTGCGGTAAAAAAGCGGATAAACATTTTTAATTGAACACTGTTTTTGAAAATAAATTTCCACGATTTGGAAGCGTTGTTCTGGAGTTAAACTGTTTTTCATGATGATTTGCCAAACAATACTGAGTAGAGACGTCACTTTAAACTGTCAAAACAGCTGTCAGACAACAGTGTGATTCGTAAAAAAAAAACTCCCTTTACTTCTGACATCCTGTAAAATACAGTCCAAGGTCTTAAATATTAGTGGGTGCTGTTGGCTGAAGTAGTAGAACACGAGACTATGAAGCGGAGAGTACTGAGTTCAACCCCGCGCTGTCATGAAATATTGTGTTGAATTCTTCTGATCGGCATTAGTGCATGGTTGTGGTCAGTGATGTTAACTTTTTTATTTCGATTTCCGTACAGCTCTAAAAAAGTTACCGTTTTTTAGGTAAAATTACCGTCCGCAAAGTCTGGTACAAAATTAATAATAAGAAACATATAGAATTTAACTACAATTGGCATTATTTTGCATAGTTATAATGAAAACGTACTTTTTTGATGTTTTTACTGAGAAATATGTAGTCGCAAAATGTGCTGTCACAAAACTGATCTATTACCACAGTTATGAATTCGCCCTTGTAGACACATTATGAAAAAAATGTTTGGGGCCTAACAATTAAAGAGTAAAACTTTTTAAAATTACAATAATACAATCTTTTTTAAGCTTAAGGTCTTTATGATATATATATATATATTTTTCGATATTTCGTTAGCCTTTGGTTAACTTCTTCAGGAATTTGTTATAATTTGTTGTTTTCTTTCAATTGAAAAAATTTTTTTTTTTTTTTTTTTTTTTTTTTTTTCAATTGAAAGAAAACAACAAATTATAACAAATTCCTGAAGAAGTTAACCAAAGGCTAACGAAATATCGAAAAATATATATATATATATATCATAAAGACCTTAAGCTTAAAAAAGATTGTATTATTATATAAAAAATAGGTCGAAAAATTAGAAAAAAGCAAATTTTTAAAATTACCGTACAAATATAGCAATTACCTGCTTAACGTTCGGAAGGCTAAATTGCCGTATAATACGGTAATTACCGTACGGTTAACATCACTGGTTGTGGTAGTTGTTGCCAGCCTGTTTTCAATGATGAAGGCGTAGCCACTGGTCGGTCACTGAACATAATTGGCAGCGACTGACACTATCATGTAATAAAAAGCAGAGTAACAGCACCCTCCTTCGTCGGTCCTGTAGCTAAAAATTAGCCGGCGAACTAAAAAAGTTTGAAATAGCTACAAAAAATTCTTTAACTTCTCATCTTTCTTCATCTGTCCCCCTAATACTATCCCCTCCTTTTTAGTTCCGGCACAATGCAGTGCATATGTCATGCCCTGAGTGCAGGTCCAAGATAAAAAAAAATATAGCAAGAGGCTGTTAGAAATGGTCAATTGCTGAAAAAATACAAAACACAAGTGTCCTATTTTTTAATATTGTCTTGACATGACGTTGACCAATTAGTTACGGACTAAGGGGAAATATATTTTATTTTCGAATGATATAAAAATGTTTTCATTTTTGAAAACAACAAGTACCTCCAAACAAATCACCCTACACTTTTCACACAACTCATATGCGCTGCCAAATGTTAAACAAATTCCCAGAATTGTAAGAATTTTATGTTGTTGCCCCAGTTGTCTTTATTCGCGACATCTAATACACAAGTTTTCGCTTTTCTTGAACAAAATTTTTTATTGTTCAATAATTTTTATTTATTTAAAAAAAAAAAAAAATTGGAGGTTATATTCACTTTGTCATTCCGTGTGTAACGCAGTGATATATCCCTCTAAGACCCCATAAAGTATATATATTCTTGATCACTGATAAAATCTAAGACGATTTAGGCACGTCCGTCTGTTCTTACCAACGTCTGTGGAAATCACGATTCAGTAAAAGCCAGACCCTTGAAGTTTGACATATAGACATTTGAAAGGCCAAGTTCGTAAATGGGCTGAATCGGGCCAGAGGGGAAAAAGTTCCCCTAAGACGAACTAAACCAACCTCTAAGAAACAACATAATTTTTAACGTTGTTTTGTAATTTTATACAGCAAATGATATATTTTAAAATAGAATTTGAACAAATTCACTTATTAATAAAATAATAAAAAATCATTTGCAGATTCGAACTTAAGCCCGTTGAAAAAATAAACAATTTACATAAGAAAGTTCGACTAATAAAAATTCATACATGATATATTTTTATGTCAAAAGAAGGTCCAAAGCATTGAACATGATGCAAGTAGAAAATCAGAAAAATCCATTTTAGAAACCCCGCCCCTTAAGTGGGCGTTGTTATATGCAAAACTAGTGTAAAAATTTAAAAATTCTATTACTTAAGCCTACATTCCTTAAAAATAAAATTTTTAAGCTTTCATGACGAAGCTGATCCTCTTCTGCCCTACCCGCCCCCTCTCCCTTTGCCTACCAAATGACCCGATAAAAAATGTTTTTTTTTTACACTTAATTAACCCAAAAATTTCGTTTTAGTGTTTTATGGCAAAAGTGATATCTCTGCCCCACGGCCCTTGCCAGAGCGACCCTGACAAAATGCAGTTTTAATACCCTTCAAAAAGAGGGGGTCCAACATAAAATATATTTTTGATGAGTGATGAAGTCTAAGACGATCTAGCAATGCCCATACGTACCACTGTGAAAAACACGATATAGTCTATTTTTGGACCCCGCCCCCTGTAGTGGGCGGTGAAGTTACATTTTATATGAAACAATAGTGTAAATATTTAACAAATTGTATAATTTAAGACTACATTAAATTTTAAAGCTTTTAGGAGGAAGCAGGGATGTTCGCTGATCTTCCTCTGCCTTCCTTCCCCTCCTCCACCATTGCCCCCTAAATGACTCTATAACAAAATTTTTACACTTAATTACCCTAAAAAATTATTTTTAGTGTTTTATGTTAAAGGTGAAATGTCTCCCCCACGGCCCCTCCCATTGTGTTCACCACAAAATACGAGTTTTTATTTATTAAACATTTGGAGGGTAATTAAGATTCGACCCGGTCGAATGCAACGTTTTGTTTCACTTTGACACCACATTAGTCATGGACAATTGGTTTTTATTGTACATTTAAGAGTTTTCAATTTTAAAAAGCATTCAACAGCTTAACCACAGCAATCGCAGGCCAAACAACAGCAACATTTTTTGTGAGTAACTTACGCACAATTACATACAACCACCAGCAACAAATACATTTAAAAAAAAACACTAATTTTAACGTTTACACTTGGGCGCACATTTGCACACATCGATTGAAAGGTAACGAAAAAGGTACGCTATCAAATGATCGGATTAATTAATTTATAGTGTTATTTTTAAAAATACAACAGCATCAACATAAAAAAATTTCTGATGGTTCTCTTTGAGGACTTCAGAAATCAAAGGCATAATATGGTGTACAGACATGCATTTTTAATTGACTCAATATTCACTTTATTGACACAATTATCATGCAGTTCACATATACAGAATTTATTCAATTCAATTATTATATAACAACTGAAAGCAACAATTATTTTATATTCATAAGGAGCTCATGTTAAAATCTCGGAACTTCTTTTGTTGTAATTGTCTAATTAATAATAAATTTAACTTAATTTCAATGTGGCTCGACTTATTTCGTTTATAGTTTTGTTTTACTGTTCCACAATTTAGATGTCAAGTCTCGACTAACTTTGTTCAGTGAGTTGTGTTTTGCTCACTAAACACATTTTTAAGCAGGGCTGCATTTGGAATTCTGCTCCATATTGAAGCAATTACGTGTTGATTGAACAATTACTTAATTAACATTTTATTTAGTTAATTTTTTTTTCTTAATAGCAAACACCGCCCGCGAAGCAAAAACACCCAGAGTATTCGGCGTGAATCGAACCCACGACCTTTGGACTGATAGGCTAGCATTGCTACCCATCAGCCACAGAGACACTCAAATAGAGCTCAATAATGGCATTGATTGCGAAAAACTCAATTAAAGTGCATGTCTGAATACCGTATAAGTGATATATGAAAATAAGAATTAAATACCCTACGGGATATATTGTACCAATCGTCCTGAACGTATCTGACCTTTAAGTGGTCGAAAAGAGAACAATACAAAAAGTTGCCGGCTCGTGACTGGTGAAGAGAGCCTCAAGGTAGTCATCTAGGTCCACTTTGAATTACTTTATTTGTTTTGTCTTCAAGTTGACTTTAAACCCTCAACCACTTGGTGCGCTGATAACTTATGAGCCCTATTCACAATCTTGTGCAAATGGTCGTGCATCATTGCATTTGCAAAATAATTGTACTCTACACCAACAAAATACATTGAAAATGCTCTCAAATATTTTCTCAATTTGCAAATGCTATAATGCAAGACCATTTGCACTGGATTGTGAATTGGGCTATGGTGTTTTCTTTTCTGGAAAACATGTAACATTGTTTCACTTCATTTCTTAAAATTAGCAGTTAGGCGGAGTTTTAAGAAACAACTTAATATTCCTAAGGGATGGCACTTTATAATAGTTCCATTTTTCCATAAAAAGTGCACAAAATGTTGCACTCTTTTACTGAATTGTTGCCATGCTACCACCGTGTAATATTAAAACACCTTGGAAAATAGTTTTATTTGGCAACAATCACAAAAGTAGCATGGACACGAACCTGCATTGTAAAAACAATGTATTCTAATGGGTGATTTTTAAAGAGCTTTAGAATTTGATGTACAAACATGATAAAAGAAATATATGAAATCTTTATTTGAGTGGACAGAACGATCTAAAGAATTCACTGTTTAAAGCGGTAAATAGGCTGAGTGCAATTTTCTTATACACTCTCCAACGGCCAATTGTCCCAGCCCAAATGTGAAATAAACTGTACACCGAACTCGCCTCTGAATTGAGGCATTAATTCGCCTATTGTGTAATATGTGGCAAGAAAAATGTTCAATCACTGCACGGTAGCGCTCGCTATTCACAATAACATTCCTATCGTCGTCACCTTTACAAAAAAAAAAGATGCCACCGTTTCATAATCCAGTTGTAGGGAGTTCTTGCAATATTTCCAGCTGCTCTTCACTCTAAATATGGCAACTGGACTTGTTTGCGTATCCATTAAACCAAAAATGAGGACAATGCACTTTCTTAAGCGAGCATGAGTTTTAATAATAAATTTCAATAATCTGCAAGCGCCGTTCGTTTGAAAGTCGCTTCATGGTTAAATTATAGACCAAACTGAACATGTTTAACAGTAACATGTTACACAAAAACAGCTGATCTATTAAAAACAGTGTTGCCAAAAAGAAAGTTATTTCTGACAAGTTCGAATCGAGCTTTAAATAGCTGAAAGTTATTTTAATTTTACAAAAATACTTGCCGCCTATTTCACACTTTCGTATGAATTCTTTCTTTTGTACTAATATTGGCAGGAACACAACGGGGACGAACGACGAATTTCGTTCAATATGCCGAATTTGTAGGTAAAAATTCGCTGTATAAATTCGCTGTATAAATTCGTATATGTAACCTGCTACACGAAAAGGGACGAAAAGGGTAATTTTGTACCCCTTTTTTGTATTTTTGATATTGAACTTTTTTTAAATTTCAAATATTATATATATTATCTGTTTATTATGTACATTTTTAAATTTTTTCATTAATTATGTTCATCTTTACAGGTGAAACTAAAAGACATAGAAACTTGCAGTTTGCGGCATTTGAAAGAGCGTTTTTTTTCCTATAAGAATCACTCAAAAAGTAAAAAAAAAAAATTTCGGCGCAGAGGTCCCTCTTCGTGGAGCAGGTCACATATATTAAAATAAACAGCAAAAACAAGTTTGTAAACTTTTGTAAAAATCTTTGTAATCCTCTGATGCCAGACTATTGAATGTCTAAATAATTACCCCTGGGGTGTTCCTTTTTTCTAGAACAAATGCCTTTTTGGAATTACTTTCTAAAAACTTTTTGTCTGTAAATATATTGTTCTTTTCATTTAACAGCTGATGGGGTGACCATATGAAAAAATAGGAAATAGGAAGATGCATATACTATATTATAAAATATGTTCAAAATTAATACAAAGTAGTCCGAATGATAAATTTTTGTGAATTGGTGAATGCATTTTTAGTATGCACTGAAAACTTTAATGCCACAATACAGTAGTGAACTATGTTTTTCCACAAAATAACCAGTATATGAAACCTGGCCACCTTATATTAATTTGTTCTTCGTTAGCTAAATAAATCTATTTCAATTTTCGCTGAGTATGACGAATTTCGATCATTGTTTCGATTGTTTTAAAGTGTTTTAATTTTGGCGACATATATTCGCGATCAAAAATTCGTCATGCGTCGCAGTTGTGTTCCTAGCATATAAAGGGTGTTTTTATAAGAGCTTGCTGATTTGAAATTTAAATAAAACACATGCCAAATTATGAAATGACCAAAAAAAAATTTTTTATTTGGTAGATAATTTCTTGTCATTTAACATTTAAATATAATTTCGGGCATATGGCCACCACGACTATTTTGCACAAAGGTCTTTCTGGAGGTCCAATTTTAGACCGACCACCTTTTCAAGCATTTGAGGGCGTATTTCAGCAATGACACGTTGAATACTGGTTTCGAAAGCGTCAATCGTTGCTGGTTTATCCACCTACACCAATGATTTCAGGTATCCCCACAAAAAATAATCGAGTGGCGTCAAATCACACGAACGCGGTGGCCAATTCACCGGTCCATTTCTCGAAATAATGTTGTCGTTGAAATGTTCTTTCAATAAGTCCATTGTTTCGCCCGCAGTATGACAAGTGGCACCATCCTGTTGAAACCACATTTCGTTTACATCCATATCTTGAAGTTTTGGCACCAAAAAAAATTCATTGATCATGATTCTGTATCGATTTCCATTCACGGTAACGCGTCGTCCTTCCTCATTTGTAAAGAAATAAGGACCGATGATTCCACCAGCCCATAGACCGCACCAAACAGTACATTTATCGGGATGCATTCTTGAACGGCGTGTGGATTATCTTTGCTCCAAATACGGCAATTTTGCTTGTTGGCATATCCATTCAACCAAAAATGCGTCTCATCACTGAAGAGAATTTTGCGGTAAAAAAGCGGATAAACATTTTTAGTTGAACACTGTTTTTGAAAATAAATTTCCACGATTTGGAAGCGTTGTTCTGGAGTTAACCTGTTCATGATGATTTGCCAAACAATACTGAGTAGAGACGTCACTTTAAACTGTCAAAACAGCTGTCAGACAACAGAGTGATTCGTATAAAAAAAAAACTTCATAAAAAAATCTCCCTTTACTTAAAACAAAATATTATTAATTGTTGTTGTTCCAAATGTATTTATACGAAAGAAAGGACTGTGTGGATATTGTGAAAGCGGCTGTTAATTTTCTTAGAAAATTTGGAAAATGCAAAATTTAATCGAAATTAATTGAAATTAATAAAACCAAGCTTAGAAATATGAATTGTTAATACTTGACATGAATTGTGCCGAAATCCTAGTAAAAATTTGGATTTCCAAAAAAATTTTTTTTAGAAAACCTTCCCCAAGGGAATAAAGCAGTCCACAATTTTGTTATAAGCAAAGAAAAGTTAGGCCGCAAGTTGCAATGCATAATTTAAAAAAAATGCTTATGAAATGCTAAATATGTCTTACGAATAAGTGCAACCTTGCGTTGCAGAGACAGTTTTTTTTATTATATCGTCATTTAGGAATCAGAAAACTTACTTAGCCATTGCAGCTCAAATGTTTGCATACAATATAAAAATGATGGGCGATTTTGACAGTTGATGCTCATCAAAAGGAGTTGCCAAACAATTAGGAACATTGGACGTTGCCAGAAAGTTTACATATGCGTTGCCAGAAAGTTTACATATGCGTTTAGGAAGTCGGCCTTATCCTAATTTTCTATAAATAATTTATTTTTAAACCAATTAAAAAAGCCAGTATTTAAGCCTTTTCTGTAACATGAAACAACGTAACGGAACTTGTTTACACTCAGTGGCTCTTCTGCGAATTCGAAATAGCTGGGACACAGTTTAAAGAGATAAAATTGTGTTTGAATATTTATGAAAAATTTTAAATTAATACCTGTTGTTTCGGTTTTTATAATATTAGCGCATTTTTTCAAAAGAATTTTTAATCTTTTTGTTTTTTTTTTTTTGCTTTATTTATGTTTGCGAATGAATGCCATAAGTGTTTGTATGTGTGTGTGTGTGCCCGTTTTTTATTGTATTCTTTATTTGATGTCTAAAAATCAATTTAGTTTTAATGTTTATCACCCGTTGATTTCTTAATCTCCTGTTATTTATATTTTTTAAATCAGGTTTTACTTGACTGCTGCTCGTGACCGTCTTTCCCGGTGCACAAGATTTAGTCTTGTGTTCTTTTAAATTGAATGGAATTTAATTATTGCCGATAAATATGGTGTCAATTTAATAACAATCAAATAGGGTTTATGGCCACAGACAAAAAGTGCTTACCAAACACTGCGAAAACGAAAACGACGGTTCAACCAACTCATATCAACGAAACATAAATTTTGAAATTTTATGTTTTTTAATTTTATATATAAATTTTTTTATTTTTTTGGCTAATTTTTTTCAAGAAAAAGGTTTTCTTCAGAATACCTTAATGAAACCTGTATAAAAGTTGCCGCTACTTTAAAATGTATTTATTTAATGAGTGTGAATTTTATGCTTGTAGCGGCGCGCATCTCTTCAAGATGCGTTCGCTGTCGCCCTAGTAGCCTCTTCCCAGGCCGTAAGTAGATATGAAGGCTGAAAAACATTAAGCCACAACAAAAAAAAAAAAGGTTGCTTAACAAAACACTACCTACAGCCAAATAATAAAAAGGCAAAAATATAAACACAATTTTAAGATAAAGTCTGCTGAGCATAAAGTCCCATGACTAACACCAACTTCGAGTTAACTAAGCGCAACTGAAATAAACTTGCCAAACATTAAGTCTTAAGTCGCCGTGCGAGTATTGGTCACATCATTCTCCAGCATTCACACTGAAGAGTAAAAAACCACATGATAACACAACCACTAATAAGAAAAGGCCTCGCAGTCCTTCTCTCTTTAGTTGTCTAGCCTAGTATTTATCAAGTCTTTCCTAATAAATAGAAAGGTCTTGGTGTTTTTTTCTTATTAGTGGTCCATATTCCATGCTTTTATCGAGGATTTCTGGCGTGACGAACTCCTTTTGGGAGGCCTTAACGTATGGTGCCGCTAATGCTGATACGCTCAGAATGGAAGTCAGTAACCTAATTCTTAACCATTGAAATTGATGTTTCAGAGTTCCCATAGTAAATATATTTATCAAGTTTTTTACGCAAACGGTGCCGAAATTCAATTTTTCCCCACTTTTTATAAAATTCACAAACTTGTCTGCTTTTAATAACTGACAAAAAATAAAAAACTAAATCACTCAGCTTGCTCGAAATTTGACAGTAGACCAGGGCTGCCAGAAATTTTTCGTGAAAAATCAGCAAATTTCCCAAAAAAAATCGGCATTATCGGCACTTTCATTTCTTAACATCCGCAAAAAATCGGCATTAATTAAAAAACTTATTTTGACATATAAACAAAAACAATTCAATATAATTTATTAAATATTATACATAAAACAGCATGTATAGATCAATAAATTTGCACCTCACAAGTTTTGAAATTATTTTGGGGTTTCGTTTAATCTCCCAATTGGCAATTTAAAAGAAACGATTTATTATTTTATTCATTTAGAATGACTTTTACTTACAAAAAAAATACATAAGATCAACTTGCTTTTTATAAAAGAGTATAAAATAATTAAAAAAGATGTGTGGAGTCGTGGGACACCGGATAGGAACGCAGTTCCTTATTATAAAAATATTAATTTTAAGTTCTATTCGAGGTATAAAGAAAATAATTATTCGGGAATACATTTTTTATTAGGATTTTTTCTTTTCGCCGATCAACGAAAATACGGAATCAGTTTTGTTCCCAAACGAAATTGAATTCTGTCACGGCCCGGCTGCGTATGATTAATAATTGTTTGTATGGAATTGTATTACTCATACGTCTTAAACATTGAGTTAGAAACAAAATATCTTACGTTACGGACGTTTCTTCCCGGTTAGGGTACCCCTCCGCAACGTCTCATAAGGAACTTCGTTCCAATTAAAATATATACGTCTTTTCCAATAGTATTTCAAAATTTTGCTATTATATTTCAGAATTTCCTAAAAATTAACTCTACTCGTAGGTTCTAAAATAGGAGTTACAAAATACAATTAAAAATTTAGAATATTATCTAATATGTAACTGTAAATCCTAAAATTTTTGAACAAAATTCGTAAATATAATACAAAAATTGGAAATAATGTGGTTTTCATAAATCAATCATAAATATTTGATTTTGACATTTTTATTAAATCGTTATTTATTTCGCAATTAGAGTTTTTCATTTTCAAATAATCTTTAGAATAAAGAATTCCTTCTTTTAAAGTTTTATTTTCTAAGGAACATCGGAATTTCGTGCACAGCTACAACAAGGCAATTGAATTGTTATTAAAAGAAGAATTATATAATAAAAGATGTTCCACACTATTATTAAAAAATCGGCATTTTTTAGGAGTAAAATCGGCAAATCGGCATATTGAAATTTTTGGAGTAAAAAATCGTCAAAATGCCGATAAATCGGCATTTCTGGCAGCCCTGTTCACAATTCAGTCTATCACAAGCTTCCAAACAAGACGGTTGTTTGAGCGCTAGTTGAAAAAATTATTTAAGGGTGGGGAGAATGCTCGTTTGTTTACAAAATTGTGAGAGACACACACAAACTCAAAATGTTGATGTGTTTGTGCCTACGTCTGATTTAAAGTTACTGTGAGGGAAATTTAAAATGTCATGGAGTTACTTAACAAGCCTGGAATATTCGAGAAGTGTGCAACTAGCGAAATTTGAAAAATCACCTAAATTTGTTCCCTTCTATACGTAATCTGTTCAAGCAAGTTAAAACGTTATATTCGACCGGGTCGAATCTTAAATACCCTACAAATATTTAATAAGTAAATTTAAAATGTTTAACTTGGTGGGACAGAGCTCCTTTAAGACATCTCTTTGCCCAAGTTTAAATCTCTATTTTGACACAGAGTCATTACGGGAAGGGCCGTAAGGTAAATGTTGCACCTCCGCAAGGTCAGAGCACATCACAGCTTCTTATAGGCTTAAGGAATAACAATTGTTTAATATTTAGACTATTTTTGCATATAATATCGTACGTCCACGCCTACCAAAGGGTACGGAATTCAAAAATAGACTACATCACGTTTTCCACAGACGAACGTATTGGAATTGCTAAATCGCCTTAGACTTCATCACTGAACAAGAATATATATATATATACTTTATGGCATCCAATTCTTTTTGGAGGACATTAAAACTGAATTTTGTCGGTGTCTTTCTGGCAAGGGCCATGGGGGAGACATTTCACATTTTCTATAAAACTTCAAAAATAAATCTTAGGAATAATTAAATGTAAAATTTATTTAATTTGTTTTTATAGGGTCATTTAGAAAGCAAAGGGGGAGGAGGGGTTAGGGCAGAGGAGTACCAGGTTACGTCTCAGCTTCGCCATAAAAGCTTAAAAATATTGTTTTTAAGGAATTTAGGCTTAAGTAAAACAATTTGTTAAATTTTAACACTATATTTGCATATAATAACGCTCACTGAAGAGGGCGGGGTCCAAAAATTAATTTTTTTTATTTTATGGCTCCACGGTTAACGCGTTGGATATTCTTTGAATTAAAAAATATATCATTTGCTTAACAAAATTACAAAAAAAAAAAAACTTTAAAAATTATGTTGTTTTTTAGAGGTTGGTTTAGTTCTTCTTAGGGGAACTTTTTTCCCTCTTGCCCGATTTAGCCCATTTCGGAACTTAATCTGTGCTATCCTTCAAGATATATTTATAGCAAATTTCAAGAGTCTCTCTTCGTTTGGACTGAATCGTGATTACCACAGACGCACGGACGGATGGAGCGACATGCTCAGATCGTCTTAGATTTCATCACAGATCAATAATATAAAGGGTGTTTTTATAAGAGCTTGCTGATTTGAAATTTAAATAAAACACATGCCAAATTATGAAATGACCAAAAAAAAATTTTTATTTGGTAGATAATTTCCTGTCATTTAACATTTAAATATAATTTCGGGCATATGGCCACCACGACTATTTTGCGCAAAGGTCATTCTGGAGGTCCAATTTTCGACCACCTTTTCAAGCATTTGAGGGCGTATTTCAGCAATGACACGTTGAATACTGGTTTCCAAAGCGTCAATCGTTGCTGGTTTATCCACGTAAACCAATGATTGCAGGTATTCCCACAAAAAATAATCGAGTGGCGTCAAATCACACGAACGCGGAGGCCAGTTCACCGGTCCATTTCTCGAAATAAAGTTGTCGTTGAAATGTTCTTTCAATAAGTCCATTGTGGCTGTTGAAACCACATTTCGTTTACATCCATATCTTGAATTTTTGGCACCAAAAAAAATTCATTGATCATGATTCTGTATCGATTTCCACTCACGGTAACGCATCGTCCTTCCTCATTTTTAAAGAAATAAGGACCGATGATTCCACCAGCCCATAGACCGCACCAAACAGTACATTTATCGGGATGCATTGGTAATTCTTGAACGGCGTGTGGATTATCTTTGCTCCAAATACGGCAATTTTGCTTGTTGGCATATCCATTCAACCGAAAATACGCCTCATCACTGAAGAGAATTTTACGGTAAAAAAGCGGATAAACATTTTTAATTGAACACTGTTTTTGAAAATAAATTTCCACGATTTGGAAGCGTTGTTCTGGAGTTAACCTGTTGTTCATGATGATTTGCCAAACAATACTGAGTAGAGACGTCACTTTAAACTGTCAAAACAGCTGTCAGACAACAGAGTGATTCGTATAAAAAAAACTTCATAATAAAACATCCTTTATATACTTTATTGGGTTTCATATGGATATTTTGCTGCGTTAGACCATTAATAGATGGCGGTTGACGAAAGTTAGTATGAGGGAAATTGAAAGTGTCATGGAGTTACTTAACAACCCTGGCATATTTGAGAAGTATGCAACTAGTGAAATTTGAACAATTTGTTTTTTTATATACGAAATCTGTTCAAAAAAAGAATCCCGTATATATACAAATATTTTTAATATTTAATATCATTGGGTTCATGTAAAAATGACCTAATTCCGAGGCTGCCCGAAACTTATAGTAGAATAATAGTAGAAAAAAAATTATCTTACAGTCATTGTTAAAGATTCTATTATGATTAATAGAATTGGTCCTTCATTGTTTTTAGTAGGACCAGCACGCAGGGGATGACCCCTGCAAATGCAGTGCATTGCGCCGGATCTACAAAGAAGCGAATAGTATTAAAAAGACAGATGAAGAAAGAAGAGTGGGTAGAGAATTAGCTAATTCAAAGTTTTACTTTGCCGGCTAGTTCTATACTGCAGGGCCGAAGGTGCTGTTCCTATGCTCCTTAGCACGTGATGGTGTCAATAGCTGTCAGAAATTTGTTAATGTCCAGTGCTATGCCTTCATCACTGAAATAGTCTGACAATAACTATTCGTAAGTCCCCTTTTACATACATCAGGTTTGACTCGCCAAGTCTTGATATTTTAGGAGTGTGCGGTGAAGAGCATAAAAAGGGGTACAGACTGGACGGCACTATTCAGTTTTTATATTTTCTTTCCTTTTATCATCCGTAATGTATTAAATGAATGTTCAGCAATGAAGAGAAACTTGACATGACATTTCGTGTGTGAACGTAAATGCAGGAGGTTCAAAAGAAAATTTAATTAAAACTGATCAGGTAATCTTGATATGTGTAAAAGGGGACTAAGACAACCATGCATTCAGGCTGATTAGAAGAATTCCGCACAATATATGCCTGGCTGAGTGCCGAGTCGAACTCCAAACTTTCGACTTCAGCCAACAGTAAACTTAAAACTGTGCCAATTGGGGCCTTTCTACCTCAGAATAACGATAGGGATGTGGACACTGACCGATACTAAGAAATTACTTTTGCTTTGGCATTGTTCCTCTCAAAATTGTAAATTAACTTTGCGCTTTGGTTCCCATGCTGAGTAGATACTATAGTTGGTCTCATTATTTTTTTTTTTCAATACATTCACTTTATTATGGAGATTCCAAAGAGCATATTTTATTTCTTGTCCTTTTGCTGTCTGAAGTATTTCTTTTTTGCAATTTAAATTAGAGATGGCATTATATGAAATATTCTTACTCACTTTTAGGCACACTCACGAGAAATAAGAGAAATTACTTAGGCACGAACGTGATCAATAATTACTTCTTTTTTGTGAGCAGATGTGCTCAAGCGAACACAAGAAAAAGTGTCATTTTAAACTACAATCATTTGTAAGCCGGTATTACACAATAGCCCAATTCACAATCCTGTGCAAATGGTCTTGCATTATAGCATTTGCAAATTGAGAGAGTATGTGAGAGCATTTTCAATGTATTTTGTTGGTGTAGAGTACAATTATTTTGCTCATGCTACGATGCTAGACTACTTGCTCGAGATTGTGAACTGGGCTATTATATAAAATACGAGGGTGGGCAAATAAGATTTGTGACCTTTTATATGAAACACAGATTTTTGCATAAAACTCTATTTTATATTTCTACCGAGTCCCTTTTGAGTTTTATACAGCATTTCTTACAATTTTTTATACATTCCGAAATATACGATTTGTCGAGGTCATTAAAATAGGCTTTTGTTTGTGGGATGATCTCGCCGTTGTCGTCAAATCTCTTTCCGCCGAGCCATTTCTTCAAGTTGCAAAACAAGTGGTCGTTATTATAGGCAAAAATAGCATAAAAATTTAACAAATTGTTTTACTTAAGCCTACATTCCTTAAAAATAACACTTTTAAGCTTTAATGACGAAGCTGAGACGAAACCTGGTACTACTCTGCCCTACCCCCTCCTTCCCCTTAGCCCCCTAAATGACCCTACCAAAAAAAAAATTTTTTTTTTAAATTTTGTATCTAATCATTCCAAGCATTTATCTTTAGAGTTTTATGACTGCCGATTTCTGCCCTACCTCCCCCCCCCCCACCTCTTCCTTTGCCCCCTAAATGACCCTACCAAAAAATTTTTTTTTTTTTTAAATTTTGTATATAATCATCCCAAGCATTTATCTTTAGAGTTTTATGACTGCCTGTTGCTGCCCTACCCCCTCCTCCCCCTTTGCCCACTAAATGACCCTATTAAAAATAAATATAAATTTTTTTTTATTTTGTGTATAATCATCCGAAGCATTTATTTTTACAGTTTTATGTGTATCTGTTTCTGCCCTACCCCCTCTCCCCCTTTGCACTTTAAATGACCCTATCAAAAAAAAGAAATTTTAATTTTGTATATAATTATACCAAGCATTTATTTTTAGAGTTTTATGACAGAGGTGAAATGTTTCCCCCACAGCCCTTGCCAGAGCGACCCCGCCAAAATACAGTTTTTAAAGCCTCCAAAGAGAATTGTGATGAAGTCTAAGACGGTCCAGCAATGCCCATACGTTCGTCTGTGGACAACATGATATTGTCTGTTTTTTAACCCCGCCCCCTTTAGTGGGCGTTGACCTACGATATTATATAAAGGAACTCTGTCCCACCAAGTTAAACATATAAAATTCACTTACTAAATATTTGGAGGGTATTTAAGATTCGACCCGGTCGAATATAACGTTTTTACTTGTTATAATATTCGAACTACAACAAGGTATTCCTCACTTTCGTGCCTTTTGTCTTACTCCTCAAGCCTCTCAGCCATAGTATATTTTTCAAAAACCAATCCCTTCCAACAAAACTCTAAGGCTGAATTTTTGAGATCTCAGTTAAACTAAGTTTAGCTAATCTGAAAACAAATTTGTGCCGTCATTACCAAGTTTGTCTACATACTTTTGACGGAACAGATTAGTTTTGGTTAAAATGTTGGTCTTTTATGGAATAATATAAAAAAAAATACCATTTCGTCGGAAAATTCAGAGTTTCAGACTACGTGAAACTAAGTTTAAACTTAATCCATATCCCAAAAAGTCGCTCTAAGAGTTGATTTCTTGGATTTTTTTCAATGAAATTGATATTTTTTAATTTATTTCAGTTGTCTAATATCTGAATATTCAATATATTTTATATTGCAACCTTCAGGTATTCTACAGAGAATGATATTCGAATGGAGGGCGAGACTGGATTCTGACTATGAAGCCTAAGATACGGGTTGCGATTCCACAATAAGTCACGACTGGATATTTTCTGTTGGTCTATTCCAATGTCGAAAACATAGCACTGGCCGATTAACACAATCATTTAATAAAGACAACACATGCGGTCGTGGGAACTGTAGCAAGACATTCGCCAGCATTGCAAGGAATACAATGGCTGCAGCATATTATTATCTTCTCATCTCTTTCCACCTGTCCCCCCCCAAAACACTATCCTCTACATCCAGAGATATCATCCCCCTAAAGACGTTCCAACAAATGAAAATATATATGCATGACTTCACATTTTCGGATACAGGTTTAAAGACAGTCCGGGTTGTTGCAAAGGATCGGGTAACAGGAGGCTTACGAACTTTCACAATTGATAACGGCCATTCTATTGAAGCTGCATCTGTCTAATTAGTTGTCTTTTATTCAGACGGATGTTGCATTCGACAATACATGCAAATAATAAAATTATTTTATGAAAAGAGGTGCTCTATTGGGTCACCGCACTCCTTTTATCCAGAGGATAAATTTGAAGACACTGGTTTAGTTAACGTCGAAGAAACCCAAGATCTATCGAAAACATTGCCGCTGCCAGTGAAAGTGTGCAGAAGAATCCGAGCGAGTCGATTTCGATCACTTGCAAGAACTCTACCTTTCGAAGACCACAACTGGGCGAATATTGCGTCATGCGGTCGCTTCACTTGTTTTATCCAAAGGATAAATTTGGAGCCACTGGTTTAGTAAACGTCGAAGAAACCCAAGATCTGTCGAAAACATTGCCGCTGCCAGTGAAAGCGTGCAGAAGAATCCGAGGGAGTCGATTTCGATCACTCACAAGAACACGAACTTTCGAAGACCACAACTGGGGCGAATATTGCGTCGTGCGGCCGCCGCATTCGTTTTATCCAGAGAATAAATTTGAAGCTACTGGTTTAGTTAAAGTCGAAGAAACCCAAGATCTGTCAAAAACATTGCCGCTGCCAGTGAAAGTGTGCAAAAGAATCCGAGGGAGTCGATCTCGAATCAGCCACAAGAACACGACCTTTCGAAGACCACAACTGGGGCGAATATTGCGTCGTGCGGTCGCTTCACTTGTTTTATCCAAAGGATAAATTTGGAGCCACTGGTTTAGTAAACGTCGAAAAAACCCAATATCTGTCGAAAACATTGCCGCTGCCAGTGAAAGCGTGCAGAAGAATCCGAGGGAGTCGATTTCGATCACTCACAAGAACACGAACTTTCGAAGACCACAACTGGGCGAATATTGCGTCGTGCGGTCGCCGCACTCGTTTTATCCAGAGAATAAATTTGAAGCCACTGGTTTAGTTAACGTCGAAGAAACCCAAGATCTATCGAAAACATTGCCGCTGCCAGTAAAAGTGTGCAAAAGAATCCGAGGGAGTAGATTTCGATCACTCACAAGAACTCGACCCTTCGAAGAGCACAACTGGGCGAATATGGCGTCGTGACTTGAGCCTACACCCCTTTAAAATTCAACTGCTCCAGGAACCGTACTAAGCGACCACGGACAACGACAAGTGTTTGCTGAATGGCCTCTCGAGCAGTTAGTAATAGACCCTAATTTTGATCCTAAAATCATTTCCAGCGATGAGGCCTATTTCTGCATCAATGGATACTTGAACAAACAAAATTTGCTGAATTTGGAGTAATACCAATCCACATGATATCCAAGCGTGTCTAATGGATCCCAAAAGAAGTCACTGTTTGGTGTGGATTTTGAGCAGACGGCGTCATTGGTTCCTATTTCTTTGGGAAGGATGTTGGCCCAGGCCATTACTGTGTGAATTGTGCGATTGGAGGTTGCCATTAGAACCCAGGTTGCTGATCCAAGACGAATCTGACCACTGGTTAGGAGTAGTTGTTCGTGTGATTGGAGGTTGCCATTAGAACCCAGGTTGCTGATCCAAGGCGAATCTGATCACTGGTTAGGAGTAGTTCTTCGTGTGATTGGAGGTTGCCATTGGAACCCAGGTTGCTGATCCAAGGCGAATCTGACCACTGGTTAGGAGTAGTTGTTCGTGTGATTGGAGGTTGCCATTAGAACCCAGGTTGCTGATCCAAGGCGAATCTGATCACTGGTTAGGAGTAGTTCTTCGTGTGATTGGAGGTTGCCATTGGAACCCAGGTTGCTGATCCAAGGCGAATCTGACCACTGGTTAGGAGTAGTTGTCCGTGTGTTTGGGAGTTGCCATTGGAACCCAGGTTGCTGATCCAAGGCGAATCTGACCACTGGTTAGGAGTAGTTGTTCGTGTAATTGGAGGTTGCCATTGGAACCCAGGTTACTGATCCAAGGACAACATTCAATCAGCAGAAGCAGAATAGATCAGAGCCACTGCAGAGTAGACACTAGCTATAGGCTTAAGTAATCACACGTAACAGAGTAGACCAGAGCCACTACAGGGTCGATACTAACCACTGGTTATAGGCTTATGTAGATAGTTATGAATCGTTAAATTATATCCTGAATAAAGAACTGGACCAAATATCTCTGACTTTTGTTGTTCATTAATTTATGTGACCCGACACTGGACTCCGCTGAGCTTACCCCAGCCACCAGCGCCAGCGTGTCGTTACATTGGCTATAGTTCGTTTGATTACCAACTTCCTTTGGCATGAATTGGCAGATCGGGACATGTGATTTCATACATATGGGTGCCTCTATGGCTGATGGGTAGTAATGCTAGCCTGGCCGTCCAATGCACTATAGGTAATTTTTGTGGCAAAAAGTCATTTTTCTAACTTTCAAGAATGCAATTTTTTTTTGGTATTTGATAAAGAACACATCAAAGCTAATAACGGCATGTTTTGTTTTTGTAAAAAATTAACGACGACTGCTTAGCAGGTGGTCAAAATCATTGTTTGTGAGCAAAGTGTTGTATGCAGTATATAAAGTGCGATTTGGTATAATTTTTAAGTTTCTTTAAATAGTTATAAAACAAACATAAATTTAAATCAAATATGGAAAACAAAAGTGATAGTAAGTGGTTAAAAGTTTAAGAGAAAGATTTTGTTAAAAAAAATTTTATTTTTACGAAAAAAAACTCATACTTCGGACATAACCTTTAATAAAAGTATGTTTTCTCAAAATTGAATTTTGGATAAGCTTTTAAAAAAATGGTCCAATTCGGCCGTGTTAAAACAATCAAAAACGTATTAAATGAAGTATTTTGAGTTTATTTTTGTCAATTTCATGTTGCGATTTTTTGCTTTTATTGAGAAATATGCAAAATAGCGAACTTGCGGAAGTTTGGTTGGATAAGCAGAAGAAAGAGGAGAATAATGCTGCTGTTTACAATTTTATTGTTTGTAAAGCTGAATGCGGGAATGTTTTTAATGAGGAATCTGCTTATGTGAAGGAGAAAGTGCGATTTTTTTGTAAAAATTTTCATGTAAATCTGAAGAAATTTAAAAATTTAGGCCGCCATATTGGATCCGCCATTTTGAATTTGAAAAATTTTATCTCAGATTCGAAGTCAGCAACCTTGAAAACCCCTGTATACCGATTTTCATGTAAATCTGAAGAAATTTAAAAATTTAGGCCGCCATATTGGATCCGCCATTTTGAATTTGAAAAATTTTATCTCAGATTCGAAGTCAGCAACCTTGAAAACCCCTGTATACCGATTTTCATGTAAATCTGAAGAAATTTAAAAATTTAGGCCGCCATATTGGATCCGCCATTTTGAATTTGAAAAATTTTACCTCAGATTCGAAATCAGCAACCTTCAAAACCCTCGTATACCGATTTTCATCCTTATTCAGTGATTCCTTATAGTTTTGGTCAGAAAATGTGGTAATTTTACCTATAGTGCAATGGTCATGGGATCTCGCCGCAGACTCTGAGTGTTTTCCGCAGACCAGCAAATCGCTTCGACGTCGGGCTGTATTTGTTTTCTTAAAAAAATTAAGTACGACATTGGATATTCTACACGAGCGATATGAGGGCATGCTCATCTCACGTGGAAGTGATGTGAACTGGCAACCGGTGTCGTGCTAGGTGACTCCATCACACTTTTTCTTATATGTAGGGGGGTTTTTAAGGCGCTGGTGTCTGCGAATAGGCCACAGACAACAGCGGTCGGTCCTCAAAGGCAACATAGTCCTTGCCATGCATGAAATTCAACTGACTGTTGCGCCAGGCTCATGAAAAATCAACACATTTCGGATAAGATGCATCCAGGAACGATGTTTTATTCCACGCATAATGCCATTAATAGGTTTATTAAACGAATACAAAATTTTCAATGATATCGCACACAGATTTTGTTTCATTTGAAAATAAAGATAAGACGCGCTTAATGAAAGACACTTTGGAACAGGATTAAAATGTGGAGCACAATGATGATGATCCCGCCTTCCTTCAATTCGCTTATCCGAAATTATTTTTATTGTAACGATAAGGATTTTTTTTTTACCTTTTACATTCACGAAATTTTATTTTAGTTAAAACTCTTGCCTTAACAGAACGAAACTTTTGTAAAGTTTCGTTTTGGCTTAATCGAAATCGTCTGTAATTGCAGAGCATCGTAATAGTGCTGGAGTCCTGCCCGTTAAACTTATATTTGGCCGTGTATTAAACAATTTAACGTTTCAAAATTATTATATGTGTTAGTTAAACATTTCCTCTGTAAATACCCGAACATTTCATATATCATTTGTATATCACCTTTGGCCTTGATTCATGATACGTGAGAACGTTGCCCATCTCTAAATGGGCAACGTTCCAAAATAACTTTCTTTCCTTTAAGTTTTTGCTGTAGATATTTTTATATTTTATTTATATGTGCCTTTTATGTTTCGTGTGCTCTGTCCTTTAATAAATGTTTGTTGTTTTTTTTTTTATTTTCGGTTTTTTTTTTTTTACTTTTTATAAAATTTTCGCTTATTTCGCACATAACTCTTGTCGTATGCGCCACACGGTTTGCAAGAAGTTTGTGCTCCAAATTTTCAATGAATGCAGCTTTTTTTTTCGTTTTCTTTAGAAAAGGTTTTTTTGGGGAATTTTTTTATTTTAATTTATTTTATTTATTTATTTATTTTTTTTTTTTTCATATAAAACTCATTAGGCGCTACATTGTTGAACATGTAGTTTCGGTTTAAGATCTGGTTGTGAGTTTAGATATTAAGAGAGAAAAATATAGCAATTGAAATTTTGCAAAATAAACTATTTGCCTTAAAATGCCATGACACATTTTTGTCTTTTAATATCTGGAGCCGAATTACCGCATTCGATATCGAGCGAAATTTCCATACAATTTAAATACAAATTTCGTTCGATAGCGAGTGCCGTAATTTGCCCTCTAATAACAGACAGATATGTGACACTCGATTTGGATGATATAGTTTTAACATATCGGTTAGGCAGTCGATTACCTGGACTATAAAAATACGCTTTAATTTGCAGTCGTTGTTATTGACTTTTCCCAAGATCTATGGAATTTCCATCATGTCTTTTCACTCACTTGTATTCCTTTTTTTTTAGGCAGATAAACAATCGGTGTTTTCTTTTTTTTTTTTATTTGGAACGACTAATTTATTGTCTGCAAAATTTTGTTTCTCTGTGTAGTTTGTGTGCTGCACTCATTCTTCGTTAGCTTTTACACACACACACACACACAAGCACATTAGATGTTTTTGTATTTTATAAACAAGTTTGTTTGTAGATTTTCGTAAAGTGCCCAATATAAATTTTGCGTTCTTTTTTTCATTCGACCGGAATTGCGCCAGAAATGTTATCCTGATTATGTTGAGCATTGTTTATAAGGTTATGCTGTTTATATTTTATTTGTTTTATGTCTTGTTTTCTACACACACACATACACACACACAAACACACATGTTCATATGTACTCTTGCGTACATATTTGCACTTTAATGCATCACTTTTGGTACAGTTTGACTATAATTTAAACGAGAGCTACAAAATTTATTTCATTAAAAACTTATAAATTGGTTAATTGTGGTGTAAATAAATTTGTCTGCTGCGGTTATCATTCTGTTCTATTGTGTGTGCCAAGTTTGACTTGAGTAGGTTAGGTTACGGAGGCCATAAAGATGCCCATTGTGATGCCCCGAGGGCTACACCCTACACAATCCTTTCAAAACGAAGTAGTGGTTCCTGAAAACCACGTAGAGCTTCTCACAAAACCCGCCAGGGTTGCACCAGCGGTGCAACAGTCCAGATCTCGTAGGAAACGAGAGCCTAGATGTCTAAGCCTACGCTCTTGCAGGGCCGGGTAGTCACAAAGGAAATGCTGTACTGACTCTTCCTCCTCTTCATCGAAACAGCTCCTGCAGTGACCATCATGGGGAAAGACCAAACGTTCTGACATGTGCCCAATTGCATAGTGCCCCGTTCAGTAATGAAGTATAAGACGATCTGGCAATGCCCATACTTTCGTCTGTGGAAAACATAATATAGTCTATTTTTGGATCCCGCCCCCTTTAGTGGGCGTTATTTTATGCAAAAATAGTGTAAAAATTTAACAAATTGTTTTATTTAAGCGTACATTTTTTAAAAATAAAATTTTTAATCTTTAATGACGCAGCTGCAACATAACCTGGTACTAATCTGCCCTACCCCCTCCTCCCCCTATGCCCCCCAAGTGACCCTATCAAAAAATAAAAATAAAAATTAAATAAATTTTACTTTTAATTATTCCGAACAACTATTTTTGAAGTTTTATGGCAAAGGTGAAATGTCTCCCCCATGGCCCTTGCCAAAAACACCCCGACAAAATTCAGTTTTAGTGTCCTCCAGAAGGAATTGGATGCCATAAAGTATATATATATTCTTGATCAGTGATGAAGTCTAAGGCGATTTAGCAATTCCAATACGTTCGTCTGTGGAAAACACGATATAGTCTATTTTTGTACCCCGCCCCCTATAGTGGGCGTCGACGTACGATATTACCTATCAAAAAATAAAAATTAAATAAATTTTACTTTTAATTATTCCGAACAACTATTTTTGAAGTTTTATGGCAAAGGTGAAATGTCTCCCCCATGGCCCTTGCCAAAAACTCCCCGACAAAATTCAGTTTTAATGTCCTCCAAAAAGAATTGGATGCCATAAAGTATATATATATTCTTGATCAGTGATGAAGTCTAAGGCGATTTAGCAATTCCAATACGTTCGTCTGTGGAAAACATGATATAGTCTATTTTTGTACCCCGCCCCCTATAGTGGGCGTCGACGTACGATATTATAGGCAAAACAAGTGTAAAAATTTAAAAAAATTGTTTCTTAAGCCTATAAGAAGCTGCGATGTTTTCTGATCTTGCAGAGGTAAAACGTCTTCCCCAAGGCCCTTTCCGGAATGACTCTGTCAAAATAGACATTTGAAATTGGCTACAGAGATGTCTTGAATTCTGTCCCACCAATTTAAACATTTTAAATTTACTTAGTAAATATTTGGAGGACATTTAAGATTCGACCCGGTCGAATATAACGTTTTTACTTCTTTTTAATTCAATTATTTTATTACGAATAAAATATTTTAGAATATGTTTACCATAAGCAAACTAGCGGAACGAAGTAGCTAGACCATCTTATCACCGTTCTTTGTTCAACTTTTTGTCACTTTTGACGATGGTACTACCCAGTAGGAATATCAACTAGTTAAATAATGTTTTAACGAAATAGTTTGATAATTACAAAAATATTTAAATAATCAATTGATTCTATGAAATGAATAATGCTGTTCTTGACCTAGTGGATTCATTTACTGACTTGGCAGTTATTTTAGATAAAAACCTGGACTTCAGGTGCCATATAACTTGGACGATTAACAAAGCTACTGGTGTTTTGGGTTTTATTAAAAGCTAAGGAGTTCTCTGACTCTTACACAACCAAGATGTTATTTACTACTTTACTTCGCCCAATACTTGAATAGGGATCTGTTGTATGGAACCCACAATATCTTTCACATTCAAATAAAATAGAGTCAGTACAAGTGCAATTCTTATTGTGACGTGCGCTGTGTGGCATGTAGCGCCGCCTTGTTGGAACCACAACTCATCCACATTCATGCCATCCAATTCGGGAACAAAATAGTCGGTTATCATGGCTCTATACCGGTCTCCATTAACGGTAACTGACTCTCCAGCATTATTTCGGAAGAAGTATGGCCCAATGACTCCACCAGCCCATAGAGCACATCAAACAGTCAGTTTTTGTGGATGTAATGGCGTCTCAAGGGTCTCATGTGGATTCTCTTCACTCCAAATGCGGCAATTTTGCTTGTTGACGTAGCCATTCAACCAAAAATGAGCCTCATCACTGAACAAAATTTTGCGGTAAACTTCGCGAACTGAACCATTACTTTCGAAATAAATTTGCACGATTTGCAAGCGTTGTTCTTTTGTCAACCTGTTCATGATGAAATGGCAAACCAAACTAAATATTAATCACTTGACAGCTGACAAAATGGCCGCCAGTTAAAAAAGTGATGCCAACTTAAAGTTCTATACCTCAATAAAAAACACCCAATATTAAAAGGAAGCTTTATAGATTCCATTTATATATGGATGTACTAATCATTTCTGAAACATTGTTATATTTTCATTGTATCAGTCTGTAAGGATTAATCCTCCGACTAAATAAATAAATAAAAAAAAATAAAAATAAAAATAAAAAAAATCCCCTTTTAATTAAATAATAATAATTTAATCAAATAAAACTTCTTAAACAATAATTTGCAGATTGCAGATTTGAACTTGAGTCTGAATAAAACATTCGTATCTCAATAATAAAACTAATAAATTGGAAAATAAGATTTCCATTCATGTTTAAAAATATTTTATACTTATATAAATTTTTATAGAAACTTTGTCATAGAAGCAGATTATAAATATGGAATATCTTTTATGAATTGGGCATTTGGACTCTTACTTTGCAATTAATTCTTAAATTTAATTTTAAATATCACCTAAGAAAAATATCAAATAGATTCATACCACCTAAATTCTTGTATATTCCATCAAATGTATTTACCTTTAAAATTGTATAATCATTATAAAAAAACGGCTTACCTGTAAAAAAAAAAGAGAAGAAAGCATTAGCATAAAATTAATATTTATAAGTCAAAATAATCGAACTTTTTATATTTTTTAATTGATCAAGTAGTTTTTCTGTAGAGAAATCGTTATTCTCGGGGGACGGAATTGATAACTACGAGTTGTCAATTTCAATAATCACCCTTATTGTGTTTGGCGTTTTACGCCTTCAAGTTCGACAAATTGTAATAGCTTAAAGACAAAAAGCTAAAATTTTTTTTAATCTATTGCAAAATGTCGAACCTGAAGGCGAAAAACGCCAAACACTATAAGGCTGAATATTTCAATAATATTTCCTACAAAAAAAAAATTGCCTTTAGAACCGCCAGAAAGTGGTAGGTACAAACAAATGCCTGCCCAGTGATCTAGGAACTTAAACAAAATTGTTTTCCAAATTTAAGGGGTTTCAAATTCACTCTTAGCGAATACAAGGGTTTGACTTGAACAAAAAAAACTGTGGTAAATACTCGTGATAATCTAACGACAAGACAAAAGTTTAATAGCCCTATTCACAAAATTGTGCAAATGGTCTGGCATCATTGCATTTGCAAATTGAGAGAGTATTTTAAGAGCATTTTCAATGTATTTTGTTGGTGTAGAGTACAATTATTTTGCAATTGCAATGATGCAAGACTATTTGCACACGATTGTGAATGGGGCTAATGTGTATTAACATGAGTTTAATATTGATGCCGTTCTCGTATTCTATAGGGTCCGCCAAATAACTGTTTTTTTTTTTTGAAAATGCTATAAAAAAACTACTGAATATTTTCTAAAATTTCTTTTTTTATTTGAAAGTACAATCATTCCAGTTAATAATGGCAAATAATTTCATTCAAATGGCTGCCTCGGCTGGCCATGCAGTAGCCTACACGATCGGTCCAATTTTTAAGCACATTGTCGATTGTGTGCAGTTGTATTTCACCAATGGCTTCACGAATATTGTCCTTTAAAGCGTCAATTGTCTCTGGCTTGTCGGCGTAACACTTATCTTTAACGGCACACCATAAATAACAGTCCAACGGTGTCAAATCGCAGCTCCGAGGTGGCCAAACGACATCAGCCCTGCGGCTGATAATGCGATCTTCAAAAACGGGGGGCAAAACATCGAGTATAGCTTCGGCTGTGGGGCACGTAGCGCCGTCCTGTTGAAACCAAATGTTGCCAATATCCTCCTCTTCAATTTTTGTGAACAAAAATTCGTTCAACATGGCCCGATAACGATCGCCATTGACTGTAACGGCCACTCCTCCGGCTCATTTTCGAAGAAAAATGGCCCAATTATGCCTCTGGACCAAAATCCGCACCAAACCGTGACTCGTTTTGGGTGCGTCGGCTTTTCAATGCATGCGTGCGGGTTTTCTGTGCCCTAAATGCGACAATTTTGCTTGTTTACATACCCGCCAACATCAAAATGAGCAAAAAATCGGCATATTCTGTAAGTCGATCGCAGGCATACTTTCCCAGCGTTATTCAAGCGTATACACAACCATATTCGTTCAGCGGAAGGATAAAACTAATTATCTGTCAAATCAGACATGAGCGCTAAGTGTTGCCATTCACGAAATAAGCACTAGTTGGAAGAAAAAAACGTTAGATTGCGGACCTTATATTTCTACCGCACAATTTTTTATATAAAAACTGCTATCAAATTTAACTAACCCACTTAACATCTGGTTAAAGACATAAATACACATAGGTGCAGCGGCCTTTCAAAACAGCTGCTCTGCATTAATAACCAATAAAAACGCAAAAAAATGACAGATATCGTGTACTCCAGGCTATTGTAAAACAGACGAATAAAACTATTCATGATATAGTAGAGGAACTAGTTTGCGGTGGGTTCAATTTATAAAAAAACGAAACAATTGAAAATAAACAAGTAAAAACGTTATATGCGACCGGGTCGAATCTTAAATACCCTAAAAATATTTAGTAAGTAAATTAAAAATTTTTAACTTGGTGAGACAGAGTCCCCTTAAGATATCTCTGTACCCAATTTTAAATATCTATTTTGACCGAGTCTTTTCGGGAAGGGCCGTTAGGAGACGTTCCACCTCTGCAAGATCAGAGAACATCTCAGCTTCTTATAGGCTTAAGGAATACAAATTGTTCAATATTTACACTATTTTTGCATATAATATTGTACGTCAACGCCCGGGGGCGGGATCCAAAAATAGACTATATAATGTATGTGGAAAACACAGACAGATCAACAAAATATATACTTTATGGAGTCCAACTTTTTTTGGAGGGTATTAAAACTGTGTTTTGTCGTGGTCTCTCTGGAAAGGGCCGTGAGGGAGACATTTCTCCTTTGACATAAAAATCTAAAAATAAATGTTTGGAATAATTAAATGTAAAATTTATTTTACATTTTTTTTTGTTATAGTCATAGCTTATAAATTAACGCCCTTATTCATAAAAATTATGAGAGGCTTATAAGAGTGTAATAGAGCAAATTTCATATGAAATTTTGTTTTATTACGCTGTTATTAGACTCTCATAATTTTTATGAATAAGGGGGTAAATATTTAAGGAATGTAGGTTTAAGGAATACAGTTTGTGAAAGCAAATAAAAATTAATAATTGGACCCCGCCCCCTTTATTGGACGTTATTATATCCAAAAAAAAACAGTGTAACAATTTAAAAAATGCCTTAAAATAAAATTTTTAAGCTTTTCTGACGAAGCTGAGACGTATCCTCATCCTCTTTTGCCCTACCCCAGTCCGCCCCTTTGCCTCCCAAATTACCCTAGAAAAAAATATATAAATTATGAATTTTTATTAGTCGAACTTTCTTATGTAAATTGTTAATTTTTTCAACGGGCTTAAGTTCGCATCTGCATGACTGCAAATGATTTTTTATTATTTTCTTAATAAATGAATTTGTTTCAATCTTAATATAAAAAATAATAAATAGAATTTGAACAAATTCATTTATTAATAAAATAATAAAAAATCATTTGCAGTCATGCAGATTCGAACTTAAGCCCGTTGAAAAAATTAACCCCCTTATTCATAAATATTATGAGAGGCTTATAAGAGTGTAATAGAGCAAATTTGATATGAAATTTTGTTTTATTACGCTGTTATTAGACCCTCATAATTTTTATGAATACGGGGGTAACAATTTAATATTTACATTTAATTATCCCAAAGATTTACTTTTAGTATTTTATTGCGAAAGTGAAATGTTTCACCCACAAAATACAGTTTTAATACCCTCCAAAAGGAGTTGGACCCCATAAAGTATTTATACATTCTTGATCAGTAATGAAGTCTAAGAAGACCTAGCAATGCCCATCCGTCCATCCCCCGCCCCCTTTACCGGGCGTTAAAGTTACATATTATACGCAAAATAATTTATAAGCTTTTACAACGAAGGTAATATGCCCTACCCCTCCACCCCCTTGGAAACCTAAATGAGCTTATCAAAAAAAAATTTTGTCTACACTTAAGACCCCTTCCACACACAACAGGTTTTACTCGTCAAGTCTTGATCTTTTAGGAGAGAGCGGTGAAGAGTCTGAAAAGGGGTACAGACTGGGCGGTACTAGTCAGTTTTTATATTTTCTTTTGTTTTACCATCCGTAATATAATCAATGAATGTTCACCAATGAAGAGAAACTGGACATGACGTTTCGTGTGTGAACGTAAATGCAGGTTCAAAAGAAAATTGAAGGAAAACCGATCAAGTAAACCTGATGTGTGTGAAAGGGGGACTAACTACCCCGAAAATTAAGTTTTTACGATTTAGGTGGGATGTTGCCCGCACGGCCACGGAATGACCCTGAATAGAGTTTTAAAATTGGGCACAGAAATGTCTTAAAGGACCTCTGACCCAGCAGCTTAAACATTTTCAACTTATCTCAGTCCCTTTTTTGCACGTTGATATAAAATATTAATACGTAAGTTTTTATGCTGACGGAAAGGGGTGTCAGTCATGCTCCTCTCAACACAATTGGAGACGACGGCATTAAAATAATTTATTTTTTCCTGTTTACTTAAGTCAAATACCATAAAAATGTAAATTTTAATAAGAATATAAATAGAGTTTTTATTTACTTAATATTTGGAAGGCATTTAAGATACGACGCGTTCGAATAAAACGTTTTTAATTGTTTTAATCACTGTCTCTGGCATTTTATCAAGACAAACACACGGCAATAAATAAATTTTAATTGTTTGTATTTACTTTAAGGTTCATCAACCCTCTTGACAATTAATATGCGGAACTATTCTGCCAGCTGTAACTGGATTAGATCAACCTTGAGAAGTTGCGTTATCAGTCAACACGAATAAATAGTGGCAAAGGTTTGGCAAATCTTTCCACTTATCTCGTTCCCTTCTGACGTTCCAGTTTTGTTAAATCTATTAAAAGTAACACCATATACATACATGCACGTTATTGCTATGTCATAATAAAGGGTGTTTTTTTATGAAGTTTTTTTTTACACGAATCACTCTGTTGTCTGACAGCTGTTTTGACAGTTTAAAGTGACGTCTCTACTCTGTATTGTTTGGCAAATCATCATGAACAGGTTAACTCCAGAACAACGCTTCCAAATCGTGGAAATTTATTTTCAAAAACAGTGTTCAATTAAAAATGTTTATCCGCTTTTTTACCGCGAAATTTTCTTCAGTGATGAGGCGCATTTTTGGTTGCATGGATATGTCAACAAGCAAAATTGCCGTATTTGGAGCAAAGACAATCCACACGCCGTTCAAGAATTACCAAAGCATCCCGATAAATGTAGTGTTTGGTGCGGTCTATGGGCTGGTGGAATCATCGGTCCTTATTTCTTTAAAAACGAGGAAGGACGACGCGTTACCGTGAATGGAAATCGATACAAAATCATGATCAATGAATTTTTTTTGGTGCCAAAACTTCAAGATATGGATGTAAACGAAATGTGGTTTCAACAGGATGGTGAGCCACTTGTCATACTGCGGGCGAAACAATGGACTTATTGAAAGAACATTTCAACGACAACATTATTTCGAGAAATGGACCGGTGAATTGGCCTCCGCGTTCGTGTGATTTGACGCCACTCGATTATTTTTGGTGGGGATACCTGAAATCATTGGTTTACGTGGATAAACCAGCAACGATTGGCGCTTTGGAAACCAGTATTCAACGTGTCATTGCTGAAATACGCCCTCAAATGCTTGAAAAGGTGCTCGAAAATTGGACCTCCAGAATGACCATTGTGCAAAATAGTCGTGGTGGTCATATGCCCGAAATTATATTTAAATGTTAAATGACAAGAAATTATCTACCAAAAAAAAAATTTTTTTTGGCCACTTCATAATTTGGCATGTGTTTTATTTAACTTTCAAAAAAAAAAACACCCTTTATTAGCGGATGTTTTGACACGAAAAGAAAATATATCATGTCATGGTATTTGCTTAAGTGTATGAATTGTTAATAAAACTCTTTAATGGAAAAAATATTTATTAAATAAAAAAATTTAAAAGGAACCACCTTTAAAGCCATCTGAAGGCCATGCAGAAACAATTTATCCAAGAAAGTGATATAACTACGAGGGTGGTTTAATAATTCCTTAACTTTTTTTAATGAAGCACCGGTTTTTATATAAAAAGTTATTTTATTTTTCGACATGGTCTCCTTAGAGTTCTGTACACTTAGTCCAACGTTTCTTCAATTTTTCAGCCTTACCGAAAATTTCGTGCATTTGTCGGGGTCATCAAAATAGGCATTTGTTTGCGAGATGATTTTGTCGTTGGAGTCAAATCTCTTTCTTCCGTCCCATTTTTACATATTTGGAAACAAGAAATAGCCACTTAGGGCTAAATCTGGAGAATAGGGAGGCTGAGGGAGCAACTGGTAGCCCATTTTTTTTTTTTTTTACTTTTGCCAAGGAAACTGCTTATGTGTGCACCCTTGATTGTAGCCAACCAGGGCACCCATCTGTAGGAAATCTTTCTCGTACCCAAATGATCATTCAAAATTGAAACCACTGACCCATGTGAAGTGCCTGTGGGCTCCACAATCTCCCTCACTTTCTATATCCGATCGGTTAAAATTCATTTCGTTAATTTTAATTTTTTTTTTTTTGTTTCGAATGTAGAGGCCTCCACTGGGCGTCCCAAACGTATAGCATCTTGCGTGCTTTTACGGCCACATCGAAATTTAGTAAATCAATTCTTTACCATGAAAACGGTTGGTGCAGAGTCCACATTATATTGATCGGACTTAGCCCTGGTTTGTGTGAATGGCCTTTTCCCACAAAAAATAATTCTTGTGATCGCATCTCCATTTTTGTTTTCAAAAAATGCGGTCCGATGATTACTTCCGACCACATACCACACCAAACTTTAACCGTGTGTGAGTGGAATGGTTGCTCTAAGACAACTCTTGGATTCTCTTCAACCTAAATTCCACGGCAATTCTGCTTGTAGACGTAAATATTGAGTTGGAAGTGGACTTCGATGGTGAAAACGAATTACATCGTGAAAACTTGTGCCATCTTCAAAAAATGTTTTAATAATAAAACGCCTTGTTTCTTGGTGTAACGTTCCATGTTAACTAACAGGGATGTATTTCGAAAATTTAGAATAAAAATGACAAGCAGCAAAAAAAAAGGGAAGAAAAACTTTAAACACTATATCCTAGCTCTTAGATATTGCGGGAAAAGCAGCGTTGGATTAATAGGAGTTTATGTGGAGATATGAAAAACCAAAAGTTATCTTCCAACAGAAGACAGTTTCACAGGCATACAAATTTAATGCACGTACTCGCACAAACATGTACAGTTGAGTTATTTAAATTGAAAATCGTTTAACAATAAAAAAATAAGAAAATTTCACCTCAAACAAGTTGACCTTAATTTGCTGGAAGACATCGTACATCGCCTTCCAAATTCCCACAGATGTGTGAAGACAGCCCTGTAGGTTTTCCAAACCGTGCGTAGGTTTTAGTTTTAATTTGATTTTTTTTTTTTTTTTTTTTTTTTTTTGGAATTTTTACTGCCAAATTTATAATGAATACTTCGGCTAAAATTTATGTGCCATCCTTATAAAGACTTTCCAACTGCGGTCGTCGTCGTCGTACGTCTGTTTGTGTGCGTAACGCAAAGACACTGAGTGCCATACAACAGCCAAAGTCATTTATCATGTTTTATTGCAGTGAATATTACTTGAGCGAGAAATACTCGTTTAAAATGTTTTCCCTTAAGTACATTCATCACTAGATACATCCACACGCGATAAATATTACACGCACTTATAGCCACACTGCCTGCCTCAATTCCTTATAAAGTTAGCAACAATGCCGAAGGAGCTGTCACTTTTTAAATTAAGCCTTAAAGCAGAGAAAAACTTTGATTAGGAATACTCTTGGGACATTTTGAAATTATATATTCTTTTAAAGTGGACTCGCACAGCATCATCCGTAAGTGTACGAATGTACGAAAGATAATTACGTGATAGGTCGATCGTATGAACGCTTCTCCGGCATTCGGTATAGACTTTAGGATTTCTCTCTCCATCTTGCGAAACGAAATCTCTGCTATTCTAGTGTAGCAAGATGGCTGAGGTACTACAAAATATCGAACGCTACCTGGGGGCAAATTACGGCATTCGATATCGATCGAAATTTGTATTTAAAATGTATGGAAATTTCCAAGGCGAATTCATACAAGGTGAACTTACTTATGCAACTCTGTGTAAAATTTATTGAACTGTCAAATGAAATGCTTTGGAAAGAACAATGGCCGCACACAAAAACGAAAAACCAGCAAAACACTTTGACAGTTCAATAATTTTGCCTTGGTAACAGCTGATCACCAATTTCTGAACTAAGGCCACCTGGTATAAATTCGCCTTGGAAATTTCGCTCGATATCGAATGCCGTAATTTGGCCCCTGAATTGAATGGATGATTCAAGTAGAGATACTTTTTTCAATAGTTTTTTTTTTTTTTTTTGACAGATCACGTGTAAGTCGTATCATGCTGTCATGTTATTTTTGTTTTGTATTGTTTGGCATTTCATAATGGAAAGACTTACGCCTGAACAACGTTTTCAACTTTATTACGAAAGTTCACGTTCTGTGAAGGGAATGTGTTTCGAGCACTTCGCTCAACTTATGGTCAACATAATCGGCCTACTGAGCGTACTATTCGCAACACCATCACCCATTTTGAAACCCAGCATTCATTATTGGATAATATGCGACCGAATAGACCACGTCCAGCACGCAGTGAAGAAAATATAGTGGACGCAGCTGAGAGTGTATACGAAGACCGTGGAGAGTCGATTCGGCGCCGTTCGCAGGAACTCGGACATGATTGAAATTGAAGCTCGTGATCTCGGCGACATTTGGTTTCAGCCAGACGGCGTCACTTCCCACACATGGCATCAATCAATAGATTTATTGAGAGAACATTTGGGTGAGCTCTTAATTTCCCGTTTTGGGCCGGTCTATTGGCCACCAAGATCGTGCGATATCACACCGTTAGACTTTTTCCTGTGTAGATATGTAAAGTCTAAAGTTTATGCGGACAAACCCGCTTCGATACAGGCCTTGGAGGAAAACATCACGCGTGTCATTCGCCAGTTGCCAGTCGAAATGCTCGAACGAGTCATCGAAAATTGGACTCAACGGATGGACCATCTGCGACGTGGCCACGGCCAACATTTGATAGACATAATCTTCAAAAAATAAATGCCAAAGAATGTTCTTTCAAATGATCATAAACATTCTCCATTAAATTTGAATTTTCTGTGTTTTTTTTTCTTTAAAAAAGTAGGGAACCTCGTAATGGATCACCCATTATAAACGAACAAAATTGTCGATTATGGGGCTCACAAAATCCACAAACGATTATATCCAAAGAAAATGAGCGTATGGTCAGGTTTGTTGTCAGGTGGCATCATTGGCCCGTATTTTTTCGAAAATGAGTCAGGAACAGCCCTCACTGAGACTTCTCTGCGCTACCAAACCATGGTGGTGCAATTGACATCAGTGACCTTTGGTTTCAGCAATTGCTCCCGGTTAAGAGCTGGAATATTATTTCTTTCATATGACTGCCGCGTCGGGTCTCACAGTACACCATGCGATCGATTTTCGAATTTTCGAGCACTTTTTGCGAGTAAATAGAATCGTATCGAGGCAATTGTCGCTGGTTTGTCGGCATAACACTTGTTCTTTAACGGCGACCCACAAAAAATAATGCAACGGTATGAGGTGCAGCTTCTTTGGGGACCAAACGACTGATGCAATAAATCGATGAAGAGCGGCCACAAAAAAATCGGTTATTATGGTGCGATAATTGTCTCTAGTAACACCCTTTTTTAACGAAATATAGGCCAATGATGCCTCCGCTCCACTTGCCGTATCAAACAGTCACTCGTAATGGGTGCATTGGCCGCTGTAAGACCACGAGTGAGTTTTCTGAGCCCATAAATACTGCAATTTTGCTTAGATGAAAATGAGCTTCATCCAAAAAGATAATTTTTTTTTTTTTGCCAAAATTGAAAAATCTATTTCCGAGCAATTGTGTTTGTTTTGGAAATAAATTTCCACTAAATCCCAAAGTGGCTCAAACGTAAATCGATTCATTTCATTCAGTGCAGACAATATACTGAATTTTGAGACAGAATAGTGTTGCCAGATTCGAAATAACAAGTGGTACAAATTTAAACCGACCGATCACCCACCCGATAGATCGTTGTATCGACTCAAATAAGCATTTTATACCTTTCTCTAAATTAAATGTTTCTTTTTAATTAAACTAAGTTCTTAAAAAAATCTCCCCTTAGATTAGAAACAAAATTCAAGAAAATACTTGAAACCAATAGGCACCCCTTCCTGCACTCCCCAGCAAGTCTCTGCTAACAGAATAGACTTTCGCTGATAAGCTACTCGTAGATAGAAAATTCATTACTAGCTTTATGACTGACGCCTTATTTTAACTTCCTCTGCTACTAAATCAAACAAAATTTTTTTTTTGGCTTGTCAAAAAAAAAAAAAGAACAAATTAACATAATGAATTTAAATATTCCATTATATTTTTTCAAAGTCTTTGGAATCAATTTGCGCGCAAACTTGTACTCTTCTTGAGTTTTGGCAAATAAACATTAAAACTGAAAGTTTTTTTCCTCTCTTTGCTGTTGTTGTTATTTATTTAATATGTTGTTTGCTGTAAAACAACAAATCAATGGATAAACAGTTTTTGAGCAATCGGAAGGCCACCAAAGTTAAAGCAAGACTATTAAGAAAAACTTGAATAAACAAATGTTTGTTTAACAATTATAAAATATTTGGCAACAAAATAATGCCACGCATAAATTAGCACGTAACAAAAGTAATGAGTTTGAAAGAAAACAAAAACCCCCTTCAAATAGAAAATCATTAAGCAAAAATTTATGCGTATTTGACTGTTTGGGCGTCTTCAAGTGGCAAGTCTTTTTTAACACACGCACTTTTTTTCTTATACCCTCCAAAAGAGAATTGGAGGATATTTTCACTTTGTCACTCTTTTTGTAACCCAGCGAAATATCCCTCTAAGACCCCATAAATTAAATCAGAACATCGAGATCTGGGCGAAAACTGGTTTTTTGCAAACCGGAGTAAATGTAATAACTTCCCGATCCTTTTCGATTAAATCGAGATAAGAGGCCAAATTACCGCATTCGATATCGATCGAAATTTCAATACATTTTATATACGAATTTCGATCGATGTCGAGTGCCGTAATTTGCCGCCAGGGGGAAAATTACGGCACTCGATATCGAACGGAATTTGTATTTAAATTGTATGGAAATTTCGGTCGGCATCGAATGCGGTAATTTGGCCCCTGGAGAAACCTTTTTTTTTTGCAAACCGGGGTAAAACCAATAACTTCCCGATTCTTTTCGATTAAATCAGAACATCGAGATCTGGGCAAAAACTGGTTTTTTGAAAACCGGAGTAAAACTAATAACTTCCCGATTCTTTTCGATTAAATCGAGATAAGAGGCCAAATTACCGCATTCGATATCGATCGAAATTTCAATACATTTTATATACGAATTTCGATCGATGTCGAGTGCCGTAATTTGCCGCCAGGGGGAAAATTATGGCACTCGATATCGAACAGATTTTGTATTTAAATTGTATGGAAATTTCGGTCGGTATCGAATGCGGTAATTTGGCCCCTGGTGAAACCTGTTTTTTTTTTGCAAACCGGGGTAAAACCAATAACTTCCCGATTCTTTTCGATGAAATCAGAACATCGAGATCTGGGCGAAAACTGGTTTTTTGCAAACCGGAGTAAAACTAATAACTTCCCGATTCTTTTCGATTAAATCGAGATAAGAGGCCAAATTACCGCATTCGATATCGATCGAAATTTCAATACATTTTATATACGAATTTCGATCGATGTCGAGTGCCGTAATTTGCCGCCAGGGGGAAAATTATGGCACTCGATATCGAACAGATTTTGTATTTAAATTGTATGGAAATTTCGGTCGGCATCGAATGCGGTAATTTGGCTCCTGGTGAAACCTGTTTTTTTTTTGCAAACCGGGGTAAAACCAATAACTTCCCGATTCTTTTCGATTAAATCAGAACATCGAGATCTGGTAAAAACTGGTTTTTTGAAAACCGGGGTAAAACCAATAACTTCCCGATTCTTAAAAAAATTTAAAATTTTCTTAGTAGGAGTTTACAAAAGGGAGTACAAAAATGGCAAAACAGTAAAAAAGAACAGAATGGACACGCTGCCTTCAATTATTTTTTTTTTATACCCTCCAAAAATGAATTGGAGGGTATATTCACTTTATCACTCCGTGCGTAACGCAGGGAAATATCCCTCCAAGACTCCATAAAGTATATATATTCTTGATCAGTGATGAAATCGAAGACGATCTGAGCATGTCCGTCCGTCCGTCTGTGGAAATCACGATTCAGTCCAAACGAAAAGAGCTAGACTCTTGAAATTTAGTATAAATATATTTTAAAGCTTAGAGCAGGTTAAGTTCGGAGATGGGCTAAATCGGGCAAGGGGGAAAAAAGTTCTCCTAAGAAGAACTAAACCAACCCAGATAAAACAACATAATTTTTAACGTTTTTTGGTTATTTTGTTAAGCAAATAATATATTTTTATGTCAAATACGGTCCAAAGCCTTAAACTGGAGCCATAACATAAAAAAAATTATTTGTGGACCCCGCCCACTTTAGTGGGCGTTATTATATGCAAAAATAGCATACAAATTTAACAAATTGTTTTACTTAAGCCCACATTCCTTTAACATAACATTTTTAAGCCTTAACGAAACCTGGTACCACTCTGCCCTACCCACTCCTCCCCCTTCACCGCCTAAATGACCCTACAAAAAAAAAATATATATTTATTTTGTATACAATTATTTCAAGCATTTATTTTTAGAGTTTTATGACTGCCGATTTCGGCCCTACCCCCTCCTCCCCCTTTGTCCCCTAAATGACCCTACCAAAAAAAAAAATTTTTTAATTTTGTATGCAATTATCCCAATGATTTATTTTTAGAATTTTATGACTGCCTGCTTCTGCCCTACCGCCTGCTCCCTCTTTGCCCCCTAAATGACCCTATAAAAATAATTAATTTTTTATATAATTATCCCAAGCATTTATATTTAGAGTTTTATGACAAAGGTGAAATGTTTCCCCCACAGCCCTTGCCAGGGCGACCCCTCCAAAATATAGTTTTTATACCCTCCAAAGAGAATTGGACCTCATAAAGTAAATATGTATATTCTTGATTAGTGATGAAGTTTAAGACGGTCTAGCAATGCCCATACGTTCGTCTGTGGATAACATGATATTGTCTATTTTTGAACCCCGCTCCCTTTAGTGGGCGTTGACGTACGATATTATATAAAGGAACTCTGTCCCACCAAGTTAATCATTTTAAATTCACTTACTAAATATTTGGAGGGTAATTAAGATTCGACCCGGTCGAATATAACGTTTTTACTTGTTTTCTATTTCTATAGTCGTGTAGTCGGTAGCCTAACGTCGTAAATGTGTTTAATGCATAAAACTTACAACTCATTATATCGGCATTCATTTCATTTTAACTTTCTTACTTTGCAAATTGTGCGTTGATTTTGTAAATTATATCGGGTTTCATTTCAATTGTTAAAGACCTTGAATTTTGGCTAGAGTCCATATAAAAATATGTTTCTGTATGAAAGTAAATTTAGTTTTACCTTTACGGCCTCTCAAAAGAAGAACAGGAAAAGGCATTTAAATAATCTTATTAATTTTTAATTAAGCAATGAAATTTTTATCGTTTAAAAGTTTTTGAATGAATCTCAATGAATCGCCATATTGAGAGATATTTAAATATGGAAAATCCCTGTTAGAATATTTAATTGCAAGAACATAAAATATATGAATTATATTTTTGTTTTACTTTATTCTTTAATTGTACTCAAACTTGTAAATAAAATCACGTAAGTATTAAAATTTAATTTCCAATTTTTATATGCTACTCATTAAGAATTCTATTATTTCCGTCTAATGGATAGACCAACAGCTTGAAATCAAGAGTTCAAATACCTACTTGAAATAAAAAAGTGCTAAAGCAGTAGCTGTCGTGCAGGCATCAATGTAACAAGCAAAAGTTCTTTATTCGGCTGTGCCGAATCTTATATACCCTCCATCGACATACGGCTGGAGTATATACACACATTCACTCTAACCCGGGCACAATCTTTTTGATGTTTCTAGTTTTCAATTCTAATTTATTTCTTTCTAACCTAGAAAATATGTTTGATTACTTAAAAACAAAAAATTTGTATTTTTTAGTTACTTTAATAAAGGGTGTTTTTAAAAGAGCTTGCTGATTTGAAACTTAAATAAAACACATGCCAAATTATGAAATGGCCAAAACAAATTTTTTATTTGGTAGATAATTTCTTGTCATTTAACATTTAAATATAATTTCGGGCATATGGCCACCACGACTATTTTGCACAAAGGTCATTCTGGAGGTCCAATTTTCGACCGACCACCTTTTCAAGCATTTGAGGGCGTATTTCAGCAATGACACGTTGAATACTGGTTTCCAAAGCGTCAATCGTTGCTGGTTTATCTACGTAAACCAATGATTTCAGGTATCCCCACAAAAAATAATCGAGTGGTGTCAAATCACACGAACGCCGAGGCCAATTCACCGGTCCATTTCTCGAAATAATGTTGTCGTTGAAATGTTCTTTCAATAAGTCCATTGTTTCGCCCGCAGTATGACAAGTGGCACCATCCTGTTGAAACCACATTTCGTTTGCATCCATATCTTGAAGTTTTGGCACCAAAAATTCATTGATCATGTTTCTGTATCGATTTCCATTCACGGTAACGCGTCGTCCTTCCTCATTTTTAAAGAAATAAGGACCGATGAGTCCACCAGCCCATAGACCGCACCAAACAGTACATTTATCGGGATGCTTTGGTAATTCTTGAACGGCGTGTGGATTATCTTTGCTCCTCATACGGCAATTTTGCTTGTTGACATATTCATTCAACCAAAAATGCGCCTCATCACTGAAGAGAATTTTGCGGTAAAAAAGCGGATAAACATTTTTAATTGAACACTGTTTTTCAAAATAAATTTCCACGATTTGGAAGCGTTGTTCTGGAGTTAACCTGTTCATGATGATTTGCCAAACAATACTGAGTAGAGACGTCACTTTAAACTGTCAAAACAGCTGTCAGACAACAGAGTGATTCGTATAAAAAAAAACTTCATAAAAAACACCCTTTATTTCAAAAAAAGTTTATATTTTACAGCTCTGCAGCTTTTCTTTCTTTCAAAAATATGTTTAATTTATAAAGAAAAAATTTTTTTCAGTCCGTTACTTTTAGAAACCAAAAAAAGTTTCAATTGTCCGACCCTGGAATAGACTTTTTGACTTTTTATCCATTCCATTTTTAATTCCACTTTCATTCTTTCTGAAGTATGAAATAGGTTTCGTCACAAAAGAACTAAAAAGTGAGTAACTATAATCGGTTACCAAAACTATATTTCGGCTACCCAATCCCAGAACCAAATTTTTTTTTTTTTTTTTTTTCAATTTATAATAACAATTTTATTTTTACTGAAGCATAAAATTTGTTTTACAAAAAAATAATAAATAAATATTAGAAACTTATTTGGTAATTTTCGTGTACAGAAATTAATCGATTGCCTAAACCTGGAATCGAGTTTTTTATTTATTTTATTTTATTTGTTAATACTTATTAACTATTTTCTGAAGTATAAGTATTTGGTTATTTTTGTGTACCAAAAAAAATAGAATGCCCAACCCTTTTTTTTTTTTTATTTTTATTACCAATTTAAATCTTTCCGAAGTATAAAATAGTTTTAATTTTCAAAAAAGAACCAAAATTAGTAACTTATTTGGTTACTTTTATGAAGGAAAATAAGTTTCGATTGTACAACCATAGAATCGAGTTTTTGATTTTTAATACAAATGAAATTCTTCCTGACGTATACAAAATGTTTAATTCACAAAAAAAAACAAAACTAATAACGTATTTGATTACTTTTATGTATAAAAAAAATTTAGATTTTCGAACCCTGGAATTGTTGAGTTTTTGATTTGTTTGTTTTTTTATTTATTTAATATAAATTTCCTGAGGCATAAGTTTTGTTCACAAAAAAATAAAGAAAGTAAATTAGCAGCTTATTTGGTGACTTTTGTGTATAAAAAAATCGATTGCCCAACCAGGGAATCGAATTTATGATTTTTTAAATTATTATTATTGTGATTTTTTTTTTTTGATTTTTAATACTATTTTAACTCTTCCTGAAGTAAATAAAATTACAAAAAAAAACTTATTTGAATTTATGACAATATATCAAATAGTAAATTTCATTGAAAAATTGCAATTTTTGAACCCTGGAACCGAATTTTTGATTTTTAATATAATAATTCTATATATAAAAAAAAGTTTAATTGTTTTAAAATCATTTATTCGACATATTCCCCCTTATTCTGTAACTATTTGTCAACGTCACGTCAAGACAATATCAAAAATAGTACACTTCTGTTTTTTTTTATTAGGACCGGCACTCAGGGGATGACCCCTACTTATGCTTCAGCAATTGATCATTTTTAACAGCCTCTTGCTGTACTCAAGGCCTTAGAGAGAAGTGGCAGAACATCAGATGTAGTTAATTGCTGTCCACAACGAATAGATAAGTGTCCTATTTTTGATATTGTCTTGACGTGACGTTGACAACAGTTACAGAATAAGGGGGATTGTCTCAATTAAATTAGTGATTTTTGCTTGGATAGAATTTGAAATTCTATAAAACACAATAAACAAATTTTATTCGATATAAATCTATTTTTTTTTTCTTTTCTGTGTTTATAAATCTATTTTGTTTTTCCACCTTCATACAATTAGTCTGACGTTGGCAAAATATATCAAATTCTATGATTTTGCTTGTGTAATTCTCAATTAATTTTTGGGAGTTTATGCATAAGCTGAGAGGTTTTGTTACTTTAAAATTAGATTAAAGTCTACTAATGATTTGGTGTAAGAACCAATGAAATGCAGGCATATAGAAATACTTGACCACACAACAAACAAAAAGCACTTAAAAAGTTTAATTCTCAAAAGAAAAATCAAATTAATTACTTACTTGGTTATTTTTGTGTACCAGAAAAAATGTTGATTGCCCAACACTGGAATCGAGTTTTTACTTTTTAATACCAATTGAATTCTTTTTAACGTATAAAATAGGTTTCGTTCACCAAAAAAAAAAAAACATTTAGTTTTATGTACGAACAAAAAATTTCGATTTCCAAAGCCTGGAATCAAATTTGTTGTCTTTTTTTTAATTTTTAAAACAAATTTAATTCTTCCCAATATAAAGAATGGGTTTAATTAACTTAAAATAATTCGTTTTTGCTAGTTAATTTTATGGACCAAAATAGTTTTAAGTTTTCCAGCTCTGGAACCGGAGTTTTTACGTAGGCGAGAGACAAAGACTAACAAATTGCGAATGAAGACGAATCGACGTTTCGGTGTCTTCTTAAATACATCGCGGTACACCAGCAATATTCAATTCAGTATGCAAATTTCTTCGTCTGCTAGATGGCCTTGAATCGAGAAGTGTAAAACGAAAAAATTATCAATAAGTGCCCGAATTGCTGCCTCACTAGGCCGATTATGTCGATTATTCTTCCCCACCGTGAATAACAAAGGGAATTTTTGTTCACATGAAATTTTTATTCCACTCGAAGGGAAAAATTAGAATCGTGAATCTCCCGTGAGAAATTATTCCCGCTATCAGTTTTCAGTGAATGCAAAAAAAAAAGAGAAGAACACGAAAACATTATGAAAAATCAAAGAATTTGTGTTGAAAAATTTAAGTTGATGCAATAATTTAAAAAAGTATGACTAAATATTTAACCCGGTATTCATAAAATTTAAAATGAGTTTGAAATTTATTTTAATCACATTTTTTCATACAAAATTTTCTTAAAACAGATTTCAAATACGTTTAATTTTTTTATGAATATGGGGGTTAGTATTCAAATAATTTGGATACATTTCCGAAACCAGACAAAACAAATTAAAAATATTCTTAATATTTAGAATTAGAGCAGCAAGTTTTACAAAGACGCAGGCAATTGATTTGTTGCAAAATATATAAGTTTGTGTCTTATTAACTTATATTGCCCTTAAAATAAAATTTGCAAACCCTAATAATCAAATTATAATAGAAAATACTTATATTTTCTACTCTATTGGCCATCAAAAACTAAGTGAACAAATTAAAGGGAAAAGTGAAAAAACTCCCGGGAACAAAATCATTCACGATCAAGGGAATTAAATTTTAGCTTGAAATCATTCACGGGGAATTTTTTCATGATTGCAATTTTAGGGAAAAGGGACAAATTTCGAGGGAAAAATTATTATTATATTATTATAGGATTTCTGACGACTTGCCGAACTTTACAGAACAGTGATGTCAACACAGTTTGACATTCTGTGCCGTCAAACCATAAATATCGATAGTGATAGTTCTCCTCACTTATTATTCAGTCCTAATGTGTTCTTATATACAGGGTCCGCCAAATAACATTTTTTTTAAATGCTATAAAAAAAACTACTGAATATTTTCTCAAATTTCCTTTTTTACTTGAAAGTACAATCCTTCCGGTTAATAATGGAAAATAATTTCATTAAAATGGCTGCCTCGGCTGGCCATGCAGTAGCCTACACGATCGGTCCAATTTTTAAGCACATTATCGATTGTGTGCAGCTGTATTTCACCAATGGCTTCGCGAATATTGTCCTTTAAAGCGCCAATTGCCTCTGGCTTGTCGGCGTAACACTTATCTTTGACGGCACCCCACAAATAATAGTCGAACGGTGTCGTATCGCAGCTCCGAGGTGGCCAAACGACATCAACTCTGCAGCTGATAATGCAATCTTCAAAAGCAGGGCGCAAAACATCGAGTGTAGCTTCGGCTGTGTGGCACGTAGCGCCGTCCTGTTGAAACCAAATGTTGCCAATATCCTCCTCTTCAATTTTTGTGAACAATAATTCGTTCAACGTGGCCCCATAACGATCGCCATTGACTGTAACGGCCACTCTTTGCTCATTTTCGAAGAAAAATGGCCCAATTATGCCTCTGGACCAAAAGCCGCACCAAACAGTGACTCGTTATGGGTGCGTCGGCATTTCAATGCATGCGTGCGGGTTTTCTGGGCCCCAAATGCGACAATTTTGCTTGTTTACATAACCGCCAAGATAAAAATATGTTTCATCTGAAAAGATGATTTTTTTTTTGGCAAAATCGGCATCTTCTGTAAGTCGATCGCAGGCCCACTTTCCCAGCGTTATTCAAGCGTATACACAACCATATTCGTTCTGCGGAAGGATAAAACTAATTATCTGGCAAATCAGACATGAGCTAAGTGTTGCCATTCACGAAATAAGCACTAGTTGATATAAAAAAACGTTATATGCCGGACCCTTTATTTCTAAAAAAAATATCTGCTCCAAGCGAAAAAAGGACATATACAGGGAAATTCTTAAATTTTGGATTTTTGCCTAGTCTAATTTCTAATTTTTCAATTGATTGGTAAATAAAAATTTCATGGTATTATTTTGACTAGTGTCTTGGTGTCTTGTCATTATTAATTTATTTAAAAAAAATAAAAGAAACTTCTAGTAGTCCCCTTTAGAAACTGCTGAATTATTTTCATTGTTTTTTTTTTCTTTTCTTTAAAAGTGCCCCCCTTGTGGAACGCTATGATTTCTAGATAATTAACACCTAAAATCAAATTTCCAATTTGTATGGCTAAAATCGTTATCGTACTGAAACGTCCAGTTATGAAATAATTAAATTTGTTTTTGATAACCCAAAGAAAGACCTGTTTAATTAATCTTTATTTACCCATCAGACGCTAATTTTATTACTCAGTCCATTCGATTTATACACGAATGTGTTCTCACACTCATCCGTCTCAGGGTATCTCCAATTCACCTGTTGTGTAAAAGCCAATTTAAATCTATAAAATTTAATTTCTTCAACTTCTATCGTACGGCTACAGATTATGATTTGCTTCAAAGTTAATGTTATCGAGTAGTTTGTCGCTAACAAAATTAGTTGTTGTATTTTAATTTGTTATAGTGATTTTTATGATCTTTCGTTTTTTACGTTATTAAATTAACTGGGAACTGTATTTACAGTCATTCAAAAATTTCGGTAATATTTCTGTCTTTATTACGAGCTTTTTTTTATTATATTTTGATAATTTATGCAAATAATATAAGTTTTATTGTCTCTAATGTCATAAAATATTAACATTCAATGGATTAACATCAACCACATCAAAATAAAGGTGTTGCATAGATATTTCTAGCTGTTTATTCTGGAAAAAATTCTACAGAGTGTATAAAACACAATTTACTTTATGGGGATGGTATAAAATTTTAAGGTATTTTATGCATAATAAAATCGGTGAGCCGTTTATTCCGTTTTAGTTAAATTTTTTTACAAAATATTTTTTAGTTAATTTTTATTATACAGGCATCTTTCTTTGACGAAAGATATGCCAAGCACTTCGTAATTATGATTAGTGTCATGAAGAAATAATGAGATGTTTGGTGTAAGTGAAGTACCCCAATACCCGGTATTTATTTGATTCAGCTGCAGGGTTACAAGCTAAACATATTTGCATATTTTACTTACTCTCTCTCTCTAGCTCCCTCTCTTTCTCTCCAACTTATTCTACCTCTTCCCAAATATAGTTTTTGGCTAATTCATTATGTATTACTCGTATGGCAGCATAAAAGTATGAGAATTGCAATTATTCATTGACCAATCACTTGAATATGAGTCACTAAAATCTTCTGATTGACCGGGAAGTGATTGACTTAAGAAGAGCTAGGGACTTGATTCTGGGACTCCGTGGAAAAGAAATTAACCTTAATAGAGTGTCATTGAAATTAAGCAAAATCCAAAATGCGTTTCCAGAGCTGGAAAGTTTAAAACTATATTGGAGCAAATAATTAACTAGCAAAAACTAATTATTTTTTGTTAATTCAACCTATTTTATACTTTGGAAACAATTAAATTTCTATTAAAAATTAAAAAAAAATAAAAAATTATTCCACGGTTCGGAAGACGAAAAATTTTTTTTTTTTTAAGTAACCAAATAAATTACTTGTTTTGTTTTTTGGTGAGCTAAACCTATTTTATATTCGAGGAAGTATTAAAATTGTTTTAAAAATTTAAACAAAAAAAAATTAGAAGCTCGATTCCAGGGTTCGAAAATTTATTTTGTTTTTCGTTTTTGGTACATAAAAGTAACCGAATAACTTATTAATTCTGTTTTTTTTTTCTTTTTTTGTAAACTATTTTATACAACAGTTAGCATTAAAAAAGCATTAAACATCAAAAACTCGATTCCAGGGTTCGAATATCGAAAATATTTTTTTATGAAATTTATTTTTTTTTTAACATATTGTGATACAATTTTTATTTGTGCGTAATATAAGTAACGAAATAAGTTACTATTTTTGCTTTTTTGTGAATTAAACCTATTTCATTTATAGTTCAGGAAGAATTAAAATAGTATTTAAATTATTATTATACTCTAATATTTTTAAGGTCTTTTTATTTTAGAGCATATTAATTTTCAATATTTCGTCGCTCCCTAAAATAAAAATCAAAAACTCAATACCAGAAAATCGATTTTTTTTTTGGTAGATAAAAGTAACCAAATAAGTCATTAATTTTGAAGGTATAACATTAAAAATCAAAAATTCATTCCAGGGCTGCACACTTAATCTTTTTTTTTTTTTTTGTTACATACATAAAAGTAACCATATCAGTTCCTAATTTTTGGTTTTAGTGAATTAAACCTATTTTATACTGCAGCAATAATTAAATTGCTATTAAAACTAAATCTAAAATTCTTTTCCAGGGTTGGACAATCGAAATTTTGTTTGGCATATACAAATAAACAAATTCTATTCCAGGTTTGCACAATCGAGTTTTTCTTTGTACACAAAACTAACTAAAACGTCTACTAATTTTTGTTACTTTGGGAAATAGAATAAAATTTGTATTAAAAACTAAGAAAATCAAAAAAAATTTCCAGGGATAGGAAATCGACAAAAAAAATTTATTTTATTTTTGGCACATAAAGGTAAGTTTTTTTTATTTTATTTTTTTTGCTAAATAAAACTATTTGAGAAAAAATAGGAAAAATAAAATTGGTATTAAAATTTAAAAATAATAAAAATAAATTATTGTAATCCGATATTTTTAAGCTTGAGGTCTCTTTATTTTAACATAATTTTTAATTTCAATATTTCGCCACTCTTTTGTGTGACTTCTTTTATAATAAAATAATTAATTTTCTGAAGAAGTCACACAAAGGATTGACGATATATTGAAATTAAAAATTAAATTAAAATAAAGGGACCTTAAGCTTAAGAATATCAAAATATAATAATTAAAAAGAGGCCAAGAAACCAAAAGAATTTAATAATAAAAAAAATTTTAAATCAGGGTTGGAGAACGGAAATTGAGTACATGAGTAACTAAATTAACTAAAGTGGCAAGAAATGTTAATTTTTTGTTGAGTAAAACTATTTTATACCTTTATGCATTGAAACAAAAATTTTAATTCGCTTCCAGGGTTAAGAAACTGAAATTCGTTTGCTACATAAAAGTAGCCATAAAAGTTCCTAATTTTGTTTTTTTTCTAGTGAATTAAACCTACTTTATACTTCAGCTAGAACTAAATTGGTATTGAGAACCAAAAAAAATTTAAACTTCGATTCCAGGGTTGGCAAATCGAAATTTTTATGGTACATAAAAGTAGCCATATAAGTTCGTTATTTCGATTTTTTTAGTGAATTAAACCTATTTAATAAATCGGGAAAATTAAAATGGGTATAAGAAATCAAAAAAAAAAATTCGATTCCAGGGTTGGAAAATCGAAATTCTTTTATACATAAAAATAACCAAATAAGTTCCGTATTTTGATTTTTTTTTATTAAAATTTTTTTATACTTCAGACGACTGTCATTCTTAGTCGTCTAAAATATCCTGAAAATTAAAAATTATTTTCCTTGGTTGGAAAATCGAAATTAGTTTGGTTAATAAAAGAAGTCATATAAGTTATTAATTTCTTTTTCGGGAATTAAACCTATTTCATATTTCAGGAAAAATGAAATGCGCATTAAAATCAAAAAAAAAAAAAAAAAATTCGAGTTCAGGGTTGGAAACGCGAAATTTTTTGGTACAGTCCACAATTGATATTAAAATCATAAAAAAAAATTATATCCATTTTTTGATACATAAAATTAACCAAAGAATTTTGGCTTTTTCTGTGATTTAGAGTTATACATCAGGCCGCATAGAATTGGTATTGAAAATTAAAAAAAAACAAAGAGACGATTCCAGGGATGGACAATCGGAACTTTTTATGGTACATAAAAACAACAAATTCAAACGAATATTATATTTTTGTTTGTAAATTAAATATAATTAATATTTTTGAAATTAAGAAATACATCTGTGAAGGATATTTAAGACTCGGCACAGCCGAATATGGCACTTTTACTTGTTTTAATTTAAAATCAGTCTATACATGAATTGTGTTATAATCCGATTAAAATAATAATGATTCATTAAGGACTAGGATTAGACAGTTTACTCTAGAATATTTCTATAAACGGCGTTTACAAAACTAAAACTGGTGCTGGCACTGGTACTAAGGATACCACAGTAGGACAAGTACGTAAAATTAATATATAAAACTCGTCACGGAGTATCGTAATTAAGTCAATTGTAATGATAACGCCAGGTAAAAAAGTTACGGGTAGCGCTTAGATAGAGTTCCGGAGCTCGAACAGGCTGCCAATCCCAGGGAATCAGTCAGAATCAGAATAAGGATTTTTATAAACGTCCACTTTTCATCATACCACAAATTTTAGTAAATCATAGGACAGGTCCATGCAAGATATTGCCACAGGGTGGTTAGAGATGCAGAAGAAACAGCTATTAAGGAATTTTCGAATAGAATTTAACATTTTAGTGATTGTGCGAAAGAACAATATTTTTGTGGCCAAGTTCATTTTTTGATCTTTACTAAACAAATAACGCTTTTTCTAATTATTCTGCTGCGTCATTTAAATTCTCAGCAGTCTTCATATTATAAACACGAATCAAACAAAATATGTATTGGGCCCCCATTAATAAAAATTTACCGAAAATAAATTTCCGTTTTAAACAAATTTTTATTTGAATATATTTCCTTAACTCTTTTGCTTTAGCGTAAATTCGTTTAAATATTACAACATGTTTACTTATTTAATATTCATACATATTTTGCAACTTATTTGGATAATAGAGCATGAAATTATATTTTAAAATAATTATGCAAATTTCGTTTGTCAGTTCGTGTAAAAGAAATAAGACACAATAAGAGTAAAAACCAACAACATATAACACTTACAACATGTTCTCACATGCTAAAATTAATTTCGAAAAGAAAGTTTATTTTAGAATAAATAACGAAAATACAATGAACGGCATAAGGTGATTACTACACTTGCTACACTTGTAAGCTTTTTCAATCAAAAGTGTAAATTTAATCTTAACTTTAAAAATATGCATAAAATTTAAAGTGAATTTAAATTCATAATAATGAAATAATTTTTTTTTTTAATTAAATTCAATTATAGACTAATTGTTCGAAATAAATATTCCAAGGCACAAAGGAAAGTCAACATTAGTTTTTCAACTTACACAGCAGAGCAGAACAGCTGTTTTCGAAAGCCGCAACGCTTTCATCATCAGTGCTCATGTGTATTGTGTTTGTCACCACTTAAGCGGCTTTCACCATTTTTTGAAATTTTTCTAAAAGCTGAGACATTTCATATTATCAGGGCTGTTTTTTGGAACAGCTTATTACCGAGATTTCATGAATTGTTTTAAGTGTAATAGTGTGAAAGCGTTTTGTAATGATACGTTAGATTTTTCGGCATCTCAGGCATTCTCAAAAGAGAAATTCGAATGAAAATCATACGACTCAGTCTTATAGTGTGAAAGCGGCTTTATTAGGTGGCTTAGTTGAATGTGATAACAGTTCCTACAGGGTGTTTTTTATTGAGGTACAGAACTTCGAATTGAAATAAAACACAAGAAAATCGTTTTAATGTCCATCAATTTGGCGTTATTGGAAGGATAATTTTATGCCATTAATGTTTAAATATGATTTCGGGCATGTGGCCGCCGCGGCTGGCTCGAATAAAGCCAATTCTACAGGTCCAATTTTCAACCACTTTTTCGAGCATATGGGGCCGTATGTTGGCAATAGCGCCACGAATGTTGGCTTCCAAGTCCCCTAACGTTTCTGGTTTGTTGGCGTAGACGAGCGACTTCACATATCCCCAAAGAAAATAATCCAATGGTGTCAAATCACACGATCTTGGTGGCCAATTGACAGGTCCATTCCGCGAAATTATGCGCTCATCGAATGTTTCCTTCAATAAATCGATTGTGACGTGCGCTGTGTGGCATGTAGCGCCGTCTTGTTGGAACCACAACTCATCCACGTTCATGCCATCCAATTCGGGAACAAAATAGTCGGTTATCATGGCTCTCTACCGGTCTCCATTAACGGTAACTGACTCTCCAGCATTATTTCGGAAGAAGTATGGCCCAATGACTCCACCAGCCCATAGAGCACACCAAACAGTCAGTTTTTGTGGATGTAATGGCGTCTCAAGGGTCTCATGTGGATTCTCTTCACTCCAAATGCGGCAATTTTGCTTGTTGACGTAGCCATTCAACCAAAAATGAGCCTCATCACTGAACAAAATTTTGCGGTAAACTTCGCGAACTGAACCATTACTTTCGAAATAAATTTGCACGATTTGCAAGCGTTGTTCTTTTGTCAACCTGTTCATGATGAAATGGCAACCCAAACTAAATATTAATCACTTGACAGCTGACAAAATGGCCGCCAGTTAAAAAAGTGATGCCAACTTAAAGTTCTATACCTCAATAAAAAACACCCAATATTTAGACAAATTTTATTAGGAAATTGCATACGAGAACTGTATCAACCTGATGGTAACACACTATTGTTTTAATACCCGTGTTGCCGTTTGACTATTTTCTTCATATCCCATTTTTCTGAATTTTGTTCCATTATACCTAAGCCAAACTTTTTTGGTTTGAATTTTGTACTTAAGTACATGTGGACGTTTTTCATATCATTGTTAGCTCAAGCCACAGCTTACAGCATTGTTAGATCGTCTCAGACTTCATCAGTGATCAGGAATATATATACTTTATGGGGTTCAATTCTCTTTGGAGGGTATTAAAACTATATTTTGGCGGCGTCGCTCTGGCAAGGGCTGTGGGGGAGACATATCACCTTTGTCATAAAACTCTAAAAGTAACTGCTTGGAACAATTATATACAAAATAAAATTTTTTATTTTTTTTTTTTTTATAGGGTCATTTAGCGGGCAAAGGGGGGGTAGGGCAGAAACAGGCAGTCATAAAACTCTAATAATTAATGTTTGGGATAATTATATACAAAATTTAAAAATTAATTTTTTTTATAGGGTCATATAGTGGGCAAACGGGGAGGAGGTGGTGGGGCAGAGTAGTACCAGGATACGTCTCAACTTCGTCATTAAAGTTTGAAAATTTTATTTTTAAGAAATGCAGGTTTAGGTGAAACAATTTGTTAAATTTTTACGCTATTTTTGCATATAATAACGAAAGGGGGCGGGGTCAAAAAAAATTTTTTATGGCTCCAAGTTTAACGCGTTGGACGTTCTTCGACATAAAAATATATCATTTGCTTAACAAAATTACAAAAAAAAAACTTTAAAAATTATATTGTTTTTCAGAGGTTGCTTTAGTTCTTCTTAGGGGAACTTTTTTCCCTCTGGTTCGATTCAGCCCATTTACGAATTTGGCTTGTGCTATCCTTCAAGACGGACATGATCAGATCGTCTTAAATTTCATCACTGATCAAGAATATATATATATATATATATATATATATATATATATATATATATACATATATATATATATATATATATATATATATATACATATATATATATATATATATATATATATATATATATATATATTATGGTTTCTCAGATGGATATTTCGGTGCGTTACAAACGGAATGACAAAGTGAATATACTTTCCATATTCTTTTTTAAAAAAATTTATTACATTTTTTTAAATACAATTCTTTAAAAGGTCTAGCAAAACTTAAGCGTCATCTGCAGCTGGTGAATATTTTATATACCCTCCAAAAATGAATGGAAGGGTATTGAAGCTTTAAAATATTTTTAAACGCTTATTTTTTCTTAATGTTTCACTGTAAAATATAAATATAAAAATTACATAGTTTATTTTGACTACAACTACAAAAGTAGCACGGACAACAACCTGGCGTGTAGCCGTGAAAATAATTATTCCCACATGTATTCTATATCTGACAGGTTGTAGTCGGTGGCCTGCTGTCGTGAATGTGTTTAATGCATTAGTGTTCTAACAAAAAGGGTTTTTTCAAACTTAGATATCCTGTGAATTGGAACCGGTTCGGGCCGGTATATATAATAGAAATATAAAAGAAAACTAAGGAACAATTTTTTCAAATTTTTCGATCGCTAAAATCGGTTGATGTATTCGTTTAATATCGTGAACGAAAAAAATTCGAAAGAACTGCATTAAAAAAAACTCCGATATTATATATGTGAGCAATTAGTTTTCTCGATTCTTCTATAGGACTCGAAGAACTCCTTCAATCAACGCTTACTATACGGGAATCGGTTGATCCATTCAAAGCAATTGGAAAATTAAAATAATAGCACTTTTTTAAGAGCAAAAATTAGCGAAAAGTTGCAGGGATGTCCTTTAGGGTCAACCGTTTTCCATAATTTTTTTTTATTTCATTTTTTTAAATCAATTTAATTTGCTTACGATTCCGCTAAGAGCAAATTAAGTTGATTTGAGGAAATTACATATGTCGCAGTGCTCTTTTATTATGTTTTAAGCAATTTTATGTTCGAATTTTCGAAATCAATTTGACGTTTGTATAGCTTGTTTATTTTTTAATGTAAAAAAAAACACGCACATGGTTTAATAATAAATGAAAAATCTATAAAAAAGAAAAAGAACATTGAATTTTAGTAAATTATATTCAGCAAATTAAATCAGCCCATTATTCGTATAAAAATTTCACTTTTTCGGATTTGTAACTCACCAATAATGGATGGTGCAAGGTTGCATATGTAGGAATAGCAGCCGCAGTGCACAGTGGGATTTTTTGTGCAATAAGTAATTTTTTCGACACATAAAATTTAAAAATGTAATGAAGCAGTTTTTAAGAAAATTGATTCAGTATGACGAATCCAGAAATTGTATCCCAAAAAAACGTTTATTTGTCTTTGAAATAATGAAGTAAGTCACATGTAAATTTTGGCCCAAACTATTGAAAACTGTTTACGCTCTTCTATATAGTGTTTGTACGTAAGATAATTTTATTGCTCTGATTTAAATAGTTATTTTTTCAAATATAGCCTTTTCTGCGTATTTAAAAAAATATTATAAAGTTCGCTCATATGGTTTAAAAGATATGATGGAATAAAATTTGTTCCATTATGTGCCATGATTGCACACTTTCTTGGGAGAAAAAAAGGGTTGCTCGGCCGCGCTAGCTGCTCCCGCTATAATAAATTGAAAGGTAAGACTCCATATTATGAATTTAAAAAAAAAAAAGTTTAACTAATTATTAATCTTTTATAAAATCATAAAATTTCCCTCCAAATTCATGAAATTTTTAATTTTAAAATATTACAAAAAGTAATTAGTTTTGGTAAAGAAACAAAAAGTTCTGGGAAAAAATATAATATGGGCGGTGAGTGGTGGGCCTTAATTGAGGTAATAAAAGGCACTGTTCCAAATTTCAAAAAGTTAGTGCCAAAAATAAATTTTGTTTTCTATGGGCGGTGGGTAGTGGGCGTGGCCAATTTTGATGAAACTTTATTTTATTCTTAATTGAGGTAATAAAAGGCACAGTTCCAAATTTCAAAAACTTTGGGCCAAAAATAAATTTTGGGTTCTATGGGCGGTAGGTAGTGGGCGTGGCCAATTTTGATGGAACTTTATTTTATACTTAATTGAGGTAATAAAAGGCACTGTTCCAAATTTCAAAAACTTTGTGCCAAAAATAAATTTTGTTTTCTATGGGCGGTGGGTAGTGGGCGTGGCCAATTTTGATGAAACTTTATTTTATTCTTAATTGAGGTAATAAAAGGCACTGTTCCAAATTTCAAAAACTTTGGGCCAAAAATAAATTTTGGGTTCTATGGGCGGTAGGTAGTGGGCGTGGCCAAATTTGATGGAACTTTATTTTATTCTTAATTGAGGTAATAAAAGGCACTGTTCCAAATTTCAAAAACTTTGTGCCAAAAATAAATTTTGTTTTCTATGGGCGGTGGGTAGTGGGCGTGGCCAATTTTGATGAAACTTTATTTTATTCTTAATTGAGGTAATAAAAGGCACTGTTCCAAATTTCAAAAACTTTGGGCCAAAAATAAATTTTGGGTTCTATGGGCGGTAGGTAGTGGGCGTGGCCAAATTTGATGGAACTTTATTTTATTCTTAATTGAGGTAATAAAAGGCACTGTTCCAAATTTCAAAAACTTTGGGCCAAAAATAAATTTTGGGTTCTATGGGCGGTGGATAGTGGGCGTGCCCATTTTAATGAAACTTTATATTTTTCTTAATTGAGCTAACCAAAGGCTCAGAGCAAAATTTCAACATTCTACGAGCACTCTTTATACTTTTTGCCAAACATTGTATGAACAAGTCCCACTGTGCACAAACAAATTTCGAATAAGTTTGGAGCAAGTTAATTGATTTGAGAATTTTGCTGATATGAATAATATATGTTTATGGGAAATCAGTTCGGAAATTACTTAGTTTGACTAAATGAAATGGTTTGCCAGAAATCACGCAAGCCCATTTATAGTCGATCATTACTTAAGTAGGGTATCCATTACTACGTTGCTGATATTTAAAACACGATTTCATGTTTGTTGCTTCAGTAAAAGTCTGAAATAATATTAAGAACCTTTTAAATTTTGTACTAAAATGTCTTAAGATGGGCTCTTCTTCGTAATACCACGACAGCGAAAGAAAGGGAAACGTAAGAAGAAAACAAAACAAGTGGTAAAATATGAAGTGCCACAAAATTTATGATGCCAACTAAAGAAGTCTTTAAAACAAAAGCTGGTGCTGGCTCCATCTCACACTGAACCAGTGTGAGTGGAGGCAGAAATATAAAAGAACATGCTGTATAGAAATTAACATGCAACAATGTTGCCTTAAATCATGCACTTGTTAAGAATACGGGTATGTGTGTGTGTGTGTGTGTGTGTGTCTAGAAATTACTTTCATGAAATATATTAAGTATGAGCAAGTATTTTAACAAGACGTTGCACAGAAATATACAAAAATCGTGACTTTGTGGCTAAATTTATGAATAATATGTGAGTATGTGTATGCGAGTGTGTGTGTGTGTGTGTATGACTGTTTTTCTAATCATCGTTCACATCAACGCTCAACCTCCTTTCAGTAGAAATAGAAGGGCAGCACATGCCTCATGCCTGTTGTTCGCCTGTCAGTGTGTCGTATGTCTTTTACGGTTTATTTAATAATCATTTTAATTTGAATGCCTGTTTCAAAAAAAAGAGAAAGAGAGAGAGAGGGGAAAAAAGGATAAAATTTTAGCAACAGAGAATTTTCAAGTCTTTTCCATGTGAAAAATTGTTGAGTTTAAACTTCTAACAAATTAAGAACATTTAAGGAAACGGAAGCTTTAGTTGCCTATTAGACAACGATTAAATTGGCAAACTTCATGTCAATTTAATTTCCACAATTATAAAACACTAGCAGGCCTGCAGGGTCTTTGCAAGGAAATTCTAAAATTACAAATTATAGTACAATATTATTATTTTAATGAATGTAAATAATTTCTTTTTTTTATTACTTTTTTTTATTTTCTTTCTAATTTTTGTATAAAGATCATATTTAAAGTGTGTTCCAAATTGAGGTGTTATTTTATATACGCTGGAATATTTTTTCTACTTGCAATTTTTGTTGTAAATTTTTATTTTCAGATTCTAAATACATTCGGGTTAATTACATGAAGGAACAACGTGTTTTTATACCCTCGAAAAAAGAATTGCAGGCTGTATTCAACTCAGCGAAATATCCATCTGAGACTTCATAAATTATTGTATATATATTCTTGATCAGTGATGACGCCTAAGACGATCTGAGCATGTCCGTCCGTCTGTGGAAATCACGATTCAGTCCAAACGAAAAGAGCCAGACTCTTGAAATTTGCTATAAATATATCTTGTAAGATGGCACAGGTTAAATCGGGCCAGAGGGAAAATAGTTCCCCTAAGAAGAACTAAACCAACCTCTAAGAAACAACATAATTTTTAAAGATTTTTTGCAATTTTCTTAAGCAAATGATATATTTTTATGTCAAAGAAGGGTCAACGCGTTAACCTTGTAGTCAGAAAATATAATAAAAATTTAATTTTGGACCCCGCCCCCTTTAGTGGGTGTTATTATATGCAAAAATAGCAAAAAAAACTTAACAAATTGTTTTACTTAAGCCTGTATTCCATAAAAATAACAGTTTTAAGCTTTAATGACGAAGCTGCGATGTAACCTAGTACACCTCTGCCCTACCCTCTCCTCCCTGTTTGCTCCCTAAATGACCCAATAAAACAAATTTTTACATTTAATTATTCCGAACATTTATTTTTGAAGTTTGATGGCAAAGGTGAAATGTTTCCCCCCCCCCAAGGCCCTTGCTTGAGAGACCCCGACCAAATACAATTTTAATACCCTTCAAAAAGAACTGGACCCCCTAAAGTATGTATATATACGAGTATTCTTGATCAGTGATGAAGTATGAGACGATCTAGCAATGGTCATACGTTTGTCTGTGGAAAACAAGACATAGTGTATTTTTAAACCCCGACCCCTTTTTTGGGCGTTGACGTACGATATTACATATGTATATGCAAAAATAGTGTAAATATTGAAAAATTTGTATTCCGCAAGCCTAATGCTTTAAACACATTCAAGACATCAGGCTACCGACTACATGGCTACATGTGCCGCTAGCAACACTTGTCGCCGTATAGTCAGCCGCTTAATTATTTTCGACGCGGCAGCTACAACCTCCACATCTCATTTTAGTGGTGCCACTTTCATATATAAAAATAAAAGCGCTTATTCTAAATCTATTTATAGATCGAAACAAAATTAATAATAAAAACACTTTATTTGTTTATGGCTCTTTATTGTTTTTGCATTTGTAATAAATACATTTTGATGTCCTTTTTTTGTTACGGCACTATGAAAATGAGTTTATAAGTTAATTCATTTGTGGCCTAACTCACGCCTTTTATCGATAACGGCTATCAAATATATACAAAATTGGAGTTCAAATGTCGTTGCATCGAGATTTTTTCAAAATAACTTAATTTTTACTTGAAAATTCAGATACAAAATTTAAAAATTTAATGATACTCGCAATAGGTGATTAAATTTGAAAAATATGTCTAACAATAGAAAGACATTTTGGAGTAATTTGAAATGATACCCATATCGTTTATAGGCCTCCTATATTCTAGGATTTATTACCAAAAAATATATAAATAAATAAAATAAAAATATTAATAAAAAATAAAAGCCGAGAGAGAACGCAAAAATAAATAACTAAATAAAAATTACAAAATAATTTTTATTCTTGAAAGGGCTATTGCATTTTTTATTTTTAACAATTTTCATATTTTTAACCAGTTTGAAAATATTTTTAAACGCTTATTTATTTAAGATGTTTCACGGTGTTGGCAGCACTAATTTATTTATTGTCGCCTATGAATATAAAAATTAGTTTATTTTGACTACAACTACAAAAGTAGCACGGACAACAACCTGCCGTGTAGCCGTTAAAATAATCATTCCCGTATAAACACGTGCATTCTATTTCTGACAGGTTGTAGTCGTGAATGTGTTAAATGCATAAAGCAAGCTGAGATGTTCTCTGATCTTGCAGACATGAAACACTCACCCACGGCCCTTCCCGGAATGACTCTGTCAAAATAGAAATTTAAAATTGGATACAGAGATGTCTTAAAGGAACTCTCTCCCATCAAGTTAAACATTTTAAATATACTTGCTCAATATTTGGAGGGTATTTGAGATTCGACCCGGTCGAATATAACGTTTTTAATTGTTATTATAGAACATTGTTTGAACACGGCAAAAGTTTTGCAGATGTAATTAGGAACAAAATACGACTTCACCGTCGAAGCCCACTTCCAGCTCAATGACTACATCAACAAGCAGAATTGACGCATTCATATAAAATAGTTAATGGTTTAATCAGCCACATTTTTAATTGTTTAAAAAAAATCTAAGTGATCGACTATCAGTGGTCCTGATGGCATTTCTAGCTGTCTTCTAATACACTGCGCATCAGATTTAGCAATGGCTTTGTCTTTAATCTTCAATACATCTCTAAAATATGGTTATTTCCCGGAAATGTGAAGAAAATCTTTTATTATTCCCTTATTCAAGTCCGGAAACAAGTCTGATATTAGCAATAACAGAGGTATTGCAAAATTAAGTGATTTATCCAAACTATTTGAAAAATGTATGATCGATTGTCTAACCCATTAAATTGATCCAATTTTAACACCACTGCAACATGGATTTCGTAAAGGTCATTCCAATGTTCTTCATCTAGGGAGACAAAAATTGGTATTAAAAAGCATAACAATTTTCCTACGGTTTGGACCATTGGACCTTTTTCTTTTGATACATAGAAGTAACTAAAAAGATTATTAATTTTGAGTTTTTGGGATTTAAACCTATTTTATACTTCAGCATAAATAGAATTGATATTGAAAAAAAAACCAAAAACACGATTCCAGGGTTGGACAGTTGGAATTACTTTTTTTTTTTTTTTTTTTTTACATAGAAGTAACCAACTGAAACGAACTTTTTCGTTTTGATTATAAATTAAACATATTTGATATTTTTGGAAGAAGTTCATTGGTATTAGAAATCAGAAAAGCCAAAAATACAGTTTCAGAGCTGGAAAAACTTTTTCTTAAATATTAAAGCATTAAACTATTTTTCATAACGATTCAATACAACAATGTTCAAAACTTTAATACACTTGTGCCCTCTTCTAACTTGAACTCGTTTAATTAAATAATTTATTCAATTGCACTTTGTTAGCAAATTAAATACCTGAAAATAGTCTGGTTTAATTTAAAAACTTGCATAAACAAACCCCTTTATGTTTGAAATAATTTTCTTGGAATTTACAATACAAAAACAAAACAAACAAAAAAAAAAGAACTGTTCAAACATCCTTCTTAGCTCCCGTCTTCTCGTGTGAACTATGAATAAAAACTAAATTTTAAGTGAAATTTAATATTTCATGCAAATAATCAACAATCAATTTTCAGCAAATGCAAATTTTAGCATTTTTTTCACCTCATTTTAGGTATTATTATTATTTTTGTTTGTAATCTTAATTCCTTTAGCTTTAGCAGCGTCATTTTATTATAAACAATAAAATTCTCCAGCCACAAACACGGCTGCCAAAGAATTACCAAAAAATAACAATAAAGCAATAACAAAAACAAATATAAAAGATTTCCTACCTAAAATACCTTTAAAAATTTCGTAATAAAACACGCGAAATTCAGGCAGTCAATAGTACATTGAACTTCTACAACTTCCTGTGCATACACTCGTTCATATATAATTCTTTTATAAAACACATACACATAAATACATACATACATATTTATGAGCTTGTTTATATTCCTTTCAATTGGAAGTTTATACGTCTTCAAGGAGGCGAAAAACAAAAACAACCTCTAAACGTTCAGCAGACACACATTTTGCACGCGGCACATCCTTACTAATACATTAATGCCAACAAAACTATAAAATACGAATTTTAATATTCCAGAAAACATATTTGTTTGCTAGAGCAAAAAATAAAAAGAAGAACAACAAGCCATTAAAATTTTTGTAGTTTGCTCGTGTAAAATTTGGTTGAAGGATGTCCCAGACTGATGAAATTCAAAACAATAAAAAAGGTGGTAAAACACGGATCTCACGATATTATTTCTTTTTCAAAAGGTACCAAATTAATATTGCAAGTTCCACTTATATGAACACGCTCCTAGTTCAAGAAGTATATCTGCCGAAAAGTGCTTTTTCAATAAAGTACTTATTCCAAAAAGAACTTCTCTCTAAAAAAGTATTTCCTCCGAAAAGTACTTTCTTCAAAAAAAAAACTTTTTCTAATAAGTACTTTTTCCAAAAAGTACTTATTTCTAAAAAGAACTTTTCTAAAAAGTACTTTTGCCAAAAAGTACTTTTGCTAAAAAGTACTTATTCCAAAAAGTACTTGTGCCAAAAAGTACTTATTCCAAAAAGTACTTATTCCATAAAGTACTTATTCCAAAAAGTAGTTATTGCAAATAGTACTTTTCCCAAAAAGTACTTATTCCAAAAAGAACTTCTCTCTAAAAAGTATTTCTTTCGAAAAGTACTTTCCCCAAAAAATACTTTTTCTAATAAGTACTTTTTCCAAAAATTACTTTTTTCTAAAAAGTACTTATTCCAAAAAGTACTTGTGTCAAAAAGTACTTATTCCAAAAAGTACTTCTTCCGAAAAGCACTTTTTCTAAAAAGTACTTTTCCCAAAAAGTACTTATTCTAAAGATAACTTTTCCCAAAATTTACTTATTCCAAAGAGTACTTTTCCCAAAAAGTACTTATGCCAAAAAGTAATTATTACAAAAAGTGCTTATTCCAAAAAGTACTTTTCCCAAAAAGTAGTTATTGCAAAAAGTACTTTTCCCAAAATGTACTTATTCCAAAAATAACTTCTCTTTAAAAAGTATTTCTTCCGAAAAGTACTTTTTCTAAAAAGTACTTTTCCCAAAAAGTACTTATTCCAAAAAGTACTTAATCCAAAAAGTATTTCTTTCGATAAGCACTTTTTCCAACAAGTACTTTTCCCAAACAGTACTTAATCCAAAAAGTATTTCTTTCGAAAAGCGCTTTTTCTAAAAAGTACTTTTTCCAAAAAGTACTAATTAAAAAAAGTACTTTTCCCAAAAAGTACTTATTCGAAAGAGTACTTTTCCCAAAAAGTACTGATGCCAAAAAGTAATTATTCCAAAAAGTACTTATTCCAAAAAGTACTTTTCCCAAAAACTACTTATGCCAAAAAGTAATTACTCCAAAAAGTGGTTATTCCAAAAAATACTTTTCCCAAAAAGTACTTATTGCAAAAAGTACTAATTCCAAATAGTACTTTTGCCAAAAAGTACTTATTCCAAAAAGTACCTTTTTGAAAGGCTTTTTCCAAAAATCACTTTTAAAATAAGTATCTCCTCTCAAAAGTACGGCTTAAAAGAGTATATTTGGAAAAAGTACGTTTTTTAATTATCTCTTCAAAGAAATATTTCTTCTGCAAAATATAAAGAAAACATTTTTAAAGTACATTCTTCAAAACCACTTTTTTTAAGTAAATACCTTTACTTAGAATTGCATTTTTTTAAAGTCCTCTTTCCATAAAATTCCATTAATAAAAATTAAATCTTTTAAAAACTACCTTCTACAAAAGTGCATTTTCAAATATTATATTTTCCAAAATTACTTTTTCCTAAATTAAATTTCTAAAAAAAGGTCCCCTTTCCAAAAATACCTCTTCACAGAGGCACCTTTACTAAAAGGTGGTGTTTTAATATAGATTATTAAAAAAAATTGGAAAAAGTATTTTTTTTAAATTTATTTATTCCAAAGTATATATATTTCAGAAATACTTTTAAGATAATTTCTAAAGGGCGTTTTTAAAATATATATTTTAAAAAAGTTCTTTATTGTAAACTACTTTAAAAAAAATATAATAAAAATAATGATTGAAAATAGTTTTTTAATAAAGTACTTCGCCAAAACTAATTTTTTAAGTAAAAATCTAGATTTTCAAAAGTACTATTTTCAACATATTAAAAAAAATTTTAATTAATTTTTTCGAAAGCAGCTTTTTATTTTTTCAAAAGCTACTAAATTAATTTTTAATAGCAATCTTCCCATTTCAAAAGGCCGTTTTTCGGAAGCGATTTAAAAAATTTTTTTTCGAAACGTACTTTTTCAAAAGTACTTCTTCCGAAAATAATCTTTTAAAGAGGACTTTTTCGAAAAGTACTTTTTCAAAATAATTTTTTTTTTCCAAAAGTATTATTTTCAAAAACTATTTTTAAACTAAGTATATTTCCTTAAAACGTCCTATTTATAAAAACATATTTTAAGAAATTACCCTTTTCATACAAATAGTACCTTTTCATAAAGTACTATGTTCAAAATTAGCATTTCACAAAAAGTAGTTTCAAAAAATTATATTAAGATATACATTTTATTTTGAAAAAAGTACCTTTTTTGAAGAGTACTCTTTTCGATCAGGGGCCAAATTACAGCATTCGATATCTATCGAAATTTCAATACATTTTAAATACGAATTTCGATCGATATCGAGTGCCGTAATTTGCCCCCCCACCTTTTTTTTTAATTTTATTTATTTATTTATTTAGAACAATATATAACATGTTAGAAAATTTTACAGAAGAACCGGACGAGCTAAAAAGCTTTCTGTTATGGTGACTAGTTTAGAAAATTTTTGGGGAGCTAAAAAGGTACCAAAAAATTCGGTTTCTATCCCTTTTTTTAAGCCTTAAAAGAAGATATATCGAAAATGTACCCAACACGTCTCAGGTTATTTGATTTTTGCAGCATTCATATGGTTTTGGATTTTTTAGTAAATCGTTCGTGTTTGATATGAAAAGATACTAATTTTACCCTTTTATCCCCTTCGCATTCGAGCTCATTTGGGCTGGAAGTTTATAAGTCAGCCAGTCAGTTTAAAGAAAAGCTGATATTATTCATATATTTCAAGTTTACCTATTTAGTTTAAAATTATGTATAAAATAATTAAAGTTTATTAATTGAATCAATCAGATAATTATTTGACTGAATACTTGATTAGTTGAGTTAATTAATTGATAATAAAATGCGATAGATATTAAGAATATTAATTTTCAAATGAACTTTTTCAGTGTTTTTTTATTCTTCTAAAAAAGAATTGGAAGGGATATTCACTTTGTCGTTCCATGTGTAGCGCAGCGAAATATCCCTCTGAGACCCCATAAATTACATACATTCTTGATCAGTGATGATATCTAAGACATTGTGGCCATTTCCGTCCATCCGTTCGTCTGTGGAAATCACGATTCAGTCCAAACGAAAAGAGCCAGACCCTTGAAACTTTGTATAAATATATCCTGAAGGATAGAACCGGTCAAGTTCGTAAATGGGCTAAAACGGCGCGGGGGAAAAAAAGTTCCCCTAAGAAGAACTAAACTAAACTCTAAACAAGAACATAATTTTGAAAAAAAAATTTTTTTGGAATTTTGTTAAGCAAATGATATATTTTTATGTCAAAGAAGGTCCAACGCATTAAACTTGGTGCCATAAAATCCAAAAAATTAATTTTTGGAATTCGCCCCCTTTTTAGTGGGCGTTATTATATGCAAATATAGTGTAAAAATTTAACAAATTGTTTCACTTAAGCCTACATTCCTTAAAAATAAAATTGTTAAGCTTCAATAGCGAACCTGAGACGTAACCTGGTACTCCTCCGCCCTACCCTTTGCCCCCTAAATGACCCTATCAAAAAAACAAAACAAAAATTAAATAAATTTTGCATTTAATTATTCCAAACACTTATTTTTGAAGTTTTATGGCAAAGGTGAAATGTCTCCGCCACGGCCTTTGCCAGAGAGACCCCCGGCAAAATATAGTTTTAATGCCCTCCAAAAAGAATTGGACCCCATAAAGTATATATATTCTTTATCAGTGATGAAGTCTGAAGTATGCAGTAAGAAACAAAAAATTCAGAAAAATGGGACATGAAGAAAAATAATCAAACGGTAACACGGGTATTAAAACAATAACATGAAAACATCAGGTTGATACAGTTCTCGTATTCTTTTTCACAATAAAACTTGTGTAAATAGGAACTGTTATCACATTCAACTAAGCCACCTAATAAGTGGTGATACACACACAATACACATGAGCACTGATGATGAAAGGGTTGCGTCTTTCGAAAACAGCTGTTCTGCTCTGCTGTGTAAGTTGAATAAAACTGATGTTGACTTTCCTTTGTGCCTTGGAATATTTATCATGTATTTCTGAGATTTTAAAAAACAAACAAATTTCGAACAATTAGCCTATGAATCTTAATTCAATTTGATATAGTATATTTTGGGACCCCGATATTATATGCAAAAATAGTGTAAATATTAAACAATTTGTATTTCTTAAGCCTACAAGAAGCTGAGATGTTCTCTGATCTTGCAGAGGTAAAACGTCTCCCCCACGGCCCTATCCGGAATGACTCTGTCAAAATAGAGATTTAAAATTGGGTACAGAGATGTCTTAAAGGAACTCTGTCCCTCCAACTCAAACATTTTAAATTTACTTACTAAATATTTGGAGGGTATTTAAGATTCGACCCGGTGGAATATAATATTCTTACTTGTTCATAATTAAAGTATAAAGTGAAAAAGATTTTCATTAATTTCCTTTCAGGAGTGATATCTCTACGGAAAATGTACCGATTGTCCTTAACGTACCTGCCCTACAACTGGTGAAAAGAGCACATATCATATAACTGGACTAAAAGTGCTTACAAAATTCCCTCACTCTGCATAACATCGGAAGATTTATATTTAATTTCTGTAAGCCTTTCGGCAGAAAAAAATGTTAAGTATTTATTTTTCTAAATTTTTTTAATTTATGGTCACGGGTTACATTAATTAAGTGTGTTACCATCTGATAAAAATATTAATGATTTATATCAAGATTTAAGTAACTATTTTGTGACATCTTCATTAAGACCCAGCCTCAGGCAGTTGACCCTACAATATTTCTAAAACATGCCTTTATAAAAACATAACTGGAACTGAAACTGGCACTGGTACTGGTACTAAGGATACCACAATAGGAGAAGTACGCATAAGTTATGTCTAGCAACTGTCACTGAGTCTCTTAATTATGTCAATTGACCACCTAGTGGCAACGACATGTAAAAGTTACGGGTAGTTCTCATATAATGTTCCGGAATTGGAGCCAGTTGCTAGAATCTGGGAACCGATCCTGTAACAAGGTTCTTTTCTCTCTAGAGATAGGATACTCGTACCTACTGTATCTTCTGGACCAGCCATATATTCAAAATATCAATTTACTGAAATCGATGGAAGGAACTTCTACGAAATCGTGTATTATAATTTGTAAAGAAAATAAGTCCTCTAGAATATACAGATTTTATAACTTTTAAAAAAGAACTTGTTTCCCTACAACAGAGACAACAGTTTGTTTGATCATTTGAATGCATGGCGTATTTTATTTTTAACGGGCCACCCTTTATTTATGTTTAAATACCCTTCAATGTTGTCATCTCGTTGCTTTTTATTGTGTGCCACTACGTATGAGTAAATCTGTCCGTCTTTTGAGGTTTTTTTTTTTTCTTCACTAAAAAATTCCTACGAACTTCTAATTCTATGCTGGCATAATAAATGTTTGTGGAGAACAAAACAAGCTTTTCCAAAACAGAGTACAATAACAAAAAAAAATACATTAAGGCTGTTGCTAATTTAGCTTCACAAGGTACAGTTTCATGTTGTACCCTTTATTTCATAGTCGTTTTCATCAGCGGTATTTAAGAACAACAATTCAAATATGAAACTTCAGGAGAAATCAAAGAGTTGGGCAGACTTCTCATATAGTGGGCCTTACACGAAATAACTTCTTAATTTATTTTTTTTAGTGAATTAAGTGAATTTACGCGAACGTGAAAAAACGTGCTGAAGTGTAAAAAACGTTTATTAAAAAAAAAAATAATAATAAATAAATAAATAAATGTACTAAATAAATGGTGTTTTTTATGAAGTTTTTTTTTATACGAATCACTCTGTTGTCTGACAGCTATTTTGACAGTTTAAAGTGACCTCTCTACTCAGTATTGTTTGGCAAATCATCATGAACAACAGGTTAACTCCAGAACAACGCTTCCAAATCGTGGAAATTTATTTTCAAAAACAGTGTTCAATTAAAAATGTTTATCCGCTTTTTTACCGCAAAATTCTCTTCAGTGATGAGGCGCATTTTTGGTTGCATGGATATGTCAACAAGCAAAATTGCCGTATTTGGAGCAAAGATAATCCACACGCCGTTCAAGAATTACCAATGCATCCCGATAAATGTACTGTTTGGTGCGGTCTATGGGCTGGTGGAATCATCGGTCCTTATTTCTTTAAAAATGAGGAAGGACGACGCGTTACCGTAAATGGAAATCGATACAGAATCATGATCAATGAATTTTTGGTGCCAAAACTTGAAGATATGGATGTAAACGAAATGGTGCCACTTGTCATACTGCGGGCGAAACAATGGACTTATTGAAAGAACATTTCAACGACAACATTATTTCGAGAAATGGACCGGTGAATTGGCCTCCGCGTTTGTGTGATTTGACGCCACTTGATTATTTTTTGTGGGGATACCTGAAATCATTGGTTTAGGTGGATAAACCAGCAACGATTGACGCTTTGGAAACCAGTATTTGTGCAAAATAGTCGTGGTGGCCATATGCCCGAAATTATATTTAAATGTTAAATGACAAGAAATTATCTACCAAATAAAAAATTTTTTTTGGCCATTTCATAATTTGGCATGTGTTTTATTTAAATTTCAAATCAGCAAGCTCTTATAAAAATCCGCCTTTATAATCCGCTCGTCCAAAATATGGTGCTAACAACGAGCCCCGAATTTTGCCGTTACACTCTTCAATAGAAAAGGGGAAATTTCAGGCAAAAACTTGTTAATGTAACTAGAGCAGCTGCTGTTGGGCCTTGGTTTTGCCATCACAGTATGTCTTCTAAGCGACCAATGTATATAATATATAAAATGATGTCGCCTTACCTAAGGCACGTGTGGTTAATATATCTCCGGGGCCAGATTATGAGTATGTGTGTGTGTGTGTGTGTGTGTGTGTGTGTTTGTGTATTAGAAAACAGGATCAAAACAAAACCATTACCAAAATAAACCATTTGTGCACATCCGTAAATAAATTTTTTGGTTGTTATTCAACCACAAACAAACCGACGTGCGTATTTACACACTTAACCATTTAATCAAACGAATTGCCCTAAAGGAAAGGTAAACAAATGATTAAGTTAGTCAAGGTTACTGTTATCCTGTTGGGTGGGGGAGGTTGGGGGCCAGGTAAAATGTTTAACTATAAATGTTTCTGGTTTCTTTTGTGTCGTTTTCACCCTTTAAATCATGCTTGAGCTCATTAATTCAAATTATTTTCATTTAGAACGGAATACAGAAATAACCAATTAATTCTGACAAACACTAGAACGGAGTGGAACAAACGAATAGTGCTTGCGGAAGGCCTTAATGTACAAACATATTTTAAGTAATGACTCGGTAGTTGTTGTATCCACTTTTTATGTTGTTGGTATTTGTTAAGCATCGCTTAAGTGTGAAATAAAATTACATAATGATAAAGAGTGCCTCAAATATTATTCTTAAGTAAAAGTAATTGGTTTTAATACAATAATCCTCGTATTCGTAATGAGGTAAATCAGCAGCTCCTTCGAATTGCTTCAATTATTACATATAATCAAAAATTTAACTTGTACTTAATTATACGATTGACTATTTTGTGTACTACACAGGCGGCCATTGTTTTGTCCTATTGTCTTTCCAAGGCTCCTAAATTTTGTACATCCAAATTTTTGTATCCAGCATCGTTCCTAAATGTTAAAAACATTTTTAAAGTTATACACAAACTCAAATACATTTGTAATTTACCGTTTGCGGCAAAGCAAAAAATTATGTTCAGATCAAAGCTTCTTTACGTATGAGCTCTCATCCACGAATCTAACGATATACAATGCAATGTAGATGAGTTAAAATTACGAATCGAATTACGTAACACGGTGCTCAGACATACACCTTAATTGAGCCATTATTGAGCTCAATTAACCATATAAAATTTTAATTAAGTGATTGCTCAACTAAAAATCAATTGATATAAAATCGAGTAAAAGTACAACAGGTAAAAGTGGTATATTCAGCTGTGCGGAATTTTAAATACCCTTCACAGATGTACTTCTCCTTTTAGATTTTATTCACCAAAAAAAAACAAAATAAATAACATATTTGCTTACTTTTATGTATTTTAAAAAAAATTTTGATTTTCCAACCCTGGAATCTAATATTTAATTTTTTACACGAACGTAATTCTTGCTGAAGTGTAAAAAACGTTTATTTCAACCAAAAAAGAAGTTAAAATAAAAATTAGGAACTTATTAGGTTGCTTTTATGTACTAAAAATATTTAGATTTTCCAAACCCTGGAATTAAATTTTTTGTTTTGTATCACAATTTTAATTCTTGTTTAAGCGTAAAAAAGGCATAATGTACAAAAAAAAATAAAAGTAGTGACATATTTGATTATTTAATCGCCAAAATTTTCGTTCTCCAACCCTGGAATCGCATATCCAAGTTTTATGGTTTTTAATACTAATTTAATTCTTTCTAAGGTATAAAACAGGTTTAGTTCACTAAAAAAAAAACCAAATTAGAAACTTATATGGCTATTTTTAGGTAACAAAACTATACCGATTCTCCAGCCATGGAATAGAATTTTTAATATTTTTTATTTTTTACACAAATATATTTCTTCCTGATGTATAAGAAACTTTAATTCACAAAAAAAACCAAAAGTAAGAACTTATTTTATACCAAAAAAACTTCGTTTTGCCAACCCTGGATTCAAGTTCTTAATTTTTTTTTTTTGTTTTTTAGTTGTTAATACCAATTGAATTTTTCCTGAAGTATAAAATAAGCATAATTCACTAAAAAAAATCACAATTAGAAACAAATTTAATGAAAAAAAAATATTTTGATTTTCCAACCCTGGAATCAAATGTTTAATTTTTTTGTTTTTTACACGTAGGTAAATCTTCTTGAAGTATAAAAAACGTTTAATTGAGCAAAAAAAAAACAAAAATATTAACCTATTTGGTTACTTTTATGTACCAAAAAATTTAGATTTTCCATCCTTGGATTCGAATTTTTAATATTCTTTATTTTAATATTAATTTAATTCTTCCTAAGGTACAAAATAGGTGTAATTCACTAAAAACCAAAATTGGAAACATATATGGCTACTTTTACATACCAAAAATATTTCGATTTTCCAACCCTGAAATCGAATATCTAACTTTTTTGGTTGTTAGTACCAATTTAATTTTTCCAGAAATATAAAATAGGTTTAGTTCACTAGGTTAAAGCTTAATTAGGAACTTTTATGACTATTTTTATATAACAAACATAATTCGATTTTCGAACCCTGCCATAGAATTTTTAATTTTATTTATTTATTTCATGCATGTCACTCTTCCTGAAGTATAAAATAAATTGAGTTCACTGAAAACAAAAACAAATTTAAGACCTAATAATGCTGTTTTTATATACTAAAAAAAATTCAATTTCCGCACCCTGGACGCGAAATTAAATTTTTTTTGTTTATTTAATTTTTTTTTTCTTTTTGCCAATGCAACTCTTAATGAGGTATAAAACAGTTTTATTTTAGAAAAACTTATATATTAAAATTAGTAACCATTTTGGTTGTTGTCCAGCACTGGAATCGAAATTTTGATTTTTTTAAATTGAAGCGTTATTTTTCAAAGACGACAGGGGCGGGCACGTTACTGTGAATTGCTAATGCAACCGTGAGATGATTACAATTTGTTTTTTTTTTTTTTTTTTTTTTTTTTTTTTGCCAAAAATGGTAGTGGTAAACTTGGATGGCACGTGGTTTCAACAAAACGGTGTGACATGCCAGACAGCACGAGAAACAATGGCCCAGTTTAGAGCCGAGTTCGATGAAAAGTTTATTTTACGTTTGGGACCGGTCATCCTGCGATTTAAGACCTTTACATCATTTTTTTTTTTTTTTTTGACTCTGTTAAGGCTCATGTCTATAGGGATAAGCCCGCAACAGTTGACGCACTGGAAGTCAATATTGAAGAATTTATTCGTAAGATGCCGGCCAATGTATTGGAGAGAGTATGACAAAATTGGCGCCAGCGTTTACATGTAATCACATTTAAAAATTTAATTATTAGATCATTCTATCGACTTAGATAAAGATTTTATGCATTTCTCTAAATTTTAAGTGTTTCGTTTTAAATCAAACCCGAAAGCTTTTAAAAAATCACCCATTATTTAAAAGTAGTAAGGATTGCTGTACAGAATGGAAATGATTTTGGGAGACTTTTGAAAAATATTGTATAAATACATAAAATCCCAGATGCGAACACGGCATTTAAAGCATACTTTAACTTTAACAATCGTTTATGAATAACGCACTTCTTGTGCTTTTTCAAAACATGTTATTGTTGATATTATCAAAAAAATAAATAAAATATGAATAAAATTTATATAAATTTTTTTTTTAATTGTTGAATATCACCGTGGAAATTCTTTTATTGTTATATTTAAATTTTTTTATTTAATTTTTTTGTTTGCTATTACGTCTCATTTGCTGGTGAGGCAAAATTAAGTTTACCATATTAGTCCTGAGTCGGCTAATCATCAGTGCCATACCTACACATACGACGGACAGACATAAATATATAAATGCCACAGGGATGTGATGTATTTATGTCATACAATTGTTTTTGAATTGTTTTCTTTTTGTTTTTATTTTAAATATAGGAATACGCACATTCATACTTATGAACTTCTCCTTATTGTATAACCATTCGTCTTGTTGCTTCTGTTGTTCTTGCTGTTTTTGTTATCCTTGACAAAGACTTTGCTGGCTTTGTTGTTTAGCACTGCTTTATAAATAAAAGAAATCCTTGAAAAATTTCTTGGTATATTTTTTTCTTTCATCTCATAAATCTTATAAGAAAGTTTTAGCAAAAGTGAATTTACAATTCGGAGTGTTTTTAATGTGAAATCTCATTACGTACAGTCAATGCAAGATTTAAAAATAATTTTTTTACATTTCTTTTATGTCTTAAACTGCTTGAAAACTCCAAGAAAAAAATATGGTTCATAAACAAAAGCCCACTATATCTCTTAGCAGCTTTGTGGTTAAAGTTATTAACGTGTTAGCTGCGGCTTTCATATCCCCCTTTAAAGACTTAAATTTGAAAAAAAGATTTATATTATTTTTCTGATTATTTGTGTGTAATTGCTCCCAATAGACCTAGAATTGAAACGGAGCTTTATAAAATTTCTTAAATTTATTGAACACATTCTTCTTAATTTATGTTGCAAAAATATTTGCTAGCAAAACTAAATATGAATATATTTTTCATACGTGCTCCATATGTATCACACTCGGGTTCAGTGATGTTAACCGTACGGTAATTACCGTATTGTACGGTAATTTAGCCCTCCGAACGGTAAGCAGGTAATTGCTACGTTTGTACGGTAATTTTAAAAAGTTTTACTTTTCAATTGTTAGACACCAAAAATTTTTTTTATTAAGTGCCTACAAGGGCGAATTCATAACTGTGTTAATAAATAGATCAGTTTTCTGACAGCCCAAATTCTCTTGCGACTACAAACTTCTCAGTAAAAACATCAAAAAAGTACGGTTTCATTACAACTATGCAAAATAATGCCAATTGTAGTTAAATTCTATACGTTTCTTATTATTAATTTTGTACCAGACTTTGCGTACGGTAGTTTTACCTAAAAAACGGTAGCTTTTTTAAGGCTGTACGGAAATCGAAATAAAGAAGTTAACATCACTGCTCGGGTTGGCAAATTTTCAAAATGTTTGTATATGTGTGTATCACACACAATGCACTATAAAATATCAATATAAAGCCAATTCACACGATGATTTTTCTTATGTCTAATTTTCGACTTAATTTTTTTTTGTTTTTTTTTTGTGAAAGATGTAAATTTCTTTTTTTATACTCCAAAAACGAATTTGAGGGTGTATTCCCTTTGTCAGTCCGTTTGTAACGCAGCGAAATATCCATCAGAGACCCCATATAGTATATATATTCTTGATCAGTAATGAAATCTAAGACGATCTGAGCATGTCCATCTCGTAAAAAACGACATAATTTTTAAACGTTTTTATACCCTCCAAAAAAGAATTTGGAGGGTATATTCACTTTGTCAGTCCGTTTGTAACGCATCGAAATATCCATCTCAGACCCCATAAAGTATATATAGGGTCCGCCATCTAACGTTTTTTTTCAATTAGTGCTTATTTCGTGAATGGCAACACTTAGCTCATGTCTGATTTGACAGAAAATTAGTTTTATCCTTTCGCTGAACGAATATGGTTGACCATTCAATCCGTTTTCGCTTCGCTAAGTGGGCCTGCGATCGACTTACAGAAGATGCCGATTTTGCCAAAAAAAAAATCATGTTTTCAGTTGGAGCTCATTTTGATCTTAGCGGGTGTGTAAACAAGCGAAATTGCCGCATTTGAGGCACAGAAAACCCGCACGCATACATTAAAAAGCCGACGCACCCAAAACGAGTCACTGTTTGGCATAATTGGGCCAATTGGGCCATTTTTCTTCGAAAATGAGCCGGAGGAGTGGCCGTTACAGTCAATGGCGATTGTTATCGGGCCATGCAGTCATTTGTATGAAATTATTTTCCATTATTAACCGGAAGGATTGTATTTTCAAATAAAACATGAAATTTGTGAATATATTCCGTAGTTTTTTTTTTATAGTATTTAAAAAAAAGTTTTATGGCGGACCCTATATATTTTTGATCACTGATGAAATCTAAGACGATCTGAGCATGTCCGTCCGTCTGTGGAAATCACGATTTAGTCCAAACGAAAAGAGCTAGACTATTGAAATTTGGTACAAATATATTTTGAACCATAGAGCAGGTTAAGTTCGGAGATGGGCTAAATCGGGCCAGAGGGAAAAAAGTTCCCCTAAGAAGAACTAAACCCACCCAGAAAAAACAACATGGTTTTTTAAGTTTTTTGAATAATTTGTTAAGCAAATGATATATTTTCATGTCAAATACTGTCCAACGCCTTAAACTTGGAGCCATAAAATAAATAAAAAAAATTTTGGAGCAAGCCCACTTTAGTGGGCGTTATTATATGAAAAAATAGCATAAAAATTTAAAAAATTGTTTTACTTAAGCCTACATTCCTTATAAATAAAATGTTTAAGATATAATGACGAAGATGAGCCGAAACCTGGTCCTACTCTTCCCTACCCCCTCCTCCTCCTTCACCCCCTAAATGACCCTATCTCTCATATCCTACAAAAAAAATAAAAAAAATTTTATTTTCTATACAATTATCCCAAGCATTTATTTTTAAAGTTTTATGGCAAAGGTGATATGTATGTTTCCCCCACAGCCCTTGCCAGATAGAATTGGACCCCATAAAGTATATATGTATATGTATTCTTGATCAGTGATGAAGTCTGGGACGCAGTGCCCATACGTTCGTCTGTGGAAAACATGATATAGTATGTTTTTGGACTCCTCCCCCTTTAGTGGGCGTTGACGTACGATATTATATAAAGCAACTCTGTCCCACCAAGTTAAACAATTTAAATTTATTTACTAAATATTTGCAGGGTATTTAAGATTCGACCCGGTCGAATATAACGTTTTTACTTGTTTTTTATAATTTTGTTAAGCAAATGATATATTTTTATGTCAAAGAAGATCCAACGCTTTAAACTTGGAGCCATATAATCAAAAAAGTTCATTTTCGGACCCCGCCCCCTTTAGTGGGCGTTATTATATACCAACATAGTGTAAAAATTTAACAAATTTTTTTTACTTAAGCCTACATTCCTCGAATATTACATTTTTAAGCTTTAATGGCGAAGCTGAGACGTAGTCTGGTACTCCTCTCTCCTCCCCCTTTGCCCCTAAATGACCCTATAAAAAAAAACTTAAATTTAATTATCCCAAACATTTATTTTTAGAGTTTTATGGCAAAGGTGAAATATCTCCCCCACGGCCCTTGCCAGAAAGACCCCGACAAAATACAGTTTTAATACACTACAAAATGAATTGGATCCCATAAAGTATGTATATATTCTTGATCAGTGATGAAGTCTAAGACGGTCTAGCAATCGTCTGTGGAAAACATGATATAGTCTATTTTTGGACCCCGCCCCCTTGCAGTGGGCGTTGATGTACGATATTATATGCAAAAATAGTGTAAATAATGAAAAATGTTAAGAAACTGAGCTGTTCTCTGATCTTGCAGAGGTGAAACGTCTCCCCCACGGCCATTCCCGGAATGACTCTGGCAAAATAGAGATTTTAAATTCGGTACAGAGATTTCTTAAAGGAACTCTCTCACCACCAAGTTAAACATTTTAAATTTACTTACTAAAATATTTGGAGGGTATTTAAGAATCGGCCCGGTCGAATATAACGTGTTTACTTGTTTTAATTGTATTCTAGTGCTTTAGCTCAGACTTTTCTCTGTCGTTTTTGGTATATTTTCCATTAGATATGGCTCGTAAAATAGACATTGTTTCCGTCTGCTGCAATTGTTGAATATCTTTAGCCATTATATGCAAAAATAGTGTAAATATTAAACAATTTGTATTTCTTAAGCCTACAAGAATCTGAGATGTTCTCTGATTTTGCAGAGGTAAAACGTCTCCCCCACGGCCCTATCCGGAATGACTCTATTAAAATATAGATTTAAAATTGGGTACGAGATGTCTTAAAGGAACTCTATCCCTCCAACTTAAACATTTTAAATTTACTTAATAAAATATTTGGAGGGTATTTAAGATTCGACCCGGTCGAATAAAACGTTTTTAGTTGTTTTTTTTTTTTTTAGATTTTAATACCAATTTTATTCTTCCTAAATTATGAAGTAGTTTTAAGTAGCAAAAAATAAAATCACTTCTCAAATTTTTAATATTCTTATTTTTAAAGCAAATTTAATTCTTTCTAGAATATAAAACGGGGTTTAAAAATTATTAGGTTTTGCTATTTAATGTTGTCAGCACAATTAGTCATAAACTTTCCAGCTCTGATTTTTTTGAATTTCAACAGCACTATATTTGGATTTATTTCTAATCCATCAGTACAAGAATGTAGTCGGTAGCTCTGCTGGGGGCTTGGGAAAACCGGTCACCGCTTATTCCCCTTTCCTATTTATAAGGATGCAGAATATATACACTTTATGAGGTCTCGTATTAATACTGAGGACATTACACACGGTATGACAAACCTATTATTTTATGCGCTTTCACCATTTTTTGGAAAGGGTATAAAAATATTATTTCAGCAATATTTCCTTTTTGTATTATCATTTTAAGTTCCCGTACCTACACATCCATTATACACTACATATATTTAAATATCCGATTGCCTGGGGGAGATTACAAAAGTATATACGAGCCCTAACCACTATTAATTCGTACACCAGTTATTTTTTCACCTCTTTAGCACTAAACGCCAGAATAAAGATTCAATTATGTTAATTACACCAACAAGCTTATACTTTTCTGAAAGGTCGTTTTATTTCCTATAAACGGATTTAGAAATATTCTTAAGTTCTGCATCAAAATGTTAAAAAAATTAACTAAACTGAAAGGCCTTTATTATTTATTAAAAATTATTTGACCACTATTAATTCATTCAGTGTATTAATTGCGCTCAAGCTAAATACAAAATCAAAATGCAAACAAAAATTTTAAATGTATAAGGTAAACCTGTTTGTGAGGAACTTCGAATTTTAATCGTCGATAAATTCAAATCGGGAATGACATATGGGCAGATATCGACCGACCTTAAAATCCCAAGATCTACAATACAAAGTATTGCTAGAAAATATGAAATAAGTGGAAATTTCAGCAATAATGTTTCCAACAGAGGCCGGACTTCCAGAGTAAGTCATCGCGATACAAGAGCTTTGGCAAATATCATTAAACTAAATCGTCGAAGCACAGTGCGGGATATAGCCTTAAAATGGTCTGAAGCAATTGAAAGGCCCTTAAAACGTGAGTGGACCCGACTGCAAATGAAAATCATAGGTTATAATTTTTATAAAGTAAGTTAATGATTAACCCGGTATTTCGAAATCAACTTGATAATTTATATAATTTTTTTAGGCCAAGAAAAAGCCATTGCTTACCGCACTTCAAATGAAAAAGCGTCTATTATGGACTAAGGAGAGACGCTCTTGGGTACAACGGCAATGGGACAGCATTATCTTTAGCGACGAATCCGAGTTTGATGTAAGTGTTGGTGATGCAAGAAAAAGGGCAATACGTAAAAGCGCCGTGGCATACAACAAAGACTGCTTAAAGCGCACAGTCAAGTTTCCAGCTAGCGTTATGGTATGGGGATGTATGTCCTCAAAAGGTGTCGGTCAGCTTCATTTCATAGATGGAATCGTAAATGCAAACAAATATATTAAAATCCTGGAGGAAAATCTGATACCATCGGCATCGAAATTAGCAGACTGCAGGGAATACATATTCCAACCGGATGGTGCTTCTTCCCATACTGCAAAAAAAAAAAAAAACGAAAAAGTGGGTTGACGAAAATGGAATCGCGGCCCTGGATTGACCATCTTCTAGTCCAGACCTTAATCCGATAGAAAATTTGTGGGCTATTATGAAAAGAAAACTTCGAAATGAACCCCAACGGATTGTTGACAGCTTAAAGTCGAAAATTCAGGAAATTTGGAACTCGATAACCCCAGAAGACTGCCAAAAACTAGTCAGTACCATGCCAAAGCGGGTCGAGACCTTTTTAAAAAACAAAGGTGGCGTAACAAAATTCTATGTATGAAAATTGGCGACTGTACGAATTAATAGTGGTCACAATATTTTTGTTTAAAATAATGAACTTTCGTTTTTGTTTGTTTTTTAAAAAGTCCTTCTTTTAATATGTAGCTTTTATAATGTATGTCTAGAGAGAATGAAAAGATCTTTAAGAAAAGTATAAACTTTTTTGTGTAGTCATTATAGTTCCGAAAATATACATATATTAATAGCACATTCATGAAAAATGCTCAGTGTACGAATTAATAGTGGTTAGGGCTCGTATAACTTCTGCAGATCCTTAGATTTTAATAGATACCAATTGTTTTCATGGACAAAATTTATAGGACGGAAGATAAATATTTAAATAAGTGTTAAATATTTTTTTATGGAAAGAAAAAATTAAAAAAAAAAGAAAAGGTTTTACAGTTTCATAACAAGAGACACACGACTCAAGTCACAGCCATTCATCTAAAAATACACACGCACACACACACACACACACAATCACTTGTTTTACTTAATAATATCAATAATCTTTTTTAATGACTTCACATTGATAATTATTCACAACTTGATCGCTCAGTTCGAAATCTTCATATGCATAATCATAAAACGGGCTGTATTCATTCATTAAAATAAATTTTGTTATTTCACAATGAGAAGAGATTTTCCAAAAACAATATGATGGCGTTGCTTGGTGTGAAGCCAAATTTGACATAATGATTATCAAAACTGAACAGAATAGAATCGGACTTTAAAACAAATTTGATTCGATTTTTTTTTCATATCTCTAAATAAAACAGGTCACTCGGCAACAACAACTGCCGAACGCTTGGAAAAAAACCCCCCCCAAAAAAATATCATATACATCGAACATCAATTTATGCTAAACACTTTTTGATGCTGGCAAAAGATTTGTGTTTAAATTAGTTACACACACACTGGCACACACATACATATACACGCTCATAGTTGCATATATTAGTAGTTACACTGTACGAAATTACAGGGTTAAGCAGCAAATTCAATTTAAATGTTCTTCAATTCGCTACCCATAATTACAGCGGCTGACGAATCGCTTTCGAAACTATTGGGTGTTTTTTATTGAGGTATAGAACTTTAAGTTGGCATCACTTTTTTAACTGGCGGCCATTTTGTCAGCTGTCAAGTGATTAATATTTAGTTTGGTTTGCCATTTCATCATGAACAGGTTGGCAAAAGAACAACGCTTGCAAATCGTGCAAATTTATTTCGAAAGTAATGGTTCAGTTCGCGAAGTTTACCGCAAGCTCCGTCCATTTTATGGTCGACATAATCGTCCATCAGAGCAATTAATTCGGTTAACCATGGATCGTTTTCGCACATGAGACCCTTGAGACGCCATTACATCCACAAAAACTGACTGTTTGGTGTGCTCTATGGGCTGGTGGAGTCATTGGGCCATACTTCTTCCGAAATAATGCTGGAGAGTCAGTTACCGTTAATGGAGACCGGTATAGAGCCATGATAACCGACTATTTTGTTCCCGAATTGGATGGCATGAATGTGGATGAGTTGTGGTTCCAACAAGACGGCGCTACATGCCACACAGCGCACGTCACAATCGATTTATTGAAGGAAACATTCGATGAGCGCATAATTTCGCGGAATGGACCTCTCAATTGGCCACCAAGATCGTGTGATTTGACACCATTGGATTATTTTCTTTGGGGATATGTGAAGTCGCTCGTCTACGCCAACAAACCAGAAACGTTAGGGGACTTGGAAGCCAACATTCGTGGCGCTATTGCCAACATACGGCCCCATATGCTCGAAAAAGTGGTTGAAAATTGGACCTGTAGAATTGGCTTTATTCGAGCCAGCCGCGGCGGCCACATGCCCGAAATCATATTTAAACATTAATGGCATAAAATTATCCTTCCAATAAAGCCAAATTGATGGACATTAAAACGATTTTCTTGTGTTTTATTTCAATTCGAAGTTCTATACCTTTAAAAAAACACCCTGTATTTGAGATTTTCTAAAATGGCCCACCCAGTGAAAGAAATATGCGAAAATAAAGTATAAAATATCAGAATATATTAGCGATTCGAATTACCGAATATTCGGCCATTTTTTGATAACTGCATTTGCAATGGGTGATCCATTTCGAGGTTACCTACATTTTTAAAGAAAAAACCAAAGGAAATTCAAATTTAATGGAGAATGTTTATTATCATTTGAAAGAACATTCTTTGGCATTTATTTTTCGAAGATTATGTCTATCAAATGTTGGCCGTTGCCACGTCGCAGATGGTCCATCCGTTGAGTCCAATTTTCGATGACTCGTTCGAGCATTTCGACTGGTAACTGGCGAATGACACGCGTGATGTTTTCCTCCAAGGCCGGAAGCGAAGCGGTTTTGTCCGCATAAACTTTAGACTTTACATATCCCCATAGGAAAAAGTCTAACGGTGTGATATCACACGATCTTGGTGGCCAATCGACCGGCCCAAAACGGGAAATTAAGAGCTCACCCAAATGTTCTCTCAATAAATCCATTGATTGATGCGATGTGTGGGAAGTGGCGCCGTCTGGCTGAAATCAAATGTCGCCGAGATCACGTGCTTCAATTTCAGGCATCAAATAGTCGGTTATCATGTCCGAGTTGCAGCGAACGGCGCCGAATCGTCTCTCTACGGTCTTCGACTCTCAGCTACGGCCGCTATATTTTCTTCACTGCGTGCTGGACGTGGTCTATTCGGTCGAATATTATCCAATAATGCAAGCTGGGTCTCAAATGGGTGATGGTGTTGCGAATAGTACGCTCAGTAGGTCGATTATGTTGACCATAAGTTGAGCGAAGAGCACGAAACACATTCCCCTCACAGATCGTGAATTTTCGTAATAAACTTAAACGATTTGTAAACGTTGTTCAGGCGCAAGTCTTTCCATTATGAAATGCCAAACGGATACTAAACAAAAATAACATGACAGCATGACGCGACTCACACGTGATCTGTCAAGGCTATTGAAAAATATATCTCTACTTGAATCACCCTTTATTTTACATTTAGCCGAACATAGGCTCGTGTCTATAGCGACAAGCCCTTAACCGTTGACGCACTGGAAGCCAATATTGAAGACTTTAAACTTGTGATACCGGCCGATATGTTGTAGAAAATATTGGACTCAGCGTCTCAACTATTTGTCGTCAATATTTATATTTAATCATATACAGATTTCATATATTTCTGTAAATTTAGTGTTTTTTTCTTAATCAAATCCCAACGCCTTAAAAATTACCTATTACAAACTAATAACAATTAGCTGATTTTTATATCGGCCTAACTTTTCTCTATTTTAATTTTGCTCAACAAAATAATCTTTCCATGAAAATACAAATCTAACAATTTTGCGCTATTCTATTAAAATGTATGCTTAAAATAACTATAAAATATTTATGTATTCCAAACAAGTTTTAAATATTAAAGCACATAGAAACACAATCATCTAAACGGAAACCTGAAATGATTTCCATTTCATTATTAATCAGTTTTATAACTTTTTAAGATGCTAGACTTATGGTCGTGATATTTTCGATAGCTATAACAATTTTTATGTTGTTAGTGTAGTCAAGCATTAAATGAATAAAAATTATTAAAATGATGAGATGAATAAAGACAAATTATGTAAGAGAGACTATCACTATGGGAATAAATTTTCAAAATATGTCTAACAATAGAAAGAGATTTTGGAGTACTTTGAAATGATACCCATATCGTTTATATGGGGCCTATATTCTAGGAGTTATTACCAAAAAAAAAAACAAATAAATAAAACTAAAAAATAAAAGCCGAGAGAGAACGCAAAAAAAATATTAAATAAATAAAAATTACAAAATAATTTTTATTCTTAAAAGGGCTATTGCATATTTTTATTTTTAACAATATTGGGAATATTAATCGTCAGGGTTGGGGAATTTCGTACTAACCAAAAATGTAATAACTTAAAAATATGAATGTGATAACTTCTCGTATTCAATTTTCGTTAAAATATTGGTTAAATAGTTGATATTCCTACAAAACTAGCACCACTTGCAAAAGTGGAAAAATTGAACAAAGAACGCTGATGAGATGGCGTAGCGGCCTCGAAATCAGTACTGATCCGTTCTGCTGGTTTGATGATTATTGAAAAATATTCTTAATATTCCAATCTTAATATAAATTAATAAAAATAGAATTTGAACAAATTCATTTATTAATAAAATAATAAAAAATGGTTTGCAGTCTTGCAGATTCGAACTTAAGCCCGTTGATAAAATTAACAATTTACATAAGAAAGTTCGACTAATAAAAAAAAAAAAAAATTCATACATAATTTTTAACAATTTTCATATTGTTGATCAGTTTGAAAATATTTTTAAACGCTTAGTTATTTAAGATATTTCACTGTGTTGGCACCACTAATTTATTTATTGTCGCCAATGAAAATAGAAATTTTTTTAATTTGACTACAACCACAAAATTAGCACGGACAACAACCTGCCCTGTAGCCGTTAAAATAATCATTCCCATATAAACACGTGTATTCTATTTCTGACAGCTTGTAGTCGGTAATCTGCTGTCGTGAATGTGTTTAATGCATTAAACATAAATAAAATAATATACAAGCAACTAAATGTGCTATAACTAACTGTGCCGAATCTTATGTATCTACCCTTCACTGAAGTACAGCTGGACTATATTTCAACCCTGCACTCACGTTTTCTATTTGATTACCAAAAATAAGCAAATTTGTCTTATTTAGTTACTTTAATATTCCAAAAAAAAAATATTAATAAATAAAAAATACAGCTCTGAAACTGTAATTTTGGCTTATCTGATTTCTAATACCAATAACAATAAATTCTCTCAAAAATATCAAAAATGTTTAATTTATACACAACAGGAATACTTTCCTTATAGTTCGTTTTTTATGTGCCAAAAGAAAATTTCAATTGTCCAACCAGGAAATCGTTTCTTTTTAATTTTAATACCAATTTTATTCCTGCTGAGGTCTAAAATAGGTTTACCTTGAAAAAAAAAATCCAAAATTGGTAACCTATTCAGTTTATTTGTATGTACCAAAAACAAAAACTTCAATTGTCCAACCCTGGAATAGAATTCATGTTTTTTATATCATCCAAAAACTAAATAAAAAAATTGGAGGGTATATTCATTTTGTGGTTCGGTGTGTGACGCGGTGAAATATCTTCATAAAGTATATATATACGAGGGCGGATTGATATTGAAGCTACATAAGTAGGAAAACAAAAATTTTTTTTTTCAAAAGCCATTTATTTCTCAACATCGTCTCCTTTTAGCTCCATACACTTAGTAAGACGATATTGCAATTTTTTTATACCATCTGACGATTTCGGGAAATCCTCAAAATACGCGTTAGTTTCGGTAGTCACTTCTTCTTTTGAGATGAATCTTTTTCCCGCGAGCCATTTTTTCAAGTTTGGAAAGAGGAAAAAGTCACTAGGAGCTAAATCTGGACTATGAGGTGGATGATCAACCAATTTGAAGTGTATTTCACGTAATTTTAGCATCGTATCGAATGCTGTGTGAACCGATGCGTTGTCTTGGAAGAAAGAGCACTTTTTTCTTCTTTAAATGTGGCAGTTTTTTCTTGATTGCATCAATCAATTGATCCAATAATGCACGATAATACTTTCCTGTGATTGTGGATCCTTTTTCACGATAATCGATGAGCAATATTCCGTGTGCATCCCAAAATACAGTGGCCATAACCTTGCCAGCCGATTTCACTGACTTCGCCTTCTTCGGAGCACTTCCATCAGCTTCCACCCATTGTTTCGAATGATTTTTGGTTTCAGGTGTGTAGTGGTTGACCCACTTTTCATCAACAGGATTACGCTTTATCATGTCCAAACATGTCCGCTGTGAAGTGGTCTGTCGAACTCGTTTTTGTTCGACACTGAGCAAACGCGGCACCCATCTTGGCGATAGTTTTTTCATATGCAAATGTTCATGCAAAATGTTGAACACACGTTCATATGATATTTTTACCATTTCAACAATCTCGCGTAACTTGACTCGGCGATCATTCATAACGATATCGAAGATTTTCTTCAGTAACCACCTCTTTTGGCCTTCCTATTGACGGTATTGTTGCAGTGCTTGTTCGGCCGCGTTTCAATTCAGCAACCCAATATTTTACCATGTAATCTGACGCAGCAGCCTCACCGTAATGTTTATCGAGCCTTTCTTTTGTCTCTTTCACCGATTTCCCTTTCAAATAATAGAGTGTTTAATCACTGCACGAAATTTACTTTTTTCCGTTTTTCAAGAAACACAAAAGTTGCTTAATTCAAACGACTACAACAAATAAACTAATCGATGAATTTGGCTGACAGATTTCTTGTTATGGTGTTATTTGAAATCGCAGGTCTATGTCAACAAGCCAACAACCAGCCGTGCTTTAAAGGAGGAGATTCCACGCAGCATCAATAAAATTTAACCACATGGAAAATTTTTTGGAAAACGGGTGCGTTGAGGCTTTGTCTGATGTGTGAGTCCAAAAACAATCCTTTCCGATATACTTCACGATTCAATAAAAAAAGAACAATAAAAATACTAAAACTGTGTTTTCTATTTAATTTAACTCTTGCATTAATTTTGGCATCCCCTTTATTTCATTCGAAAACGATTTTATTCAGGGGGGTTATTATGTAATTCGATTTGAAAGGAAAAGCTTTCGAAACTCCATGTTAAAAGCATATATGTATTTTCGAACAATTTCCGATTCGAATCGGATTACATAATAACCAGCCAGGATTCCACGTGTTAAATCACAAACATGTACACTGAAGTGACAGAGTAAACAAATTTTTTCTGCTGGCCCCTATCGCCATTCATTCTGAGGGATAACAACAACATCTCCTTCTTCCATGGAGCTCCTACATAGACTCTTCTTTCCGCCGAATCTCAAACTATTGATAAAGTTTTGTTAGCTTCTGCCTTCTATTTGGCCGAAACTAGCCAGGGGTTAAAGGCGTAACATCATTGGGAGTTTGATGCACGGGACAAGAATTTCTTAACCTCCTCCAACGTGAACTGTTGGGAATTCGAAACCTTCTTTAAATATGGATCCTACGAGGTGGCCCGAGGTGCAAAAAAATCTTAATCGATTGCACTTAGGCGTCTTTATGTCAGAAATCTTTCCTCTGGCCCATTATCTATTGAAATATATTTAAATGGCAAAATACACGGCGAGAAAAAAAGTCATATTAAATGGCGTTAAAAAAAGCAAAGACGGTTTGTTTGTTATATTTCTGTTATTTATTTAATTTTATTATTTTTTCTCTTTGGAAATATATCTTTTTACTTAATACAATTGGGGTATTCACACTGTGTACTATTTAATTATATTGTCATAAAGTCGTAATATTTTAGGCCGTGTTATAAAAGTTGTTGTTGTGCTGCATACAAAGAATTCAAAATATTATTTATTTTTTTGTTGGAAATACTTTACAAAGTAAATTTGCAAAGTATTTGGTGCACAGATGCCGACGGGGTGACTCAAACCATATGCCGGCGATGTTATTTACCCGTATTTTTTTCCGTTACTGTGACTGACTGTACAAGAGCTATGCCTTCACATAAAAAATAGCAACGCAGTTAACCACGGAATATTCCTCAGGAGAACTGTAAAACTATACAGTTATCTGAGCTGTTCAAATTAACTAGTGCGAGCGAGAAGCAAAACTCTGGAAAGAGAGTGGTCTGGCTGCAATTAAAAAAAATAATTGCCAACGAGGCTTAATGTTGACTGATTCAGAGCTGCTTTGCGACTGAGTCAGCTGTACAAATCTGAGTCGGAACATTTAAACTCTTTAGGCGAGACGGCGATAGTATATGTTTGCCGCCGTTACTCTTATATGTGATTCATTAATACAAAACGACTAAAATATATTCATATTTTTATGTCTGTAGATTAAATCATATTTGAATTACATAAAAATAAGTAAAAGAAAATTGAACCGCAAAACTTAAATATAAACAAGTGAAAAATTTTTCTAGTGTAACAGTATGTAACTGGCAGCCACTGAACTTTTATTCGTTTGCCGCCGTCAAAAAAATTTATTCAGCTCATATCAAGGCAACAGCTGTTTCAGTTCAGACATACAAATTCATTTAGAAATTCTTGTGCAGTTTTTACACAAACTGGTAATAATTTTAATTTTCTCACTTGTTTTTGGCATTTTCAAAAAACTTTATTACAATTGTGTTAATTTTCATTTCCTTTGATAGCAACTAATTACAGATTTGTTGTTTTCTTATCAGCTGATTGAAGTTTGGAATAGCAGACTAAACGCCGAGATACATAGAATCCGTCATACGTTATGCGATGCTTTTTCTTAACTGACATCCACCTACCGACGGAGAACGTTGGCACAATGATTACTTCGTTGACAGATATTGAAGCAGTTGTTCATTCTTCTTTTTTTTATTTTATACAATTTTTGATACACGAGGGCGGATTGATATTGAAGCAACATACCTAGCGCTAGATGGCATCACAAACACAAAAACTTTTTTTTTAGAAACTGCAATCTGTCAAACGTCAGCTGTTAAAATGTCACCCAAATTCACAGATTAGTTTATTTGTTGTAGTCGTTTTGAAATAAACAACTTTTGTGTTTCTTGAAAAAAATGGAAAAAGGTGAATTTCGTGCAGTGATTAAACACTCTATTATTTGAAAGGGCAAACGGCGAAGGAGACAAAAGAAAAGCTCGATAAACATTACGGTCAGTCTGCTCCGTCAGATTACATGGTAAAATATTGGATTGCTGAATTTAAATGTGGCCGAACAAGCACTGCAACAATACCGTCAACAGGAAGGCCAAAAGGGGTGGTTACTGAAGAAAATATCACGAAAATCCTCGATATCGTTATGAATGATCGCCGAGTCAAGTTACGTGAGATTGTTGAAATGGTAAAAATATCATATGAACGTGTGTTCAACATTTTGCATGAACATTTGCATATGAAAAAGCTATCGCCAAGATGGGTGGCGCGTTTTCTCAGTGTCGAACAAAAACGAGTTCGAAAGAACACTTCACAGCGGTGTTTGGATAAGATAAAGCGTAATCCTGTTGATGAAAAGTGGGTCCACCACTACACACCTGAAGCCAAAAATCAATCGAAACAATGGCTGGAAGCTGGTGGAAGTGCTCCGAAGAAGGTGAAGACAATGAAATCGGCTGGCAAGGTTATGGCCACTGTATTTTGGAATGCACACGGAATATTGCTCATCGATTATCGTGAAAAAGGATCCACAATCACAGGAAAGTATTATCGTGCATTATTGGATCAATTGATTGATGCAATCTAGAAAGCGCTCTTTCTTCCAAGACAACGCACCGGTTCACACAGCATTCGAAACGATGCTAAAGTTACGTGAAATACACTTCGAATTGGTTGATCATCCACCTCATAGTCCAGATTTAGCTCCTAGTGGCTTTTTCCTGTTTCCAAACTTCAGAAAATAGCTAGCAGGAAAAAGATTCATCATTACCAAAACTAACGTGTATTTTGAGGGGTTCCCAAAATCGTATTATTCAGATGGTATAAAAAAGTTGGAATATCGTCTTACTAAGTGTATGGAGCTAAAAGGAGACGATGTTGAGAAATAAATGGTTTTTGAAAAAAAAAATGTTTTTTTCCTACTTAGGTAGTAGCAAGGCGAATTCATACCAGGTGGCCTTAGTTCAGAAATTGGTGATCAGCTGTTACCAAGGCAAAATTATTGAACTGTCAAATTGAACTGTTTTTGTGTGCGACCATTGTTTTTTCCAAAGCATTTTATTTGACAGTTCAATAAATTTTACACAGAGTTGCATAAATGAGTCCACCTTGTATGAATTCGCCTTGGGTAGTAGCTTCAATATCAATTCGCCCTCGTATTATTTAATTTTTCCTAAAAAAAAATTAATCAAAACAATTTGAAAAAAACTTACTGATTGATGTCTGTCAAAGTATTCAACGTATGTTAAAAATTAAAAGTTGACCAACTTTCGTACTTTGTGACAACTCACATGTCATGTATTTCAACTTAGTTGTCAGTTGAAAAAGGCGACGTATAACGTATGACGGGTTCTATGCGTCTCGGGAGCTTAAGTTATGACGGGTTGTTCACACTAGTTAAATTTATCGTGCTGTTATTTTATGACTTATGACTACAGTGTGAATCCTACCCCCCTTTATACCCCCTTATTCATAAACATTATGAGAGGCTTATAAGAGTGTAATAGAGCAAATTTCATATGAAATTTTGTTTTATTACGCTGTTATTAGACTCTCATAATTTTTATGAATAAGGGGGATAATGTTTAAGTTTAAAAATATTTAAATTTATGCATTTTATGGCCTGGTGCACACAACTCGGTAACTTTGAAAACAGGGCCACAGCCGCCAGTTGTCACATACAAAATATCCAAATTCGGACCACCAAAGGCCAACGAAGTAGCGTCAGAGCAATATGTTGGAATTTTCAATAAAATTTTGCCAGTGCTAGAAGAGTGTTGCCAAGTCTATTAATAATTTAAACAAAAATTTTTGTAAACATCTTACCGTGGATTTATTTTATATACAGTGGCATCACTAGCTGCCACATAAACATTGCCCATAGTATCAACGGCTATGTCGTTAGGGTGTGCTTTCGACTGCAAATCCAAAATCACCCTTTCACTGGCAACATCTGCATTAATGCAAAAAGAAAGATACTCACAGCAGATTATTGTGTCCATTTCATTTTCAACTTACCCACATTTCCAGTTGTGCTATTATAATCGTATTCCTTCACAGCAAAGCCGGCTGCATCCAAAAAATAGAATTTCCCTTTTCTATCATTCCATGCCAGACCACTCGCAATGCCCACATCTCTTTTAACTATCGACATGCGACGTTGAGCATATTTGTATAATTTGCCGTAACCTTTTTCATTTACATCGACGTCATAGGCCATGGTACCAGCAAATAAACGTCCTTGTGAGTCGCACTTGCCAACATTGAAACGTTTATCATGATGAATGTCATTTCTCGTATTAACTTCGAAGACTAAAGTTAATGGTACAGCTCTTTGTGACACTCCATCCCAACTTACAAGGCGTACTTTTCGGCCAAGGCCTACAGCAAATAAGTTGCTTCGATCCTCCACTGGTATAATAAAACTAGGAAATTCTTCTCTTACAACTTTAGCTCTGTACACTCTATTTTCATCGTAACTGTAACGTAAGATATTTCCGGCGCTAATGTCAACATAATACAAGCTGTTAGTAGCATCATCCCAATGGGCCCCTGTACCCATCTCAACGGAGGAATCGGTAACATCTGACAAGCTATACTTTAACTGAAAAACAGACATGCCGCGTACATCAATACGAGTAAGTGTGTGATTAAAACAATGATGAAGGCATAGTCAATGCGCACTGAACATAATTGGCAACGACTGAAACTATCATGTACTAAAAAGCAGAGTAACAGCACCCACCTTCATCGGTCCTGTAGCTAAAATTAGCCGGCGAAGTAAAAAGGTTGAAATCGCTACAAAAAAAAAACTGTCTATCTTCTCATCTTTCCTAATTTGTCCCCCCAATACTATCCCCTCGTTTTCAGTTCCGGCATCATGAATTGCATATGGGCATTTCCATTTTGGCGTTACGTTACTTTTGTACGACGATATGTTGAAAAAAAACGTTAAAAACCAGAATTTAAAAAAGTTTTTTTCTCACATTAGAGAAGTGATTGGATAGCTCTATATTCAGCCAAAAAATGACAAAGGTGAAATGTCTCCCCCACAGCCCTTGCCAGAGCGACACCACCAAAATACAGGTAAACATTTTAAATTTACTTACTAAATATTTGGAGGGTATTTAAGATTCGACCCGGTCGAATATAATGTTTTTACTTGTTTTAATTTCGAAATTACAGGGTCCGCCAAATAACTTGGTTTTTTTTTAAATGCTATAAAAAAACTACTGAAAAATTTCTTTTTTTACTTGATGGTACAATCCTTCCGGTTAATAATGGAATATAATTTCATTCAAATGGCTGCCTCGGCTGGCCATGCAGTAGCCTACACGATCGGTCCAATTTTTAAGCACATTATCGATTGTGTGCAGCTGTATTTCACCAATGGCTTCACGAATATTGTCCTTTAAAGCGTCAATTGTCTCTGGCTTGTCGGCGTAACACTTATCTTTGACGGCACCCCACAAATAATAGTCCAACGGTGTCTTATTTGCATCTCCGAGGTGGCCAAACAACATCAGCTCTGCGGCTGATAATGCGATCTTCAGAAACGGGGCGCAAAACATCGAGTGTAGCTTCGGCTGTGTGGCACGTAGCGCCGTCCTGTTGAAACCAAATGTTGCCAATATCCTCCTCTTCAATTTTTGTGAACAAAAATTCGTTCAACATGGCCCGATAACGATCGCCATTGACTGTAACGGCCACTCCTCCCGCTCATTTTCGAAGAAAAATAGCCCAATTATGCCTCTGGACCAAAATCCGCACCAAACAGTGACTCGTTTTGGGTGCGTCGGCTTTTCAATGTATGCGTGCGGGTTTTCTGTGCCCCAAATGCAACAATTTGGCTTGTTTACACACCCGCCAATATCAAAATGAGCTTCATCTGAAAAGATGATTTTTTCTGTAAGTCGATCGCAGGCCCACTTAGCGAAGCGAAAACGGATTGAATGGTCAACCATATTCCTTCAGCGGAAGGATAAAACTAATTATCTGTCAAATCAGACATGAGCTAAGTGTTGCCATTCACGAAATAAGCACTAGTTGAAAAAAAACGTTAGATGGCGGACCCTTTATATATCTGATCAATTAGTGTTCTCGATTCCTTTATGGAAATAATTTCAAAATTAAAATAAAAGTGTTTTATTAAACTCTTATTAGACTTTGCAACACGAAGAGCTTAAGAGCACAACAACGGCCGTTACGATAGCTGACGTGGCAGGCTTTTAGGTTTTAATTACATATTAACATTATTTTAAATTCTTATCTGTTTGTGTTATCAGTGATGCTATCATTTTGTCTTCTTATGCTGGATGGCGATTTAAATTAAATATATAAAAAATATTTAAAGAAAATTAACTTTTGCGTTTCAAGCAATTTGATATAAATAAAAACGTGTTAAAAAGTTGGCATGAAATTCGGATTCGATTAATAGCATATATTTTCTCGAATTGAAGGAAACTGATCCTTAGGAGTAAATATGTTCTCCCTATGCATAATACCCGTATGATGAGTGAGCCCTTCTGAACTTTCTTTTAAACTTTGTTTCAGTTTTTTAAATAATTCATTTTTTTTAATTGCACATTTAAATAAAATACACTATTTACTTATAAATTCCTAATGACACAAAATATTCCATAAGGAATTAAAAAGAAATCCCTTTATAAAATCGACGAGTATAAAAAAGTATCCCTCAAATCTAGAAGCTTTTAAACTAAAAGTTACGCTACCGTTGCATATTCAGCATATCTGCATGTCCTGCACTAAAACTTCTTCAATTAACAATTGGCAGCCTAAGTTGTTACAAGGATCTCTGCTAGAATGAATCGTGTGTCCGTGTGTACTTACAGCGTCTAACATAAAACTTGAAATTAACACCAAAAAGCAAAGGATAAACTTTTGATTTAACATTTCGTATAAAATCTTTAAGCACCAAACTTTGACAGCCTTTATATTTTTAACACTTCAACACAACTAATCGTTCCCTTATCTCAGGGCCTCTATTTATATCTTTCGAAGATAAAAAATCCATTTGACTGTAAAACTTCTCCTGTTGATAAACAATTTATTGTAAAGAATGTGCTTCGTAGTACTAATGCCATAAACACAATCACGACGGCAGGCAAGAATTGTAGCCGTGTTTTTAGTTATTTAAGGCGGATTCACCCATGTTTTCCGAACAAAAGTTTTGTCCGGACAAAATTTATTCTACTGAGAGTTTTCTGCAGCACGATTCACTCATTTCGATAAATTTGTCTGGAAAATCAAAGTTGCCATTCATATAAAAAATGAGTTTTGCAAAATGGTAGTACTGCAGCAATTTTTTATGTGTTGCTTTGTTTTCTCGATATTTTCGATATTACATATTTTAAATTATTTTGCAAGAATTTGTGATAATAATAATGGACGAGAAAAGTAAATTGCTTTACCTTATGGCCATTGAATTGCATAAAGCATTGTTGTTACACATATAAAAAAAACAAATAGATAATATTAGTTCTCAAAATTTATTTTTCTAGTCTCACACACAATTTAATATATCAAACACAAAATGACACCTCAACTTTGTGTGAAAAAGTTTAACGTATTGGCAACTCAGTTCAATTTTGTCCGGACAAAATATAAAATTAAACCAATTCAAGCTGAAAGTTGTTCATAAAAAATATTTTCTCTCTCTCAAGAAGAGAGACGTCAAACTACATATAAAAAAAATTTTGTCCGGACAAAAATTTTATTCGGACAACACAAGGCGAATTCATACAAGGTGGACTCATTTATGCAACTCTGTGTAAAATTTATTGAACTGTCAAATAAGATGCTTTGGAATAAACAATGGCCGCACACAAAAACAGTTCAATAATTTCGCCTTGGTAACAGCTGATCACCAATTTCTGAACTAAGGCCACCTGGTATGAATTCGCCTTGGGACAACATGGGTGAATCCGCCTTTAGTTATTTGCCCCTATTATGAATGACGACATCGACGCGTTATCAAGACGACAGCAAAAAATTGTCGCTTGTCCACTCTTTTGCGACAGCAACTGACTACTATTGACATGGTCTATCGAAATTATATGCCCTAGAGAATGATAAGAAATTGTCAAGAGTCATTAATTGTTATCGACAACTTGCAGACAAGTGATAACTTTTTGCTGTCGAGTTGATGTGACGTCGACGTCGCCATTCATAATAGGGGCGAATATGAATATGACAGCTGTCAACGTCAACATCTAATTTCAGTGGTGCCACTTTCAAATATGAATACAAAATCGCTTATTCTAAATATGCTTATATAACGAAACAGTTTAAAGATAAATCAATTTATTTATGACTCTTTATTGTTATTGTATTTTTAATACACAGTTAATTCTGTTTTGTGACTTTTTTTTTGTCATGACACTTTGAAATGGAGTGCATGAATTAATTTAATTTTTACATGCTGCAACTGACTTATTGATAACGACTGTCAATTAAATACCGAATTAAAGCTTTAAAGGATCTCTATATAAGTATCATTGCATCAATCACTTTTAAACAAAAATATTTTAAAATAATGGTATAAAAAAATTTCATAGCACTTGAAATTAATGCATTAATATATATCAAAAATTTATGTACCACTAGAAAGCCATTTTAGAGAAATTTTATATGATTCCCATATCGTTTATATGTCTTCTATTTTCTAGGAGTTATAATCAATAAAAAACAAGTAAAGCGTCATATTCGACCGCATCGAATCTTAAATACCCTCCAAATATTTAGTAAGTAAATTTAAAATGTTTAAGTTGGTGGGTTAGAGTTCCTTTAAGACATCTCTGTACCCAATTTTAAATCTCTATTTTGACAGAGTCATTCCGGGAAGGGCCGTGTCGAAGACGTTTCAGTATCAGAGAACATCTCAGCTTCTTATAGGCTTAAGGAATACAAATTGTTCAATATTTACACAATTTTTGCCTACTAAAGGGGGCGGGGTCCAAAAATAGACAATATTATGTTTTCCACAGACGAACGTATGGGCATTACTAGACCGTCTTAGACTTCATCACTGATCAAGAATATATATACTTTATGGGGTCCAATTCTTTTTGGAGGGTATTAAAACTGTTTTTTTGGCGGGGTCGCTCTGGCAAGGACCGTGGGGGAGACATTTTACCTTTGCCGTAAACCTCTAAAAATAAATGTCTGGGATAATTATATACAAAATTTAAAATTTTTTTTATAGGGTCATTTAGGCGACCAAGGGGAAGGACGGGGTAGGGCAAAGTAGTACCAGGTTACGTCTCAGCTTCGTCATTAAAGCTTAAAAATGTTATTTTTAAGGAATGTAGGCTTAAAACAATTGTTAAATTTGTACACTATTTTTGCATATAATAACGCCCACTAAAGAGGGCGGGGTCCAAAAATTATCTTTTCTATTTTATGGCGTTGGACCTTCCTTGACATAAAAATATATCATTTCCTTAACAAAATTCCAAAAAAAAACTTTGAAAATTATTTTAAGAGGTTGGTTCAGTTCTTCTTAGGGGAACTTTTTCCCCTCTTGCCCGATTTAGCCCATTTCCGAAATTAACCTGTGCTATCCTTCAAGATATATTTATACTAAATTTTAAGAGTCTAGCTCTTTTCATTTGGACTGAATCGTGACTTCCACAGCCGGACGGACGGACAGACATGCTCAGATCGTCTTAGATTTCATAACTAATCAAGAATATATATACTTTAGGGGGTCTCAGATGGATATTTCGCTGCATTACAAACGGAATGACAAAGTGAATATACCCTCCATATTCTTTTTTGGAGGTTATAATAACAGCTTGAAAGACATATTGAGCAGTTTAGAAACATATTAAGACTTCCGTTGGCAACACTTGACAATAGAAATTAGTTCAATTTTGACTACAACCACAAAGGTAGCACGGACAACAACCTGCACGTGTAGTAATCATTCCCATATAAACACATAAATTCCAAGTTCGACTGGTGTTGGTCGGTAGCATGTGGCTATGAATGTGTTTAATGCATAATATACGAAAACAGTATGAATATATTCAGGTTGTAAATACGAGGGTTTATCAACAAGTCCGTGACATTTTGAATGAAACACAGGTTTTTATATAAAAAGTAATTCAATTTTCTTCCTTTGAATTCGATAAGCATAGTCCAAAGTTTCTGGAATTTTTTTTTATCCCTTCCGAAAAATATGATTTGTCGAGGTTATCAAAATAGACTTTTGTTTGTGAGATGATCGTCGTCGTTGGAATCAAATCTCTCTGCTCGGAGCCTTTTCTTCAAGTTTGGAAACAAGAAATAATCACTTGGGGCATAAATTTGGAGAATATGGAGGATTCCTCATCATGGATTTTCACCATGTCAAGTTTACATGTGTCTGCCAAGGCGGAAGCCATCTTGCGGAAAGCTTTCTCATACTCAAGTGATCATTAAAATTTTGCAAACTACGGAGCCTTGTGAGATACCTATGGCCTCCACAAAATCTCTGACTTTTTATGTCTGATCGGTTAAATTCATATCGTGAATTTTCTCAATTGTTTCGGATGTAGAGACCTCTACTGGGCCCCCAGAACGTTTGTCATATTCCTTTATTTATTTATCAAGCTTAGCCATCACTCAAGGCTGTTGTATGCACACGAAAATTTTCCTTTTTTCCATTTTCTTCCCAAAATGTTCGGTAAGCTGCTATCAACGGTTGGCCAAACGCAAACTAAATGGCGCTGCCTGTTCAAAATTTTTAACAGAAATCAACTGACACATTTGCCTGTTGACAGCAGCATTTCGATTAAGAATCGGAAAATTAAAAAAAATTACGGACTTATTGATCCGCCCTCGTACTAGCAATTTGATTCGACTACATTTAGTTTTGTACTAGGAGTCAAAAAACAATATAATGTAGACTGCTTGAATGTACTTGAATTTTTACTACTAATTAGTAAAAAAATATCTTATAACAAACAACTTTTATCTTCAAAGATAAAAATTTAAATTTATTTTTGTTGACAATTTTTCATGAGAAAAACTTATATTTATGCTAAAGCAAAAGTTATTTACAATTGGGGGATTCACACTGCTGGCATAAGCCCATATGTCATAAAATGATAGCACGAAAACATATGACCGGTGTAAACAACGCGTCATAATTTGGAGTGCTATTTCGAAATTCGGTCAGCTGATAACCAGATAACAAATTTGTAATTATTTTTTATCAAGAAAAAAGATATTAAAACATTTGAGAAATTTTTTTGAAATTTAGTTTTTACTTAAAACTAGACAGATTTTCTTTTGCAAGATTATTCAAGGAAATTTGTGCGCATAAGCAAAAACAGCTGACGAATGTTACCATTCAGTGGCTGACAGTTTTACAAGCAAAATTGTTCAGTTGAATATTTTTATATTTACTTTGCGGTTTAATTCTTTTTTACTGATTTAAAATATAAAAATGTAAATCATTTTTAGAAAGTTTTTTATGGGGATTACAGCACAAGAGATCCAAATGACTACAACATAATATTGAGAATAGTTAGTTTAAAGTTATCTTGCAAAAAAAAGGTAAGATGTTCGAATTTTGGTCGCTTATGCTCTTAATTTTCTTGACCTTTAACCCAATAACTTTATGCGTAAACTCAATTTTGAAAAAAGTATTTGGACCTCTTGTGCTTTAAGCCTTTCATATACAAATAACTAAAGGCGGCTAATATATACTATTGCTGTCCTGAGTAAAGAATTTCAGACGTTTGCCTCAGATATCTATGGCAAAACAATAAAATATCTCAAAAAGTCTTATTAAATATTTTTTTGTAGGCATCAAAACAACAAATTCTTAAAGCTGTTGTAAAATAATAAGACGTTATGACAATATGACTAAATAGCACAGAAAAACCACATTTAACGTTTAAGGGTTTGTTTGTTCTTCCTGCAGCATAAAATAGGCTTAATCCACCAACTTCACTTATTTGGTTACTTTTGTGTGCCAAAAAAGTTTTAATTGTACAACCCTGTAAATTCTTTCTAGGTTTAATTCACTAAAAAGAAAAACCAGTAACTTATTTGGTTACTTTTGTGTACCAAAAAAAGTCGATTTTCGAACCCTGGAATTGAGTTTTTTATTTTTTTTTTAATTTTTTTTTTTATTTTTTTTTTGCTATCTAATACAAAATTTAGTTCTTTCTAAGGTATAAAAGAAGTTTAATTTAAAAAAATCCAAAATTAGTAACTTATTTGGTTAGTTTTGTGTACCAGAAAAGTTTTAATTGTACAACTCTGTAAAATCTTCCTGACGTATAAAATAGGTTTAATTTACAAAAAAAAAATTAACTGATTTGACTACTTTTATGTACCAAAAAAAGTCGATTTTCGAACCCTGGAATTGATTTTTTGATCTTTTTTTTAGATATCTAATACAAATTTAGTTCTTTCTAAAGTATAAAAGAAGTTTAATTTAAAAAAGACTTCAAAATTAGTAACTTATTTGGATACTTTTGTGTACCAAACAAAACAAAAATCGATTGCCCAACCCTGGAATACAATTTTTGATTTTTTTTTTTTTTACTTTTAATACTAATTTAATTCTTTCTGAAGCATAAAAAGATTTAATTCGCAAAAAAAATAGTAACTTATCTGGGTAAAATGTCGATTTTCGAACCCCGGAATAAAATGTTTGATTTCTTTTTTTTTTTTTTTTTTTGTGGGCTGTTAATACAAATTTTATTCCTTCTGATGCATAAAAATATTTAATTCGCAAAAAAATAAACCAAAATTAATAACTTACTCATATCTGGTTAAAATGTCGATTTTCGAACCCTGGAATAAAATTTTGCATTTCTTTTTTTTTTTTTGGCTTTTATAATACTAATTTTATTCCTTCTGAAGCATAAAAATATTTAATTCGCAAAAAAAAACTAAACAACATTAGTAACTTATCTGGTTAAAATGTCGCTTTTCGAACCCTGGAATAAAATGTTTGATTTCTATTTTTTTTGCGGGCTTTTAATACTAATTTTATTCTCCTTCTGAAGCATAAAAGATTTAATTCGCAAAAAATATAAACAAAAATTAGTAACTCATCTGGTTAAAATGTCGCTTTTCGAACCCTGGAATAAAATTTTTCATTTCTTTTTTTTTTTTTTGTGGGCTTTTAATACTAATTTTATTCTCCTTCTGAAGCATAAAAGATTTAATTCGCAAAAAATAAACAAAATTAGTAACTTACTCATATCTGGTTAAAATGTCGTTTTTCGAACCCTGGAATAAAATTTTTTTATTTCTCTTTTTGGGCTTTTATAATACTAATTTTATTCCTTCTGAAGCATAAAAAGTTTTAATACGCAAAAAAAACTAAACAACATTAATATCTTATTTGGTTAAAATGTCGCTTTTCGAACCCTGGAATAAAATTTTTCATTTATTTATTTTTTTTGGGCTTTTATAACACTAATTTTATTCCTTCTGAAGCATAAAAAGATTTAATTCGCAAAAAACTAAATAAACAAAATTAGTAACTTATCTGGTTAAAATGTCGATTTTCGAACCCTGGAATAAAATTTTTTTATTTCTCTTTTTGGGCTTTTATAATACTAATTTTATTCCTTCTGAAGCATAAAAAGTTTTAATACGCAAAAAAAACTAAACAACATTAGTATCTTATCTGGTTAAAATGTCGCTTTTCGAACCCTGGAATAAAATTTTTTATTTATTTTTTTTTTGGCTTTTATAATACTAATTTTATTACTTCTGAAGCATAAAAGATTTAATTCGCAAAAAAATAAACAAAATTAGTAACTCATCTGGTTAAAATGTCGTTTTTCGATCCCTGGAATAAAATTTTTGATTTCTTTTTTTTTGTGGGCTTTTAATACTAATTTAATTCCTTCTGTAGCATAAAAAGATTTAATTCGCAAAATAGAAAAAACTAAACAAAATTAGTATTTTATCTGGTTAAAATGTCGATTTTCGAACTCTGGAATAACATTTTTGATTTCTTTTAATTTTAAAGACAATTAAAAACAAAACAAAATTAGCTTTCAGACCAAAATAGGTTGAAGCTTTTCACGTCTGGAACCGAATTTTGGATTTTTTATGATTTACAACAACACTATATTTATAAGTTTTATATGTTATGAAAGTAAAATATCTTCAACTTTCTATTCCACATTAATTTTTGTTCTATTTTCAAATAATGAATGTCAATCCAATATCAATATGCAAATACATATATAAAAAAATAACCACTTTTGCTTAGTCATTCATGATTAGGAAAAAAACTATTTGAATTAGAATAAATAAATAATAATAAAAGAAAAGTAAACTAAGAGGTCTTTAAATAGAAATAAAATGTAACAAAATGTTTCCTATTTTACATTGAAAAGTTTCTACCCTTGTACACATGTTTGTATGAATTAGAAAAAAAAAATTAAACAATTGCCCTTTTTAGTTGGTTATAAAAAAAGTCCCAGAGGCAGTTACATGCATTTAAACACACGACGATCCCTTTCGAGTTTAAATGAAAGGATCATTGCAAACAATCACTGAAAAAAGAGCTTCCATATTTGAACAGGATCATGAGAAAAGGTGTACGAATAACAAAGCATACGCGATCTAATTAAAATCTATTCAAAAACAAATTAAAAGAATTTTTAATTGTGCTATTTCCCGAAATCTGCTAATAAGAAGGGAGAATGATCTTCGTTTGTCTTTAAGTACTGCCTTGTTATTTTTCAAGCATATAGTTTAGTTATCATTTAAGTTGAAATGTTAGATACAATTGTTGTGAGTTGATTAACAAATTATTCGAATAATTATTCGAATAATTATTCGAGTAATTATGCGAATAATTACTCGAATAATTTTTGTAAATGCTACAATTCCTTTTCTAGTTCTTGATTTCTTCAACCAGGATTGTATGACAAAGAAAATTTATTTTCATATTGTACTGAACAATATGTCTCATCCACACAGTGTGTCTCGAAGTGACCCTGTATAGAGTTTTAAAATTGGACCGAGAAATGTTTTAAAGAAACTGCAAACCATAAAAATTTAAATTTTAACAAGAATAAAAATAGGTTTTATTTACTAAATATTTGGAGGATCGAATATAACGTTCTTACTTGTTTTTACTAATAAAATTTTAATAAAAATACATAATTGTAAAATTGTGTATTTCGTTCTTTATTTGTTTTTACTAATAAAATTTCAAAATTTTAATAAAAATACATAATTGTAAAATTTGTTTTTACTAATAAAATTTCAAAATTTTAATAAAAGTACAAATAAATTATGTATTTTTATTAATTGCAATTATTTTATTATTTATGGTTGAAACGATTTTGCCAAAGCTAAACGCAAAATAAAAAAAAATTAATTAAACGATAGATTAACCACCAGTTTTTGACTTCTTATTTAAATAAAAAATATTTTAATTTTTCCATAAACTTAAGTTGTATTCAAATACGTACTCAGTTTTTCTGTCCCTCATTAAATTGGTAATTTATTGTAACAGAAGTATGGCAGCACAATTAAATGGTAAAAAAAATTACCGACAATTTACCGACATTGTCTGCACTGAACAGCTGCTTTACAAATTTGCAAGTGAACTTGCCTTGCAGCATGTAAACAAACTGTCAAAAACACATGGTAGTATTAAAAACTTAAATGGAATTTAAATAGACCCGGTAGGAGGTTTAAGTTGTATTTAAATACAAGTGACTATAATAGAAATATATTAACTGAATACCCTAATATAGAACTTCATCTATTTAGTTGTCTTCAAGTGGCTCTTGTAAATATATCAGTTTGTCCTTGAAACCTTTGACAGTTCATTTACTTTTGTGTTTTTTTTTTTTGTTTACTAAATACCTAAGCGTATTAAATGCGCCATTTAATTTCTGCCGAAACATTCTTTTGTTAATCCTTCTTTTATACCCTCTAAAAAAGAATATGGTGGTTATATTCACTTTGTCATTCAGTTTGTAACGCAGCGAAATATCCATCTGAGACCCCATAAATATATATATATTCTTGATCAGTGTTGAAATCTAAGACGATCTGAGCATGTCCGTCCGTCCGTCCGTCCGTCTGTGAAAATCACGATTCAGTTCAAACGAAAAGAGCTAGACTCTTGAAATTTGGTATAAATATATCTTAAAGGATAGCACAGGATAAGTTCAGAGATGGGCTAAATGGGACAAGAGGGAAAAAAGTTCCCCTAAGAAGAACTAAACCAGCCTCGAAAAAACAACATAATTTTTAAAGTTTTTTTGTAATTTTGTTAAGCAAATGATATATTTTTATATTAAAGAACGTCCAACGCATTAAACTTGGAGCCACAAAATAAAAAAAATAAAAATTTTTGGATCGCGCCCCCTTTAGGAGGCGTTGGTATATGCAAAACTAGTGCAACAATTTAACAAATAGTATTATTTAAGCCTACAACCCTTAAAAATAACATTTTTAAGCTTTAATGATGAAATTGAGACGTAACCTGGTACTCCTCTGCCCTACCCCCTTCCCCCCTTTTTGCCCCCTATATGACCCTATCAAAAAAAATATATATTAAATAAATTTTACATTTAATAATACCAAAAATTCATTTTTAGTGATTTATGGCAACGGTGAAATGTCTCCCCCACCGGCCCTTGCCAGAGCGACCCCGCCAAAATACAATTTTAATACCCTCCAAAGGGAATTGGACCCCATAAAGTATACATATTCTTGGTCAGTGATGAAGTTTAAGACGGTCTAGCAATGCCCATACGTTCGTCTGTGGAAAACATGATATTTTCTATTTTTGAACCCCGCCCCCTTTAGTGGGCGTTGACGTACATACGATATTATATAAAGCAACTCTGTCCCACCAAGTGAAACATTTTAAATTTACTTAATAAATATTTGGAGGGTATTTAAGATTCGACCCGGTCGAATATAACATTTTTACTTGTTTTTGTTTTTGTGATAAGCAATCTATGTAATAAATTTAAAATTTTTATGAACTATAGAAAAGTTTTATCTCTGTGTGGTATGTATAATAGTGTAAAAAGCAGTAGAACTTATAACAGCTTTGCCCTATCAAATCGGATATTTCCCTACGTTGTGGGAACGCGTAGTAAATAGCTGATACATACATTCATACAAATGTATGTATGCCTGTGTGTGTGTACATAAAAATCTAAAACAAAGTTAAAAACTTAAAGGTCCAAAATAATTATTCTCCTCCTACAGTTTACTTACGAGTACATGCGTGTGTTTGTATGTATGTATGTGTGCATGGATCTGTAATTTTAATGTCATTGTGACATACACGTCACGATAGATTCTTATGGCTTTCAGTATCGTTTTCTTTAGTTAATGATTTTAAGTAAATTTTCCATTAAAAATAATTGAAAATTTTTCATTGTTTTCAATTTCTATTCTTTTTTCTTCAATTCTTTGTCTATTCTTTTTTTCTGCAATTTACTTTATTTCATCTTTAATTTAATCAAAGATCTTTGGAAAACCAAAAACTAACAACTATTCATAAAACCAAACACTCCTTGTCTTCTTCAACGAAGTCCAGTCCATTATCTCCATGGTCATTCCTGTTTGATAGCGACAGTTGCAGCTTCATGTCTTTGAAAAAGACGAGCCTAATCGATCTTCTCGTTAGTTCTGACAAGTTCAGATGACTTAATTCTTTTTAACTTTCCGCTAAGAAAATTAAGAGTTTAACAAGTAAAAACGTTATATTCGCTCGGGTCGAATCATAAATACTCTCCAAATATTTAGTAAGTAAATTGGTGGGACAGAGTTCCTTTAAGACATCTCTGTACCCAATTTTAAATCTCTATTTTGAGAGTCATTCCGGGAAGGGCCGTGGGGTAGACGTTTCCCCTCTGCAAGATCAGAGAACATCTCAGCTTCTTATAGGCTTAAGGAATACAAATTGTTCAATATTTACAATATTTTTGCATATAATATCAACGCCCACCAAAGGGGGCGGGGTCCAAAAATAGACTATATCCTGTTTTGCACAGACGAAGGTATGGCCATCACTAGATAGTCTTAGACTGTGGGGTCCAATTCTTTTTGGAGGGTATTAAAACTGTGTTTTATCGGGGTCTCTCTGGAAAGGGCCGTGGGGGAGACATCTTACCTTTGCCATTAAAATCTAAAAATAAATGTTTGGGAAAATTAAATGTAAAATGCATTTTAAATTTTTTTTGTATAGGGTCATGTAAGAGGAAAAAGGGGGGAGGAGGTGGTAGGGCAGAGGAGTACCAGGTTACATTTCATCTTCGTCATTAAAGATTAAAAATGTTATGTTAAAGGTATCTAGGCTTAAGTAAAACAATTTGTTTAATTTTTACACTATTTTTGCATATTAACACCCACTAAAAAGGGCGGGGTCCAAAAATAATTTTTTTGATTGTATGGAGTTTAACGCGTTGGACATAAAAATATATCATTTGCTTAACAAAATTACAAAAAAAAAACTTTAAAAATTATGTTGTTTTTTGAGGTTGGTTCAGTTCTTCTTAGGGGAACTTTTTTCCCTCTAGCCCGATTCAGCCCCATTTACGAACTTGAGCTGTGCTATCTTTCAAGATATATTTATACCAAATTTCAAGAGTCCGGCTCTTTTCGTTTGTACTGAATCGTGAATTCCACAGACGAACGGAGGGAGGGACATGGCTATATCGTCTTAAATTTCATCACTGATCAAGTATATAAAGGGTGTTTTTATAACAGCTTGCTGATTTGAAATTTAAATAAAACACATGCCAAATTATGAAATGGCCAAAAAAAAATTTTTATTTGGTAAATAATTTCTTGTCATTTAACATTTAAATATAATTTCGGGCATATGGCCAGCACGACTATTTTGCACAAACGACATTCTGCAGGTCCAATTTTCGACCACCTTTTCAAGCATTTGAGGGCGTATTTCAGCAATGACACGTCGAATACTGGTTTCCAAAGCGTCAATCGTTGCTGGTTTATCCACGTAAACCAATGATTTCAGGTATCCCCACAAAAAATAATCGAGTGGCGTCAAATCACACGAACGCGGAGGCCAGTTCACCGGTCCATTTCTCGAAATAATGTTGTCGTTGAAATGTTCGTTCAATAAGTCCAGTATGGCAAGTGGCACCATCCTGTTGAAACCACATTTCGTTTACATCCACATCTTGAAGTTTTGGCACCAAAAATTCATTGATCATGATTCTGTATCGATTTCCATTCACGGTAACGCGTCGTCCTTCCTCATTTGTAAAGAAATAAGGACCGATGATTCCACCAGCCCATAGACCGCACCAAACACTACATTTATCGGGATGCATTGGTAAGTCTTGAACGGCGTGTGGATTATCTTTGCTCCAAATACGGCAATTTTGCTTGTTGGCATATCCATTCAACCAAAAATGCGCCTCATCACTGAAGAGAATTTTGCGGTAAAAAAGCGGATTAACATTTTTAAATGAACATTGTTTTTAAAAATAAATTTCCACGATTTGGAAGCGTTGTTCTGGAGTTAACCTGTTATTCATGTTGATTTGCCAAACAATACTGAGTAGAGACGTCACTTTAAACTGTCAAAACAGCTGTCAGACAACAGAGTGATTCGTATAAAAAAAAAAACTTCATAAAAAAAACACCCTTTATATATATTTTATGGGGTCTTAGAGATATACTACGCTGCGTTACACACGGAATAACAAAGTAAATATATAATCTCCAATTCTTTTTTTAGAGAGTATAAAAAAAGGTAATTTAGGTAACGAATTGACTCCTTGAAAGACCTTTCAATTATCTAACATTTGATTTCGATACTCGTGTATCCAGTTTGCATCTATAATTTTTTTATTTTTTTTTTATTAAATTATTTCTACATTCATGAGCTTGTCTTTACGAGAAGTAAAGCAAAATAGTAAAAGTAAAGAAAGAGCAATAGTTTGAAACAGAACAAAAAACAGCTTAAACTCTTAAAAAAAAACAGTAGGCAACTACAATTAAACGGTGCGATTGCGCACCACTCACAACCAATTTATTTTATTTTTTTTTGTACGCTTACGAATTCCAGCATGAAATTTCGATACAAATAAAAAACATTTTCGATAATAATGCGTAGCGTAGCGTGAAAACACTTGTAAAATGGTTGGACGTACAAATGCCAGCCAGATAAATTATGCATGACTACGATTGAATGAATATGTTGGGTTCTTAAAAAAGCCATAAAATTGTAAATTTTTATGTTTCTGAAATTACGTGTATTGAAATATTTCATGAAATGTTTCAATTTAGTTTTTCTTATTGTTTTAGTTTGGCACTGATGTTATTGCTGGTAATTTATAATACGAATGTGTTCGTCGAACAATTGGGTGCTAAATACCTGGCAGCTATTTTTTTTTTTTTTTTTTTTTTTCTTAATTTCTTCTTTCTTAGGCAAATTTTATTGCGAACATGTGTTTTCAGTTTTTGTTGCATAGTTTTAATTGGAAATAGTTTAACTGATGTTAGATAAAAATAAATGTTTGATTAATTCTTTGGTTCGTTGTCCCCTCTCTTACACTGAACCGCATACTAATCGAGTTGGTTACGCAGCAAAATTTTGTGTGCTTCATACATTTCAAAGTGGTTGAAAATACTTCTCTTTTTTTTTTTGTAAGAAATCAGTGTGCAGTGAAACTAAATAGCCCTATTCACAATCTTGTGCAAATGGTCGTGTATCATTCCATTTGCAAAATAATTGTACTCTACACCAACAAAATACATTGAAAATGCTCTCAAATACTCTCTCTATTTGCAAATGCAATAATGCAAGACCATTTGCACAGGATTGTGAATTGGGCTAATGTATTCTTTTCAGTGCAAAAGGTTACAATTGCAGGCGTATTATTGTAAAACAGCCCTCGCAAAAGGTTCCAGCAAAAACTTTCTTTACGAAGTAATACAGTGTTGAGATGGTGCAGTTTTAATTGAATCAACTCTCATCCTGTTCACATATGCAAAATTTAGTCAATTCAATTAATACGTACGACAACTAAAAGCAAAAAATTTTCATATTCATAAAAACCTCAAATTCAAATCTGGGATCTTTTTTTACTTTGTAATTCATAATAAATTTTATGTCAATAATTTAACTACAACGTGGCTCGACATATTCTATTTTTTACTTTTTCCATGATTTAGGTGCTAAGTCTTGACTAACTTTGTTCAGTGAGTTGTGTTTTGCTCACTAAACACACTTTCTGGCAGTGCTGCATTTGTAATTTAACTCCATATTATAGCAATTAAGTGTTAATTAAGCAACACTTAATTAAAATTTTGCATGTTTAATTGAGCTCAATAAAGGCATTAATTGCGATAAGCTCATTTAAGCTGCATGGCTGGTCAAATATTAATTAAAATATTTGGAACATACATATTATTTTCGGAAGTCTCTACATCCTCATCATCAGAACTCATGTGTATTTTTGTTTTCTCGCCACTTTTTTCTCTCTACTTTTTAATGATGAAATACATTTTTTCTAAATGAATCCTTGTGAACAGGAAGACAAGACGCGGGTTTTATTTTTAGAAAAATTCTGTAACAGAAAAAAACCAAATATTTCTAAAAAAAAAGTAAAAACGTTATATTCGACCGGGTCGAATCTCAAATACCCTCCAGATATTTATTAAGTGAATTTAAAATGTTTAACTTCGTGGGACAGAGTTCAAAACTAAACAATATCATGTTTTCCACAGACGAACGTAGGGGCATTGCTAGACCGTCTTAAACTTCATCACTAATCAAGAATATACATATGTATTTACTTTATAGGGTCAAATTCTCTTTGGAGGGTATAAAAACTGTATTTTGGCGGGGTCGCTCTGGCAAGGGCTCTGGGGAAACATTTCAGCTTTGTCATAAAACTCTAAAAATAAATGCTTGGGATAATTATGTATATACAAAATAAAATTTTTTATTTTATAGGGTCATTTACGGGGAAAAGGGGATATTGCAGAAACAGGCAGTCATAAAACTTTAAAAATAAATGCTTGGGATGATTATTTACGAAATTAAAAAAAAAATTTTTTCTTATAGGGTCATTTAGGTGGCAAAGGGGGAGGAGGGGGTAGGGCAGAAACAGGCAGTCATAAAACTCTAAAAATAAATGCTTGGGATGATCACATAAAAAATTTAAAAAAACATTTTTTTTGGTAGGGTCATTTACGGGGTGAAGGGGGAGGAGGGGGGGTAGGGCAGAGGAGTGCCAGGTATCGTCTCAGCTTCGTCATTAAAGCTTAAAAATTTTATTTCTAAGGAATGTAGGCTTAAGTAGAACAATTTGTTAAATTTGTATGCTATTTTTGCATATAATAACGCCCACTAAAGTGGGCGGGGTTTAAAAATAATTTTTATTTTATTTTATGGCTCCAGTTTAAGGCGTTGGACCGTATTTGACATAAAAATATATCATTTGCTTAACAAAATAACCAAAAAACTTTAAAAATTATGTTGTTTTTTCTGGGTTGGTTTAGTTCTTCTTAGGGGAACTTTTTTCCCCCTTCCCCGATTTAGCCCATCTCCGAACTTAACCTGCTCTAAGCTTTAAAATATATTTATACCAAATTTAAAGGGTCTACCTCTTTTCGTTTGGACTGAATCGTGATTTCCACAGACGGACGGACGGACGGACTGATATGTTCAGATCGTCTTAGATTTCATCACTGATCAAGAATATATATACTTTATGGGGTCTGAGATGGATATTTCGATGCGTTACAAACGGAATGACAAAAGTGAATATACCCTCCAAATTCTTTTTTGGAGGGTATAAAAAAGAATAGAACAAAATGTATTTTCGTCAGATTATTTATATATAGAAAATTTATAAATTTCATTAAAAAGTTGCATATATTTCAGTCATCCGCGTTCATATTGCACGGTTGCACAATGAGTAAGAAATCTTTATTTCAGGCGATAGAACGATCTATATAATTTATTGTAAATATTCATACGCTGGGGCCCAATTTTGGAATACTCTGTTCAACATATCGGCCGGTATGACACAAATAAATTCCTCAATGTTGGGTTCCAGTGCGTCAACAATTGCAGGCTTGTTCCCATAGACATGAGGCTGGACATTGCCCCTCCAAAAAACTGTCTAAACGCATTAAATCGCATCCTAGCTACTCGTTCGCGTATTATAGCAGCATTAATCATTCCTTCTCGTTCACCAGCCGGTCAAGCCTGGAGGAGATTGACGCCAAAAGACAAAGAATGAATGAGTCGCTCACTACTGATCTCGTGTCAATCTCCGAGTGCGGCCTCGCGGACAGGATTAACTTGAGACCTAATAAGACTCACGTGTGTCGTGTTTACGCATAGGCGGCTCGTGGAAGCTGCTGTTCCATCCGTGTTTGTGGGTGGTTAAGTATGGGGCGAATCAGAAGCTCTTGATCTTCTTGGCATGAAAATACAGTGCGATCACATTTTTCATGTCTCAAAGGAAGCATTCAAGTCCTTCGGATTTTTAAGACGGTGTAAGGCTTCACTCCATCTGCTCTCTTCACTATTTACACCACCAACATCCTACCGAATACATTTCTCATGTCGGTGCTTCAAAGTCTATTTTGAAATTGCTCGACAACGTACAAGGCAGAGCGAAGAAACTCATAGGTGACAGCGGGACAGCCAAATCTCTTGACTCAAGCTTGTGCCGCTAAACCGTTTCTTTTTGCCAGCTACCCGCCCTTCACACAGGTGGCATCCTTTTGTGGTTGAGTTGCCAGTGAACCGCACCACGCATTACAGAGAGAATTCATTCTTCGACCGACAAACTTCCTACAGTGATCTTTCCTGGAAGATCTAAGATCTTTTAACTTGGGGAAGTTCAAATTGAACGTCCACAAATACAATTCCTTCTATCCTCTTTCCCATGACGAACTTTTCCAGTTCTGGCACAATGTATCGCTTTTGTAAAGATCATCCATTGAGTGCTGGTCCAAGACAAGGCTGTTGTAAAATATGTCCCCTTTCACACACATCAGGTTTACTTGATCAGTTTTTCTTCAATTTTGTTTTTTGAACCTGCATTTACGTTCACACACGAAACGTCATGTCAAGTTTTTCTTCATTGCTGAACATTCATTTAATATATTATGGATGATAAAACATAAGAATATATAAAAGCAGACTAGTACCGTCAAGTCTGTATCCCTTTTTACGCTCTTCACCCCTCTCTCCTAAAAGATCAAGACTTGACGAGTCAAACCTGATGTGTGTAAAAGGGGTCTTATCTTTCCCATTGTGCAAGCCAGTGAGATTGTATGTGCAACATATTCTCTCGTTAATGTTATCAGTAAAAAATGTCAATCATCTTTTAAAAGGACCTTTTACGTCATTTCTAATATCGCATCCTTAGTCAGGGGTTTTGTTTTCATATCTATACGATTCCTTTAACTAATTGTAACTATAAAAAAATGATTTTGAGTGCCGAGAATTTCTGTTTTCTCATTATCAAATGATTGACATTTTAGGTGTAACAGTTTAAGACACACTTTCTTTATCTCAGCTGCAGTCGAGGCATTTTCTTTTGTTATTTAAAAGCGCAAAAAAAATATATATATGTATATATATAACAAAATTTTATAAATATCGTGTTTACCACGGAAAACGTTGTACGAAAAAAATAATTAAAAATATGTCAAGTGCAAAACCTTTTGACGAATAAAATATCTTCAACATACAGTGTTCAGCTGAAAACATCCGATTATTTAAGGGTGGACTTTTGTTGACTTGTGCTGCCACAGAACTTTCCACCACGTAACCAAGCAACAATTTATAATGCGTTGCATTGCAGGAAGTGTGTGTCAATTTTCCATCGCAATTTAAAACTTTGAATTCATGTTAGAAATATTTGTCGTTGTACTTGAATTGGGAAGGTTTTTCCATCATCCCATTTCATATTTCATTCTTGTAAACAGATCAGTTTCTGCTACTTGCCATCTTCAGTGAACTTTTTCCTTAATATATATTTTTTATGCAGCAAACGCTCCGTGTCTACTCTTTCATTGTGCGTTACCTATTTTTTTTTGGCATCATGAAAAAGTCGAAATCGTGGGCCTTTTAAAAGTTTGACATTAAAAATGCCATAAAATAAAAACGGTTTGGAATTTGGCCAAATTTATTTATTTTTGTTGTAAAGTACAATTGTTCCGGTTAGAGGTGGAATATCATTTTTGTCATATGGCTGCCGCAGCTGGATTCACAGTACCCTATTCGATCCGACCAATTCCCGAGCATTTTTTCCAGTGTATACTATAGTGTTTGTTATAAAACAAACAAGGTATTTAAACTGTTCTTTATAATGTGGCAACAAAAAATTTTGGTTCAAATTTATTTTTTCTCAATTTGTATTCTTGTTTTCTGTTTCATAATATCAAATTTTATTTTCTTATTGTCAATTTGAAATTCTTAAGATCAATTCGTATTTTCTCAACATCAATTTCGATTTCTTATTATCAATTAACATTTTTCCAATATCAATTTGAATTTCTTAACATCAAATTGTTTCTTCTCAATATCAATTGTGATGTCTTATTAGGAATTTGTATTTTCTCAACATTAATTTGTAATTTTTCAAAACGAACTATTACTCAATTACTATTGAATATTATTCCATATTTTATTTAGAAATTATTTTAAGAGACAATATTTTATTAATCAGTATGTAGAAAAGTTAATTGAAAAACTAATTTAAAAACAAGTGACATAATAATCTAGACAATAAAAGGATTACTTAGTTTCTTTTACATATAAATAAAACAAAGTATGTTTTAGTAATTTGAACTAACAAGTATTTTTAACACTCCTCCTCAAATTAGTAAACATTAGATTTTAGTCTGAAGATATCTAGTTTTGTTGTTGATAAAGCTTTTGTTAGCATGTCTGCAATCATTTCTTCAGAAGGACAGTAGTTGCAACTGATTATCTTCTTATCGACGTAATCTTTAACAAAATGAAACTTAGTGTCTATATGTTTAGATCGATTACTTAGTTTTTCATCTTTTATTAAATTCAGGCAGCTTTTGTTATCTTCATAAATTATTGTTGGGTGTTTTTGTTCACATCCCAAATCAAACAGAATATTTCTGATCCAAGTAGCTTCTTTTGCTGCTTCGGATAATGCTATGAATTCTGCTTCTGTTGTAGATAGTGATACACAAGTTTGCTTTTTACATGCCCAGCTGACAGGACTTCCATTGAACATGAACATGTATCCAGAGTTTGACTTTCGGTCAACTTTACATTCTGCCCAGTTTGCATCTGCATAACCAATAAGTTGGTTTTGATTTTTAGTATTATTAATATTTAAATACATTTCAGAAGTTCCCTTTAGGTATTTGGCTATACGTTTCAACTCATTCCAGTCCTCATTGGTTGGATTGCATGTTTTTCTTGCCAATATTGAAACACTTGCAGCTATATCAGGGCGTGTATTTATAGATATATACAGCAAAGATCCCAGTAAACTTTGATACTCATTATTTTGCAGCAGTAATTCAGATTCAGTTCTTCCATATGAAGGATCAAGAGGATATTTAGAACATTTTGCATCTTGCAAACCAAATTTTACCAACATTTTGTCAATATATTGTTTCTGTCTTATTTTATAATTGAATTCAGGAGTTCTTATAATTTCCATACCAAGATAATGAGATATTTCTCCAAGATTGTTCACTTCAAACTTTTTATTTAACACAGTGAAGACATTTTTAATTTGTTGATTATTATTAGCAGCAACAATCAAGTCATCAACATATATTAATAAATAAACGTCTTCCCCATTGATGACTTTATGGTATAAACATGGATCAGCTTTACTTTGAACAAAACCATCCCCAATCAAAACACTGTCAATAGCCTTATTCCATACGTTTGCAGCTTGTTTAAGTCCATAAATACTTCGTTTAAGCTTGCATACCATGTCATCATTATCACCATCAATAAAACCAGGTGGTTGCTTCATGTAAACGGTCTCTTTTAAACAACCATTTAAAAATGCACATTTAACATCCATGTGATTTATATACATCTTTCGAGCAGCAGCAACAGATAACAAAATACGGAAAGTTGGTTGACGCACGACTGGTGCAAATACTTCGTCATAGTCATACCCGTACTTCTGGTTATATCCTTGTGCAACCAAACGAGCCTTGAACCTCTGGATCTTACCGTCAATACCACGTTTAATTTTATATGTCCATTTACAGCCAATAACATTTACATCTGGAGGAACTCGAACCAAATCCCAGGTTTGGTTTTCCTTGATAGATTTAATTTCCTCCTGCATCGCAGATTGCCATTGAAGTTTTTGTTCTGACGTAATTGCTTGCTTATATGTTCTAGGTTCAACATCTGACTTCACCAGATTAGAGTATTTTACAGGTGGAACTCCTTTATTTTCTCTAGCCGATCGTCTTACAATTTGTTCATCAGCAGCACCTTCATCAACAAAATATTCTAGACCAGTACCAACACTACAATAAGAGTCACCATCAGACTCATCAAGGATATTATCACAAGCAGCTTTCGGTTGATTAGAAGAAACAGTAATTTCAAAAATATTTCTGTTTACTAAAGAATCTGTAGCATTTTTCGATTTTAATACAGTCTTCATATCAACGAATTTATAATCTCTACTTATAACAACTTTATTTTCATCCGTATTCACAAAACGTAATCCTTTGGAATTCTCATCATATCCCATGAAAGTTAATAGTTGAGACTTATCATCAAATTTTCTTCTTTTTATTTTAGGTGTTAATACGTAAGCCTTTGATCCAAAAATTTCAAAATTAGCAATATCTGGTTTCTTACCCTCCCATCTTTCATAAGGAGTACAGGATATCGAATTTGTAACCAACCTATTTTGCAAATAATTCGAACACATTACAGCTTCACCCCAATATTTGTTTGATAAACCAGCTTCCATAAGAAGGCAACGAGACATTTCAATAACATATCTATTTTTTCTTTCAGCAACGCCGTTTTGTTGAGGACAATATGGAACAGAAAATTGTGATTTAACACCATGGCCCTGAAGATAATCTTGTAACTTCTTTGATTTATATTCAGCCCCATTATCCGACCTTATGCATTTAGGAACTTTACCAAATTTATTCTTAACCATTTCAATGTATATTCTTATTTTATCAAAAACTTCTGACTTCTCGTTTAATAAATATACAACAGTATAACGACTGTAGTCATCAATTAATGTAAGAAAATACTTCTTTCCGCCTGGTGTAACAGTTTGCATTGGACCACAAATGTCAGTATGTATTAATTCAAGTGCTTCCCCAGTATTACTATCGGACTTCTTAGGGAACGGCTTCCGGGTTAGCTTACATCTTGTACACACATCACATGTTTCACGAATTTTACAATCATTGATTTTAAAATCAGTTTTAAGCTTACCATTTTGCATAGCTTTAACTGCATTTATATCTCTGTGGCCAAATATTTTGTGATAGAAATGTTGACATCGATTAAGACTGCATACAGCAACCATAGCACCCTCGTTGTTTTGCGTTTCAAGTTGATATAAATTTTCGACACATTTCGCAATACACACTTCATTATTATTCTCATCAAGAATTTTACAATTTGATCCATAGAACAAAACTTTGAAACCAACGGAAGATATTTTCTTTACAGACATCAGATTTCCTCTGAATGATGGTATATATAAAACATCATCGAGTGTAACAAATGTTTGATCACCTTTTCCATTCACCAGCTTTATTTTACAGGAACCTATACCAGCAGAATACACAACATTACCATTTGCAACAACAACCTTTTCACGCCAAGTCAAATCAAGGTTTACAAATTCTTCTTTGATACTACATATATGGCAAGTAGCACCTGAATCAATCACCCATATACCTTCTTTACCATTTAACACGAAACAAGAACTACCACAGGCACCATTACTCTCAGCAGTTTTTACATTTTGATTATTATTGCTTGATTTACTATTCTTATATTTCCAGCAGTCCTTACGAATGTGACCAATCCCATTGCAATAATGACATACTACTTTTCTACGACTATTATTTGGCTTATTTTTATATTTGTTAGTTGTCTTCAAAACGGTGTCTTCACAAATCAGTCTTCTTTTGTGTTTTTCATTTTCTTCTAATAATTTGTTTTCAACTAAAGTCATTGTGAGATCATTTTCATCCCTTACTTCAAGGGCAGTAATTAAAGTGTCATATGAATTTGGCAAACTGCTCAGCATCATTGAAACCATCCATGACTCAGACATTTTTTCCCCAAGAGATTGTAGTTTTGAAAACAACAACTTCATTTGATTTATATGTTTATCCATGTCACCACCAGGTTTTAATTTCAGTTCACAAATAGTTCTCATTAATTTTACCTTGTTGCTTAAACTTGATTTTTCATGATAGGCTTTCAATATTTCCCAAGCACCTTTAGCATTATTACAACCAGCAATACGAAAAACTTCGGACTCTTCTACAGCCAAACCAATTAAAATAGATGCCTCTGTATCACGTTCTTTCCACTTTTGATCAGGAACTGCAGGAACCTCATTTTCAATTATGTCCCATACTTTCTCCTTTTTTAAGAGCAACTGCATCTTATATTTCCACAGCTCATAATTGTCCCGATTCAACTTAGTCACAAAAAGTCTTACATCCGCCATTTTTAACGACAGAATTTGAAAAAATTCAAAAAATAATCGGCACCAAAATTACTCAAAATAGGTTTTCAGCTAAATTTTATATAGCACAATCACGCAACGGATATTATCTTTCTTTATTTTAAAATAACGAAAAATAGGGAAGGCCCATAACCTATTGAATATTATTCCATATTTTATTTAGAAATTATTTTAAGAGACAATATTTTATTAATCAGTATGTAGAAAAGTTAATTGAAAAACTAATTTAAAAACAAGTGACATAATAATCTAGACAATAAAAGGATTACTTAGTTTCTTTTACATATAAATAAAACAAAGTATGTTTTAGTAATTTGAACTAACAAGTATTTTTAACAATTACCTCTTAAAAAGGCTTAAATTTATATTACATGTAACTCCCCGATCTACATAATTTGTTTGTCATCTGGACTACATTTTATTCTAAGAAGAACGGTAAAAAACTTTTGTAACGAACGCTTTTAGTTTGTATTCTAGGGTTCTAAAATTGCAACATATGTACATATATATGCCCGTAGAGGACCTCCCTATAAAAGTTATATAGTTGGTACGGATAACGAGGGAAAAGTCTTGAAAATAGCTTTAGCTCGATGTATTACAAAATAATCCCCCTGACTGTGTAAGGCATTGGCGTTTAGGGCTCAGTCCATTTTCGTAGTAGATTAAAGAAAAATACTTCTTCGGCGTAAACGCCAACGTCTTACATAATCAGACTGAATGCAGTACCAATGTGGAATTGGCAGGACTTCATTTCCAAAAGGATTCTAGACCTCTTATTGAATCTAGCGCCTCGAAATCGGAGTTCAAACTCCTACTGTATAGCATTTTATAACTAATAGTTTTTAGCTATTTTAAAAATTTGTCTGTGATTATGTTTTTTTTTTGTGTTATTGTTTTTATTTATGTAAATACTAGCTACTTTGAACCGACGTTGACCAGCTTCCCCAACTATTCGACTTTGTACAAAAGGTTCTCATTTAATGTTTTGCATCCACCTTCTAGAAAATTAAAAACTGTTTTGAAGTATTTTCTGTATAGATATTTTTAGTTTTATTTCTTTACATAAATATTTTCGGATTATATGGTCGCGGTGCCTATTTCTATGATACTTTCCTGATATGTTAACTTCATAATACTAATTAATAACTTGTGCCCAGTTTCGTAACTTTTGGTGAAGAAACAAACATTTGGGCAGGAAAACTATTTGCAAGTTATATGGGCGGGATGCGGTGGGCGTGGTCTGCTTTGATAAAACTTAAAATATTTCTTGACTGAGTTGATCAAAGGATCTGTGCAAAATTTCAGCGTTCTACGACCTCTAGTTATACTTTTTACCATGAAATGCCATGGGATGTACGAAAAAATTCCACTATGTGCCACAACCTCTTGAGATATAAAAAATAAAATTAGTCTATTTTATCCTCAAGATATCTCGTAATGTACTGTCAAAATTATATATGTATGTGTAACTTCAACGATATTTGCGGCGCACGCCAAAACATGTCGCCGATTGCACATAATTTTTTCCTACTTACTTAATACTTATCGTTATATTTTGGACAATTTACACAATATCTTAATAAATTATAGCCTATGTGTTATTCTAATGTATAAGCTAAATTATTGGAAAGTTTCATTAAAATCCATTCAGTAGTTTTTGCGTGAAAGAGGATCACACATCCACACTCACAAACATTAGGTTTTATAATATTATATATGTATTGTATTCTGATATTTTTAAGCTTTATTTTATTATAAAATAATTAATTTCCTGAAGAAGTCACACAAAGGAGTGACGAAATATTGAAATTAAAAATTAAACTAAAATAAAGAGACCTTAAGCTTAAAAATATCAGAATACAATAATAATTAAGAAGAGGTCAAGAAACCAGAAGAATTTTAATATTATATACATATGTATGTATTATTATAACCATTTAGGAAATAAAATAATCGGTTTATAAAAACACTAATTATAAATTAACCCCCTTATTCATAAAAATTATGAGAGTCTAATAACAGCGTAATAAAACAAAATTTCATATGAAATTTACTCTATTACACTCTTATAAGCCTCTCATAATATTTATGAATAAGGGGGTGAGTATTTTGCAACTGACTACAAATTGGTTTAAATCTAATGCAGATATAAACAAAACAAAAAAACCTAAATATTTTTAATTTAACTTTCATTTTAAGTCATGAAATGTGCTTGAATTTTTATTTAAAATCCAATCAACGTTGTAAAAAGATATCTTTTTCATTATTTTTTAATAAAAAAATTGATTGAAACTTAACTATTTATAAATGAATTAATAAAAAAGTGTTTTAAATAATTTAAATTAAACTGACTACAAATTGGTTGAAAAATAAGTAATTAGTAATCAATTAAAAAGACATGCAGAGATGGCCAATTGTCTATCGCCTATGACATGCATATGTTAATATAATCAGTCGACGACAAGGAAAAAAGTCACTTTATACACTAGTTGTGCTTATTTAAAAACCAGATTTAAGTTACTTAAAAATGTGTTTGACTTCCTACAGGGAAGTAGGATGGGATTTACGTTTTGCTTTTATTTTATTGTAATATAATAATTTATCTATTAATATATACTGTCTTACCCCCTAATTCATAAAAATTATGAGAGGCTTATAAAAGTGTAACAGAGCAAATTTCATATGAAATGTTGTTTTATTACGCTGTTATTAGACTCTCATAATTTTTATGAATAAGGGGGTTAGTCTCTAAGGATTTTCTTTGCCCAAAGACTGAATAAATAAATAAATAAAATATAAATAAATAAAAATGCATTCTTGTTTAGGTACTGACTTTTTTTGGCAAAAGTAACGTTAATTCAATCAGGAGTAGTTCGACTGGTTCGGCTGCCGACTACCTTGAGGCATGCGTGCACGGCCAAAATTCTACCTCGAACGAATTTCTAACTATCTTTATTTTCATACCTCTTTCACTCACACCATCATCCTTTTTCTACACAGTTATCACAAAGGTATCAAATCAAATGGACCCAAGTGGGCTGGACTCTCTTTTTTCTCCTTACCAGCAATCTGTTAACCTAACCTAACCGTTAATTCAAAAATGGGTCTATATAACGGTATTTCATAATATACTTAAATGAATAGAAGGCATTTAAACCATTCATTTGGTATGTGTATAATAAATATACGGTAAGGAGGAATTTAATCACAAAAGTTGTAGAGTGTTAACTTTTTCATAGAGTTTCACGTATATACGAGTGCATTGTTTGTCATTAGAATGAGGCCAGGTGTTTTTGGGATGGATTTACGGGTGTCTTTGCATTGTTTAGTATTCTTTTGTAATAGTTTTAAAAGTATGCCAACCTATTACTACCTAAGATCGTTCGGGCCAAAATATAAATTTTTAGCCCCTATTATGAGAAGAAATTTACATTTGTTCCCATGTATTTATATTATTCAAAGTACACGAAGTCTGTGGAATATACATTCGCAAGGGAGGAAGCATTGGGAATCGCTTGCGGAAGGCGTACATGTCTTATAGTATAGAATTCATACAATATATAAATAAATAAATAAATAATAAATAATATAAATATCACATACCTGTAGGAGTGTATATACAAATGCATATATGTATACACAATTACGTGCATACGCATGATAATATGCTTACAATAGCATCTGGATGACTTGCCGCTAGAGGAAAATTGCACGCTATTAATTTAAAGCAGGATATTTTCTACACCTTTTTTCTCGATGAAAATGTTGACATCTAAATACCAGCTTCAAAACTATTTGTTATATTGTCCCAGTCCTCCACTCATTATATTTTCAAATGGCAAATCATTAACATTTAATATTATTAATATTTTGTTATCACTTCTTTTCCAATTGTGCCAAAGAGTTGCCCTAAATGGCGAATCCCACTAACTGAAAAGCCAATAAGTCCCACCAATCATTATATGTACAATGCAAACAGAATGTATAAAATATTCTGGAACATAGAACACAGTAATCTTTCAGATTCTAATTGGAGACCCATGAATATATTTGTATGCAGGTTCCAATATGTTTACATACATACACACGTACGTATGCATGCGCATCTATGGATGCGTGGTATACATCCAATAGTACAATCGAGATAACAAAAGCGCGCATTCAATTAATACAAATTGATCTTCAACCAGCAACCAATAATATTACCATTAAAGATTTTACACAGCACTTGAAACACAAACATATTTCACTAATATTTATCACTTTAGCACATATATCAAATATTCATATCTTCAATGTCTGCATGTATGTATTCCATTCCAGTAACTTGGTTTGGTTGTTATTACATATTTAATGTAAACTTATCGACTTAATTAAATCCCGCGCAATTAAGATTATTTATTACCGAAGCGAATTAATTGTTATGCTTTGTTAATTACTTTGTTATTGTAAAGTTCGCACGAAGGCGAATTCGTAGTTCAATTCGCTTTAATTTGCATGCAATTATGAAACAAATATAAGGTGGCTGTGCTACGGCAACAAATACAACAACCAATAGGTTTTTTGTTTGTGTAAAGTCTTGATCTATGTCAAGGCGAATTAATAACAGGTGGCCTCATAAGCACATATGATCATCAGCTGTTCGAGCGAATTCAGCTATTCTAAGCCAATGTGTCAAAATTTTGTTGTTGTTTTCACATGTACATATATTTAAAAATAAATTTTTTATTCTCTTGTAAACTTCATTTTACAAGAGTAAAAATAATTAGTTTATTATGTTTTTATTTGAAATTAAAACTTACTTATATGCATACGACGTATCTATTATTTTTTTATTTTCATTTGCAACTTTATCATTTTTAAACATTTTTTTACAGTTTCTGTTTATCCATTGCATAAAATATTATATAGGCATTTGTATTGCACACATTTTGCATAAATATTATAAAAACTAAAAAACATGGTGGTAACTTAAGTAGTGATAATAAGAACATTTAAATTAATCTACATATATATTTAAGTGTGGCTAAGATCATTACGTCTATTCTTAAGTTGCTATTAGTGTCATTATTGGCATCGTCATCATTATCCGAAGGACTATTGCTGGACCATGGTAATGAGCTCTGTCTTCTTTTTAGAGGATTGGGTAACAGACGCTTTTGTTGTTCACTGGTTGCATCTGTATTTGTAACAATTGTCATTATGCAAACATCAGCTTCATCATCCGTCTCGGAACCATATGGTACAAGACTTTTTATTGGGGCAGGGGTTTTTTTTAACAAGGAAATTCGTTAAGATTGATGTGGAGTTTGGGGTTTCGACACCCAATTTAGGCATGCTAGGCAGTATGGATTTGATAGCGTTTTGTGTTTGAGATGATGTTGAAGAGCTTACGTTCTGATTTTCGCCATCGTCACCGGAGGAACGTTCGTTACAGCTTTTATAATTATTAATTTGTCTTTTAGTTGTTGAGACACCCATTGGATACTTCGCATTCGCAGACTCCTGAAATTTATTGGTCCCCATTTTGAACTTGAATTGGGCGTTGCTTTACTAATTGAAGTTGTTGCAGCATTTGTCTTAACTAAGTTTGTTGAAGTACTATTGTTGCTGCTATCGTAGCTAATATATTTGAAATGAAACATTATTTTACTACACCCACCATTTGATGATGCTGATGACGGTGTGTTTAACGAATTTGATGGTACTAATGCAGAGCTACGGTTCGATATAAACTTATTGCCACCGTTCGTAAGTGGCGAAAAGTTTCCCCCATTTGAGTTGGCGTTATTATATCCAGGTGGTAGTTGAGGTCCTATTATGCGTTGTTGAGACCCTCCCACGGCATGGCCATTCAGTTTTATCGGCTGCAAATCCTTTTGATTTATAGTTGAAGCCGCAGATGCTTGTGAGCACTTGCGTGCTGCTAACATTTCTTGGTAACTGTGTATCCATTGCATAAAATATTATATAGGCATTTGTATTGCACACATTTTGCATTAATATTGATACGATTATCATCGTAATTGTAGTATGTGCCAGATTCTGTTAAGCCAATGGCTGTATAATGACCACAATGTTGTGAGGCTCCCAAATGTGTTACCATTGCCACCAGGCGATAGGAAAGTTGCTCACCAGGAGTTTTACGTGTGACAAATTTTGTTAGATTTTGTTTATTTAATTTAGTTTTACAAATTTTATTTTTTTTGTTTAATCAAGGGAATTCGCCTTGGTTCTCTAGTTTTTGACAGATTGATCAATACGAATACGGCGAACAGAAGGAAAACAGCGTGTTGTTTTTTTTATTGTTGGGTTGTTGTAGCGATAAGGCCACCTGTTATTAATTCGCCTTGATCTATGTCAAAATATATGGCAACAAAACACATTCCCCTTTATTCTATTTGCCAACGTCAACGTCTCGTCAATACAATATGCAAGTTAGAACCCTTCTATACTCATTCTCTTCAACAATTGTCAATTTTTCACAACTTTTTGCTATATTCAACGACATCGGAAGTAGTAAGAGGCTGTCAGAAGTAGTTAATTGTTGCACAGACATGGTATGTAAGTGTCATATTTTTGATATTGTCTTTACGTGACGTTGTCAAATAGAATAAGGGTAATTGTATTGTTACATACATGCACAATTATTAAAGAGGATCACATATCTCAACGTTAAGAGCACTTGTTGTACACAAAAACTTGACAGTGTAGCCAAGCAATTGTTGAGCAAAACACTGTCATCTGCCGTAGCTCGTTGTCATCTTATACATATATGTTTCACCATGGGCTTTGGTACTCCGAGAAAGGTGTTAATTTTGTTTTTGACAGGTTTTTACTGTCAATAGTTTGCTTGGATTCACACTGCGCCTCGGATGTGGCTCAAACTTTGGTGTGCCTTCGTAAAAGCCGAGGCACATAGAATCCGTCATATGTTCTGCGTTGCCTTTTATAACTGACATGAACGTAACGACTGTCACTACTGACAGCCAGCCTTGACTAATCAACCCTAAGCAAATTTATGAAATAAAACGCGTTTACTCCAATTCAATTCTTTATTAATATGTATTACATATATAAAAAATTTATTTCTATTTCAGTGACCTTACTCAAACAAAAATTCAATTTTTTTAATCTAATATTTTCTTTGCCATAACAAAAAAGTTCTTAGAAAATTGTATTATTTACGATCATTTGCACTATCAGCCGAAGTATCAAGGTCGTATCAAGTACCGTTACGGAAATATATCAAAAATATATAGCTTAAGTGCATTTTTGCCTAAAATTTTAGATCTGTTTATAATATTTTTTTTAGCTGCGAAGTGTCGGTTAAGCTATAATTTTCTTTTTCAAATAGAGCAAAAATTAGTTCCAAAACTTCGGGAATATCAATGAAACAGATAAAGCACAATTAACAGTTAAAGGAGAACAGATTGATCAAATTAACTGACTCTTTACATCAACAATACCTACATCTGAAAATCTATTAAACTCCAAAAAATGCTTTGTCTTATAGGAAATTCATTAGGACTATTAACATTAAATACTACTTTAATTTGAAATAGAGATGATTAGAAAATATGCACTTCTCCTGTGGAATTTATTTTTGTCATTTGGTGGTTATGGGACAATTGAAAATAAGGTACTTTCCTATTACAATACCTTTGCTTCAATAGCACCCACTGTCTCTAACATTAAGAGTACCATTGCGGGGTGACCATGAGTCATCCACAAAGCCACTTCATTATCGTATAATTGACACAGGCTGATATGGCAAATATATGTTTTAATTCTTCGGTCATAATATTTACTATGTAAATTCGTATACGGTTTCGATAAATAATTTCACATATAAATTAATTCTAATGTCAGAAACAGTTGAGAGTGATACAAATATGAAAGGATTATGTATATGTATGTATATTAAACCCCACACATATAACCTCATATGATAAACCTTTAGTCTTCTGGTCACCCCAATCTAATTCGTTGCAAGTTCACACACAACAATCTCTCACAAGTAACAGCAGCTTTTTTGCTTATGTTCTCTTGAACAATTCCTCTTTAGTTCTCTTCGTGTTCGTGCCGAGTACATAGTTAAATTGTAAAACGCGTGTGATTTTAGTTTAGTTAAAATTAAATAAATTGTTTAAAATTAAGTAAATCATTTAACAAGTGTGTGAAAAGAATTTGTAAATAAATATTGAAATGTTGCGTAAAGTGCCGTTGATTGTAATTCTCGGTTCTACGGGTACCGGTAAAACGAAATTATCATTAGAATTAGCAGAACGTTTTGGTGGCGAAATAATCAGCGCCGATTCTATGCAAGTAAGTAAAGATGGTTGAATCAGGGATGGAAAATAGAGATTTCAAAATACATGTACATGTACATCCATATGCTCTATACTAAAGTAAAAAAGCAATAAGAGGCGTACATACCTACATTAATTTTAAGCAATATATAAATATTGTAAAATAATGTAATGGAAAAAGAGTTTCTATGTACATTTATGATGTTCAATAAAATTTGACATTGAGCATGTTTTACCTAAAATTTAACACACATTCCTAATAAAAATATTGAATAGGTAAAATATCTAAATAGGCAAGTGTAATATTAGAATAAAAAAAAATACGAGTGCAGTATTGCTCTAGTAGAATAATTTTTTTAAATTAATATTAAAATATTTCAGGATGGAACTAGAAATATTTATATATGATAATACCTAGGTATGCCAAAGAAATCCTGTGCATCGAACAAAGGCACGGATACACAGGGAAACATTTGCCCAAAAAAGCGCAACCACTAAATTCTTATAACAAATATTTTGATTGGAGTTAATAAGAGTTAAACTCAATAAGCACTTGTTTGAATTAAAATCTTTTTCCATTAGTATTTAGTAGTTACGCTTTTTCGTCTAAGTTCCAAAAGCGAAAATACTGCGTAGGTACATATTGTATCATTAAGTGCGTATTTTGAACAGACGTTCCATAAAAACACTTATTTATATATGTACAGTAATAGAAAATTGGAAACTAAGAAGTGTTTGATATTCGACATCGGACGAATAAAATTTGGAAGCATTGGAAATTATATGTACCTCAATGCAAAATAGTATTTTTGTTGATGCATTCATATTACCAAGTTGTGAACAATATTAATAGAACTGTGTTTCCCATCTATGGCAAGTATTTATTGGTTTGCTCTTTTAAAAGAGAAACTAATAATAAAAGCAGTATTGCTAAACTAGCGTTAAATGGGATTTTTTCGCATTTAAAAAGTTTAAAACTGAATTTGCATATACAGTACAAGCAGTGTTGCTATATATTTTTTCAAAAATCTTGTAATATGTGGAAAACTAATTTTTTACAAATAATTAAAAAATGCATGTGTTTTTTGATATTAATATAAGAAACTCAACATAATTTTGGGAAAGATTTTTCAGTCATAATAATTTAATTATGTTCAATTTTAACAAAATATAACCAATAAAAAGTCAATAGTTGAGATGGAGCGTTATGTTTCAAATGGCTTTAATTGCGCAATTAAAATATTTATATCGCGGTCATACATGTATTTTAATTCATAAATTATGTTCCTGTTAACATCTACAAAATGTAGTCAATTCAATTAACGTGTGACAACTAAAAGTAAAGCTTTTTCATATTCATGTTCACGTATTTTGTTCGTTTTTTTACTTTGCCCACAATTTAGGCGTTAAGACTTACGAACTTTGTTCAGTGAGCTGTATTTTGTTCACTAAAAAAAACTTTTTGGCAGTGCTTCATTTGTAATTTTACTCGTTTCTATAACAATTAAGGGTTAATTGAAATTTTGTATGGTTAATTGAGCTCAATAATGGCATTAATTGCGATAAGGTCATTTAAGCTGTATGTCTGCACACGATATTTCGCAATTAAAGAAATCAATTATTTAAACATTAACTAAATTAATAAGTTGTTCAATTAGTTCGTAATTGTTTCATATATTTAACCAAATTATCAATGCTTCGGAAGTTTAGTGAGAATAAAAATGTTTGCGAAATGATGAAATTACGTGTTATTCCCGAAGTACATAGAATCCGCTGTCCGTTATGCGTCGACTTTTTTAACTGACTATAGTCGAATATCTCACCTCTCCCGGTAATTTTTTGCATTATTGTGCGGTGTGTGTGTGAAACATTTTCAATAGTGTCAAAAGTTGATGTTTAGACGGAGAAAGCTGACATTTTTAAATTTATATTTTGTATTATTTTATTTTTGCATAAATATAAAAACATGAATCGAACATATCGCACCCTAAATACAAAAGGGGCACAACTCAAAATACTAAAATTTTCAGGCAAGACAAAAAACTGTTCATTGTGCAGAAGCAACACACTGAACAAAAATAGACATAACTGTATTTTTCCAGTTAAAGAAGATAGTGATGTGAAAGAAATTTTTGCAGTAGTTAGAGATGTGTATTCTGAATTAGTTTATGGAAAAAAGTCGAGTTTTGGAAAATTTTGAGTTGTGCCCCTTTTGTATTTAGGGTGCGATATGCTGTTGTCTGTCAGAAATCGACGAAATTTAAAAGTGTCCAACGTTGGAACTTTACATTGACGCAAAAGCACGGAATATCATAAGGCTGCCAAAAAATCGCACAATTCATTCCCTGGAAAATCTCCCGAAAGTGTGACAGATTTTTGCTTAACTTCAACAGGACCACCATATTGGATTTTAATTATTTTAATGCGGGTTTCGAGCGAAATTGAATTCATTGTAACAATTTCTACTGCATCTACTGCGAATACGTCAAAAAAACTAGATGTCAAAACGATCATGTTGTTGGTGTTGCCACAATTGATTACATATTAAATAATGCATAAAAGTATAACACAAAAACCAAAAAGGAAGAGGTTGTAGTGGAATGATGGCAGTGAAAGTAGTACAGGGTGTCCGCTGGAAAGGTATACTATACTTGTTATGCCGCCATTTTGGTAAACATTAGTCTTGACAGTTCATATTTGGCAGTAGTGAAGTAGACTCGTGGCAAAATTATTATGGAAAAATAATCGATGCCACATCGCATACTGCCAGGATTATAATGGAATTACTGCGAGACTTCTTTCCACAAAAAGTTATTTCAAGAAATGTTGATTAAATAAAACATTTATCAATATAAGTGCCATTCTCTTTCATTTCATCAAAAATTAAACAAAGTACTATACCTTCCCCGATTAAGTGCACCCTGTACAAGTTCTTACGACCAAAGTAAATAAAGTGTTTACGTTTGACTGACCTAACTTTAGTATGTGTGAATTCAATTTATATATTAATTGCCTCAAATACAAAATAATTTATGTGAATTGGAATCATGGCAAAATCCAGCAAAAACTTATAACTGGATATCACGCGCATATGTATGTGTGGCAAAAACTGACTTCACAAGTGTATCGTGCGCGCTTACTGGTGTAGGATATTCGATTAATCGAAGTTTTATTTTAATCGATTATTTTTCCGATAATTTTCAATTTTGAAATATAAAAACACATATATTATTCATATTTTTTTATCTTGGACCAACACTCAGGGACGACCCCTATATAGTAGAAAGCAATAAAACCAAAATACTTGTAACAACTCTGGAATTAAATCAAGCATAATAAGAATTATTTAATCGATGTCAGATCCTTTAGTCACATAATTTAATTGTGTGCCGAGATCACCTAAATTAAATTTGTAGAAATAGTATTTGAAATAGTATTTCGAATATTTAGGATTGAAACGACCTTTTTAATTAAGTTTTATTAAAATTTGACTTTCGAAAATCATCGTAGATGTTAAAGAAGTCGAAATCAATCCAAAGCAGAGAATATGCAATTTCTCAGTCCTTTTCCTAAGTTCTCTTCAAATATACATATATAATCTTCCATTATGTCACTTGATTGCTATTTTAATGTGGTCCTAGAATTTCAAGACTACTGATCCTGCAAAACCACAGTACTGATCGTATTATAAGAAGTTTAGTTGTAAATTCCTTCGTTTCTGTTGGTTTTAATGAAAAAAACTGTTATATGAAGAAAATATTCTTTCTATCATAAGATGTTTAATTAAATTATTTACTATAAAATATGGTAAAACTATGCAAAAACACAAAATTTTGTTAAGAAGGTTAATCGACGGAAATTTTTTTCAATTTAATCGTAAATTGAAAAAAAAACCAATTTGAGAATAATCGAACAGTGAATCGGGTTATAATATATCCCGGAACGTTTGAACGTCCTAGTAATAGGTGATTTTTCAAGAGCCTTCGAATTAGTTTTAAAAAATAATACGTAAAATTTCGAGAAATTTATGAAAATTTGAGTCAATAGAACGATTTATATAATTCAATGTTTAAAGATGATTTCTTGTAAATTTTGACCGCGGTTACTCCTCAAATGACCCCATTTTGGCATATTCTCTCCAATTTATTGTTTGGTATGCTACGAATAAATTTGGCTTCTAGGTTATCAACCATTTCAGGCTTGTCCCTGTGGACATGAGTCTTAACAAAGACCTACAAAAAATAGTTTAAAAGCGTTAAATAGCACGATCTAGACGGCAATTTTTTTTTAAAATCTTGAACTAGCGCTCAGGGAATGACCCCTACATATGCAGTGCGTTGCGCCGGAACTAGAAAGGAGGGGATAATATTAAGGGGACAAATGAAAGATGAGAAGCATTTTTTTGTAGCTTTTCAACCTTTTTACTTCGTCGGCTAATATTTTTAGTACAGGACCGACGAAGAAGGGTGCTGTTCCTCTGCTTCCTAGTACATGATAGTGTTAGTCGCTCCCCATTATGTTCAGTGACCAGTGCTATGCTTTCATAATTGAAAAAGGCTGGCAACAACAACACAATATTGTTGAACTCAGGAACCTCCACTTCATAGTCTCGTGTTCTACTATTTCAGTCAACAGCACCCACATCGGTTCACCGACCTCGTTTCTTAATTGGGTCGTTGTTTCGCGTATTGTGTGGCATGTGGCGCCATTTAATTAGAACCGGCATGCATTGGCAGTTCTTGCCATGCTTCTGGCTGCTCTACACGTATCCATTCAACCAGAAATCAGCACGATATAAGTCCTTAGCCAAGCATAATTTTGATAATAAAATTCACTAATCGGCAAGTCGAGTCATCGTTAAATAACAGACCAAATTGAACATGCTTAACAGCAACGTGCTACATACAATGCAAACAGCTGAGTTTCCAAAAACAGTGTTGCCAAAAAGCAAGATGTTAAAAAAATCACCCTTTATTTAACATCCCACTGGAACAATTAAATTGTTATAGTCAAGAAATTTCTTTTAGTTTCTTTTAGTAAAGCGTAATAAAATGTTTATATTAAATAAAAATTTATCATACGGCACGTTTAACATTTTGCAAACTTCCACAGGTTTTCAAATATATTGATTAAATCATTTTGAAATATTTAAACAAAATTGCAAATTATTATTTATACGAGTATAACACAGCATTTTTGTTTATTTTTTTTTTTTGGTTTAGCCAAATGTTAAAACAGGTGGTTATTGCGAATGAATTTTGAGTATGTATTGAAAAAATACAGAAAAGAAAAAAATGCTAAATTTGTTTCATTAGTGATGATGTTATAATAAATGAAATAGCAAATGCATATACACATATATCTATATACATTTACATATGTATGTGGGTACATTAGTGTGGCATTAGAATGTATGAAATAAAGTAAACTTTGGATTTTCGTTAACTGCCTAGACGAGTAATTACTTGCAAGTTGTATATACATATTATCATCGAAAATGTTGATGAAATAGCCGAATGTCATGCAAGTTGCATGCAAGTTTACACAGTCAAGTGGAACTTCATTTTCAAGATGTCGTCGAAGGCGATTAGACCGATATAAATTTATTAGTTTTATAATTGCCGAGTGATTTAATATTGTCTCCATTGTTATTTGGTTTTGTTTATTAATCAGAGTTACCAATGAGATAATTGAGATACGTTTTTCTGGAAACAATTGGCATTAGTAATTATTATTGCATTTTCTAATGAAATTGATGTTTTAATATGAAACCAATTGTCTATTTTATGTATATTTTCAAAAAACCAAGAGATATTTTAAAATAAGTTTAAATTATAATTATTGTTTCCTTAATCAAGTAAATTTGGTAACACTGTTGATATATTTGACATTAACTTGCTGCAAGTGTCAAAAAATCACTGTCTGCTAAAATCTCTTGCAAGTTGATTTGCAAGTACGAAAAATATGGTTGTGTTAGTAAAAAAATGTGAGTGTGTTGAGTTTTTGCATGTGTAAAGGCTGGGTTAAGGCCGAGACACATAGAATCCGTCATACGTTATACGTCGCCTTTTCAACTGACAGCTGAGTTGAAATACATGCTTTCTTATGCAAGTTGTCACATTCAGTACTTCTGCGTCAAAGCAAAGTACGAAAGTTGGCCAACTTTTAACTTTTGACGTACGTTGAATACTTTGACAGTAATCGATGAGTTTTTCAAATTGTTGTAATCAATTTTTTGTATTGTGTGTTCGGGAAAAATTAAATAATATACAAATAAATTTTATAAAATATATAAATTAAACATAAATAAATAAAATGGGAAACATACAATTGATTTAATATCCGTCAACAAAGTACTCATTGTGTCAACCTTCTCCGTCAGTACGTTCAAGTCAGTTGAAAAAGGCGACGTATAACATATGACGGATTCTATGTGTCTCGGCCTTTAGTGTAAAATTTAAGTGGTGAAAAATTGGGTTAGGCTAATCTAATCGTACCTCTTTGAGGTAGAAGTTAAAATTTATAGATATTCAACAAATTACATACAATTGACCAGATCATGGCTGAATAAACAGGTCATCTCACTTTACCTGATGATGTTTAGCAGGGTTGTGTTTTGTTCGTTAAAAATTTGCCATAGTGCCAAAAGTTGTTTACATTTTCGGCCGCCATTATGTATTTTGTTTACGTTTTACCGATACTTGTTTACAATGCTGATTTTTGTTATTGTAAGAAGCTTTGGCGCTGACCACTTATAGCGTGTGATTTGGCTCTGTTAGACTTGTTCTTGTGCAGTTTTCTTAAGTGGCAGCAGTATGGGAATAAGACACAAGCCGCCAGCGGTCCTTAAAGCCACATTAACCCCTGTCATTTGTCAGATTCAGTCTGACTTATGCGTTAGAGTCAAGGAAAGTCGTTCGTATCGGATCCGCTTCACCCAGGAAAGTACAATACAATTGATAATTGTATATGTGTATGTATGTATCCCAAATAACAGGTGTCATGACCGTGCCTGCGGCTGAAGATTCTTTGCCTTTTTTCATTCGATTCTAGTCCACTGCTATTTCCATTGTGTTAGGAGGGAAGTTTGTACTCGTGGCTAATCCATGGTTTCGAAGCGACTTAAAAACTCGACTTCATGGCGTTGAAAGATCGGCAAACATTCTTGCCACAAGTTTTTATTCTATTGTGAGCCTACACACTCATCTTGCACTTAGCTCTCTTAAGCTCAACTATTCTTTAAACCTGGATCATCATTCTTATTTTACATACACTAACGTCATCCTTCGTCATTTTGGGTACGGCATACTTTAAGAGACCATAAAACACTTCGAGAGCAAAAATTAATGCCAAAATAGATTTCCTATGTATTAATAGACACTTTTTAATGAATATTTAAAGAAATTCATTTAAGGCCTAATTCATAAAAAATATTTCATGCTTATAACATCGTTATTTCACATATTTCTATGGGATAATTGTCAAATATATAAGCATGAAATATTTTTTATGAATTAGGCCTTTAATCTTTAATAAAAACTTAACATTTCATAGGCTTCCTTCAAATGGTTTTAATTTGAAAATAAAATCTTCCGTCATCATTTTGACGAAAGATGTCGTTCTAGGGTTCAATATGTTACGCAAGGGACTTTTTGCAAAAAGTCCCTCGCCTATCATATCAGCTGGTTCACGTACTTTCAATTAAAAATTTAAATTTTTTATGGTCGTAAATTTTCTAAAGATCAAAGAAAAAGTGGGTCAAAAATTGCTTAAAGCCTACATTTTTGTTTATAATAAATGGTAAACAAATTTGAGGTTAGGAAGTAAATTGGCTTAAAAACACATTTTTTTTGAAAAATTCAGTTTTATTGATACCGATGTAAAGTAAAGATATAGGAATTAATAATGTAATATGATGTCGGGCAAATGTCCACCTCTAACACGTAGACAGTCCGTGGTTTGCTGTTTTCACAAAATTTTGAACCACATTTTGCAACAGAGATTTGCTTATCTCATCTTGTCAATGCAGCGCTGACTTTCAGCTTTCAGAGCGCCAGTTGTTAGTGGTTTGTTCAGGTAAAGCGGGTCTTTCAAATGGCCCCTGGAGAAATAATCCAGCGGTGAAGCCAAATCGAGAAATTCCGCGACCGTAAGATTTCTCATGCAATAACTGGAAATTGTTTGGCTAGCTTGAGGCTCCGTCTTGCTGAAACCAAAGGCCACTGATGTCAACGTTAGTCAAATTGTGGTCACAAAAGATCGGTTATCATGGTTCGGTAACGCAGATAATTTATGGTGGCGGCGTTTCCTTGCCCCTAAGTTAGCTAACGAAAGGATCATACTTTTTATTAAAACGTATATATGACTTTCTCTTCCGCTTGGCTTAGCTCTTATTATTTTTTGCTAATTATGTCTAAAAATTTTAAATAATTAATAGATAAATTATTATTTATATTTTGAAATTAATTATCGAAACTTATTAATAAAATTATTCCAAAACGAAATGATTTTGAACCGGTTAAGCCGAAACCTCGATTAATTAGTCGAGCTATTAACAGATTAACTTAGAATCTCCATTTTAATTAGATTTAAATGCGTTTAAAATAAACCATAAAAATTACATTTTTATGACTTTAAATAAATATTTTGGTTTGAGCCTGGTTATTGTACGTAGAACCTTGTTAGTTTGGAAAAAGCTTGGGTAGAAATAAAAGATTCTTTAAATTCCTTAGGGGCTGTGTTGAAAGAAAAATAATAAAATAAGTGCACATTTCTTGTATACGATCAAGCTAGGTCCGTTGGCTAAAAAATCGGTTATGAAACTAAAGGGACTAAACAAAATTAGTTAATTATATATGAATTGCTATTTTAATAGTGAACTTTTTTATTTATGTAAATTGTATTACAGGATGTTAATTTCCTCAGTAGGCTATAAGTTCAAATCTGCGAAACTGCAAATTATTTTTTTTTATTTTTATTTAATAAATGAATGTGTTTACATTAAACATTAAAAATTAGTTGATTTTTCCATAAACTTCAGCTGTATTTAAATACGTTTTCAGCTTCTCAGTCTAAAATTATATTTGGTATATAATTGTAACAGAAATATGGCAGCACAATTAAATGAAAAAAAAAAAAATTACCGACATTTTCTTCAATGAACAGCTGCTTCACAAGTTTCCAAGTAAACTTCACTTGCTGCATGTAAACAAACTGTCGGAAACACATTGTAGCAAAAACAAATAATTTCAATTTAAATAAAAAAATTACAGTTTCGATATCTAGCGAAATTTCCATACAATTCAAATATAAATGTCAATCGATATCGAATGCCATACCTTGCCGCCTGGTAGGAGATTTAAAGTTGTATTTAAATATGATGTGCGAAAATGAATTTTGTATTAAATTAGAACTTAAGAGGATGTAACAATACTCCTACTATTAAATTCAATTAAGGGCCATTATTACAACTTGCCAATAGCTAAAGTTAAGGTGTTATCGGACAGATAATTCGTTTTTCATTATCATGAGTACACTTTAAGCTAACAGTGGCTAATAAGCTAAAGTAAAGTTTATGAATTTGGAGTTGCCATATTTTCTGGTCTTTGAAAGAAACAGTACCTCTTCTTCAGTCGTATAATTTTTTGCCCGCTCTCTTGAATTTTTGTAATTTTTCATCGACATTTTTGTTTTATTAATAGTATTCACAAGTCTTCACCATTCAAATACACAAACGAACAAGACAGTCGTTGCCACTATGTACTTAATGCTGCCACCATGTATTGTCAACTTGCCAGAAGTAATCGGTTTTTTCTGTGGTACTGCCATATATTTGAAAAGATTAATTTTATTTTATAAGAAAGTTGTGATAATGAAAAATTTTAAAGTTCACTTTATTCCCTACTTTAGCTATGGTTAACTTTTACTATCACCTGCATTAAAGGCAAGTTGTAATAATGGCCCTAAGTTTGTTAGACTAAAGGCCGAGTCACATGCTTTCTTATGTGAGTTGTCACATTCAGTACTTTTGCGTCAACGCAAAGTACGAAAGTTGTCCAACTTTTAACTTTTGACGGACATCAGTAAGTTTTTCAAATTGTATTGATATTTTTTTTTTGTATTGCGTGTTCAGGAAAAACTAAATAATAACTATATAAAATATTTTATAAAATAAATAAATTTAAATTAAATAAATAAAATGGAAATAAAAAAACTGATTTAAAATCCGTCAACAAAGTACTCATTGTGCCAACCTTCTCCGTCGGTATGTTCATGTCAACGTATGACGGATGCTATGTGTCTCGGCATTAATGTTCGTTACGTGCTAAATTAAAAAGACAGCATTAATATTCCAAGTTACTACGGAAAGTTAAAAGCAATTTAGAAGAGCTTTTCCCGACTTTCACCATCAATACTGACGTTTATTTTTGACTACCAGCACTTATTCACCTCCATTGCTCCCATGTAAAAACTCCCATTACAAAATTTTGGGAGCGAGTTCACAAACTTAAACAATATGGCATCGCCCATGTTTATTGCCGTGAACTATTTTACAAAATAAAGTCCCCACAAGTGTACATGAGAAGGAATGTAATTTTTATTTAAAGTAAGACCAGTGAATTACGTTTTAATTTTATAAAGAAAATATATTTAAAACAAGTTATTATTTGAATCATCTAAAAATATGGAAATAAATTGAAAATTAAATTCGCTATCTATTTATGACACTTATACGATTTTAAAGGTTGAAGCGAGATTTTCTGTTGGCTCTATGGATGGTCAATAACCGACAGTAGTATCATTATTTTGTGTAAAAGCCCACCTTTAGATGGGTGATTTAATTTTCAGCTTTATTTTATTATTCTACGAACATTCTTTCTTTAATATATTAATGGTTCTGGAATCTGTACATAAGAATTGATTTAGAGACAAATATTCTGGTATCTGTAATATTTTTACTTTGGCTCTGTTAACAATAAAGGATCCGCTATATCACGACTTACAATACAATTCAACCATATGCCCGAATTGAAGACATTGCCAAGCGGGCACGAAAAATGCCACTTTTTTTAAATTAAAAATATTTGCCCCTAATTGTATAAATATTTCCTCTTTAATTTTCAATTGTATAATTAGAACAAATTTTATAAGTAAGTGCAAAAATACCGATTACTTTAAAATGTGCGAGTATTCTATGAATTTCCCAATTTGGGGGACGTTGTTCTGATCATGACGCAACTATCAGGCCGTCTTACTAGTAAAAACCAAGGCGAATTGAATAAGGTGAACTTATTTATGCAACTCTGTATAAAGAACATGTATTCTGAAGTGTCAAGTTTAGTTGAGCAAAAAAATAAAAAAATTATGATGCAGATGTTTGCTGCCTCATGGTTCCAACATCTTTTGGAACATGGAATAAAGTTCCCTCTCCCTTGCTGAACTTCTTCTTGCACACAAAAAACACATCAGCATATTGTTTTTGTTCACTTGTTAAATTACCGAAATTTCAGAAAAACTTTGTTTTTGGCGCACAAAAAATTTTAGTTTTAATTGATAAAAAAATAAGCAAAGTAAGCAGAAGAAGATTTTGACCAAGACGAATTCATACAAGGTGGACTCATTTATGCAACTCTGTGTAAAATTTATTGAACTGTCAATTAAAATGTTTTGGTAAAAAACAATGGCCGCATACAAAAACAGTTCAATTTGACAGTTCAATAATTTCGCCTTGGTAACAGCTGATCACCAATTTCTGAACTAAGGCCACCTGGTTTGAATTCGCCTTGATTTTGACAGACCGGAGTAAAATCACCTGATCGACATTTTCTAAAATAAGGTCACCTGATTGAATTCGCCTTGAGTAAAACAGTTGTTTTACTGTTTAATTTTTTTTTGTGCATAACATTTTCCATTTTGTCAAAGACATTTTACAATAACAAAAAAACAGCGTAGTAAAAAAACATAAAGCGGCATGGCCACACATCAAACTGACGCTTTAAACTCTGCTTTTCTTAGATAGGGTTAGTGAAAAAAACTCACACGTATGGTTTGATGTGAGTTTGAAGAATATCAAAACAATTTAGATTTTCACTCTCAAACTGAATTTTACCAACACATACACAAGTTTGAAGCACCAGTTTGATGTGTGGCCATGTCGCTTAAGACACACTTTTGACACTCTAGAAAAAATTTAACACAACCCAGGAAAAAATCACCAGAAGCGTGGTGAAATAAATATAAGTACTGCCATCTTGTATTAATTGCACCACAGTTAAACAATTCATGACGACTTACTAGACTTTATAGAACAGACATTTCAACACAGTGTGACTGACATTCTCAGCTGTCAAACAATAGTTATCGATATCTATAGTTATCATGCATCTAAAACACGCTAAAAGAACAACACACTGTTCTAGTTAATTTTCCGCGCTGTTTTTATACTTTGAAATTTCCTTGTTTGCATTTTTCATTAATAAATTTCTTTGCATTCCTTAATCTTAATAAATTTTTTTAATAAAAAGAATTGAATTGCTTTGCAATTATTTTGAAAAATCGAAAAAAAAAAAAATTTACAGCATTTAATAAAGTCTTTTGCAAACACCTGCTGTGAGTGCAGACAAATTGGCATCAATGGGATGAAAAAAAGTTATAATATTAATAAAAATGCATACAGGTAGTTCCGGCATTGCTTTGTGCAAAAAATGCACCTACACAAATGAAAAAACTAAAATGAAGATTAAGAAATCTAAGCTTTTCAAACGAATTTAAACGAAAGTAGTTTGGCGACATTTTAAAAATTCCAATACAAAAATTATATATTCGAGGCCACATGTCGTCTTATGGTTATCTTGTTGGCTCAAACCGCTAATAATTAATTTGCAGCAAGCTGGTTTGGCAATATTTGAACCATAAAATCTTTTATAAATTAAATCAATATGCAAAAGTATTGGCAACGAATTTTAAAATATTTTTTTTTTAATTGCGTTCGACCATTGAACATCAAAATCTAAAAAAAAAAATAGTAAATTAATAAACTTTTGCATCAAAAAAATAATTTCTTTATCTCTCTTTTGTTTCTTTTTTATAGTATTTTTATTTATTATTTTATATATTTTTGACAGGAAGTTTGAAGTTTATTGAGTACGAAATCTGATAACTGAACTAGTTGAATTTAATAATCTGCAGGGAGAAAATGAAATAATTAATTTTAGTATATATTTTTTTCTTTTCATTTAATTTAATATTCATGAATTCTTTAAAGCAAATGGCATTAAAGAACAATGCTTTTGCTATCGCGTGTCGCAGATAAAAATGCAAATATGTATTTGCTTTTCAAATAACTTGTAGAAATGAAAAGAAATTCTTATACGATTTACGAACTAACCCAATTTTAAAGCTGGTTTCAATTTAAATGTCAAATAGTAGATTTAAAACTTATGACCAGTTAATGGCATTAATCAATGGTTAATAGTTAATAGAGTTTGGACCCAAAAGTATAGAAACTACATGCAGAAATGCTCAAATTTCGAGAATTAAATTTCTGTAACAGTAATAAATCGCATATCGCCAAATACCGGGCGATTTTTAGGCAAATTTCTTTATGGCAACACTGTTTTCGTGTAACATGTTATTGTTAGACATGTTCAGTTTGGTCTATGATTTAGTACTGAATCGACTTTCAAACGCTCAACACCTTATTTGGCGAGATAAGGGAGCTTGTGCCCGAAACTCGTTTATTTTTGCGAGCTACCCGCTGTTCACATAGGGCGCATACTTTTGTGGTTGAGTTGCCAGTGAAGCGTATCACGCAATACAGAGAGAATTCCTTCTTTGGCCGAACGGTTCGTATGTAGAACAAACTTCCAGCACAGGTCTTTCCTGCCAATTTTAACTTGGGAAACACTACTCCCTCTATCCTCCTTCCCATAACCAATTTTCCTAGTTCTGGCACAATGCATCGCATATGTAGGGGTCATTGCCTGAGTACTGGTCCAAGAAAAAAAAAATTAAAGAAACATTTGACTAAGCGTATAGAACTCAAAGGAGAAAAAGAAAATAGTTTTTTTTTTTTTATAGAAAAACCTTTATTTCATACAAAAAGTTACGAACTTATTGACTCAACTTCGATTCAAATAAAGAGTTCATATATATTTTTAAATTTTATGTATTCTTTAAATAAAAAGCCAAGATCTGGTGCTAAATCAGAAACACCTTTCAGTATCGTCACTTTCTTATCCGTTGCTGATATTTATTAATTGATGAGATCTTGTAAATAGGATTATTGCACGCTAATGGGATCAAGTCTGCTCTAAGCCCAGTAGTCCACATTTAAATAAGTCAATCACACGATTCTGTGATTGAGCCGACGTGCTAAACCTTATTTAATTATGTAAATACTCTAGACAAACTTCAATAGATATTAATTAATTAATTAATTTCCAAATTCGCTCATCAGTTTCAGTCTCTTAGTCTATGAAATACCGGATCAGTAAAAAGCAAATTCTCATGCCTTTTATTGTTTGAAACTTGTCACAGCAAACAAATTATTGAATTTATTTCAACGATTTTTTTTAAATTTGCCTAACTAGGAGCTTTACAAAAAAAGTTATTGGCATACTTGTTCTTGAAAGTGGTTGGGAAGTATTCAAAATAATTTATATGAAAAATATTAAATAATTTGCTAAAATCTTTCTGCACATCATCATTTCATTTAAATATTGTGTTAAATGTATGATCACGATCCAAGCGAATTTAAGCTCTAGTTTTTTAATTTCATTTGGTAATTCAAATAAAATATTGTTATTTCGAGAAAAAAAATTATTTTCCAAACCAGTGATAGAGCTAAAACTGGAGGTTTATCTGGGACAACATCCATCTGGGACAACATCCATCATCATCAGTTTGCGCATCTTTACTCCGCTTGGCGTTAAATAACTGCTGGGCAAATTTGAGGTTAGAAAGTAAATTGGCTGTCAAATGAGGAAATGTTAAGAATTTGCAAGAAATCTTCTCTTATCTCGTCAATGCCGAATTTCATCTTTCAGAGCGTTAGTTGTAATGGGTGATCCATTTCGAGGTTCCCTACTTTTTTAAAGAAAAAAAAAACACAGAAAATTCAAATTTAATGGAGAATGTTTATTATCATTTGAAAGAACATTCTTTGGCATTTATTTTTTGAAAATTATGTCTATCAAATGTTGGCCGTTGCTACGTCGCAGATGGTCCATCCGTTGAGTCCAATTTTCGATGACTCGTTCGAGCATTTCGACTGGCAACTGGCGAATGACACGCATGACGTTTTCCTCCAAGGCCTGAATCGAAGCGGAAAAATTGAAAAGTCTAACGGTGTGATATCACACGATCTTGCTGGCCAATCGACCGGCCCAAAACGGGAAATTATGTGCTCACCGAAATGTTCTCTCAATAAATCCATTGATTGATGCGATGTGTGGGAAGTGGCGCCGTCTTGCTGAAACCAAATATCGCCGAGATCACGAGCTTCAATTTCAGGCATCAAATAGTCGGCTATCGACGGCGCCGAATCGACTCTCCACGGTCTCCATGTACACTCTCAGCCACGGCCGCTATATTTTCTTCACTGCGTGCTGGACGTGGTCTATTCGGTCGAATATTATCCAATAATGAATGCTGAGTCTCAAAATGGTTGATGGTGTTGCGAATAGTACGCTCAGTCGGCCGATTATGCTGACCATAAGTTGAGCGGAGTGCACGAAACACATTCCCCTCACAGAACGTGAATTTTCGTACTAAAATTGAACGAGTTGTAAACGTTGTTCAGGCGTTATTCTTTCCATTATGAAATGTCAAACAATACTAAACAAAAATAACATGACAGCATGACACGACTCACACACACGTGATCTGTCAAAAAAAGGCTATTGAAAAAAGTATCTCTACTTGAATCACCCATTATTTGTAATTTTTTCCCCCGTAAACCCGTTCTTTCAAATGCCCGCAGAGAAAAAAAAATCCAGCGGCGTTAAAAGAGGCGGCCAAGTGACATCGCCAAAACGAGAAATTATGCGATATACATCCAGACATAGTGACACGTTTTCGGGACTTCCTAGGAATTCAAAACAATGAGATCTGGAGAAAACTCAATTTTTTAAAAACGGCGTAAAATCAGTAACCCCCCGATTATATGAAAATTTTAAATTTTCTTAGCGGAAAGGTAAACAAAAATTTTTTACTTCGTAGGCCATATTTTACAGAATTGTTTCTGCCCCCCAAAAGGCTAGCGACGACTGTATTACGAATTTCACTCAAATGACTAGTGACGTCATTAAATACTAATTGCGCAATTTATTGATTTATTTCTTGTACAATCAATTGCTTCGGTTAGACCAACGTATTCAGAAATTCCTAATTGTGCAATTAACGTTAAAACTGGTTCTAAAAACATTCATTAACAATTCAATCGTTTTTTAATCGTAGGTGATACAAAATTCTCTACATTTTAGTATAAATTTTACTAAAATTAAAACTTAGATGCTAATTTTCATTAAAGCAACATCGAGGCTTAAATTTTAATACTTAATGAACCGTTTTATAGGTTTCATTTAAATATTAAAAAAAAAAAAAATAAGAAAACAACCTGTTCTTAGTAACAACTCTTACAAAGTTCAATACGGAACATAAATATTACATATAATTGGAAAAAAACAGGTCACTGAACTGCTGCGAATAGATGCCAAAGCGATGCGTAGACTAATAAAATGAATAGTTATGAAAAAGAATTGTTTATATTTCAGACAAGAGCAATAACTTATATATAAGTTAGTTTGCATATTTTTGCTCACTAACCATTTAAATAGTATAATAAATTATGTTAATTTAATTATGAAAATTTAAGTAATTAACAGCTAAACTATTTAGGCTTTTATATTTTGTTCGTAAAAGTTAAAGGAAGGAAGACCAGACCTGTAAAGAACTTCACAGTTTTTTTTTTGTCTCTTGAAGTACGTGTGTTTATGTAAATTAAAAATGGGGAAATATTTTTAAAAGATTATCATCTGATGTAGTTCGTACATAAATCTTGCATAGGAATTAGCATTGGATATGTAAATTTATCTATTTCTTTTATTTTACAGGTCTATGCTAATTTAGACATTGCAACTGCCAAAGCCACCAAAGAAGAACAAACACGTGCTAAACATCATCTATTGGATGTGGCAACGCCGCAACAATCTTTCACAGTGGTGCATTTCCGCAACAAAGCGCTACCAATAGTATCCTTTTCATAAACAAACAAATTATATTTAAACATGTACACTTTTATTATGGAACACAGTAAGTTTTAAACAAATAAAATTCTATTAAAGAAAATTATGAAAAAGTAATTGGTTAAAAAAAAAATTATGAATGTATTTTATTAGTCAAACTTTTTTGCAGATAAAATTACAAGGTCAGCGATTTGCGAATTATTTTTTGTGAATTTGGAAAAATTCAAATTTTTATTAAAGGCTGGTTGTCGCATACAGCTGAAACTGAAACTCAAACTGAATTCCATACGTTTGCGACTGAAACTTAATAGCAACTGAATTTAGCAGCTGAATCCGATTTTTCAGTTGCTGTTGACAGGAACTGAATTCTATACATTAGCAACCGAACTGAAAAAAAGTACTTTTGACTTATTTTCAGTCGCTGTCCGACTGAAATGTTATTTTTGACATGTCAAATTTGAAAACTATCACTTTATTTTGTTTGAATGAATATTCACCTTGCATTTTTTTGTAAAATTTAAATAGCGCGTATAAATAGTTGAAAAAAAAACGTAAACAAAGCCGACAAATTACATTTGCTTTGATTCAGTTTCAGCTGTATGTTGCAACCCACGCAACATTCAGTTGCTGTTTTAGAACTGAAAAAGTAAGAACTGAAACTTAAAAAAATTCAGTTTCAGTTTTAGTTTCAGTTTCAGCTGTATGCGACAACCAGCCTTAAGAGTAGAATATTTTGAATATTTTTTTTTGATATACATTTTAAATATTTTTTTTAATATTCCACTTTTAATAAAAATTAGAATATTACCAAATCCTTCAAAAATAACTTGCAGATCACAGATGCGAACTAGAACCTTAAAAAAAGATTTAACTGTTTATGTAGATTTTTTTAAAATTTTTTGTGTTAACTGTTTTTAGTACTATTTTTAAATAATTTAGTAATATTTTTCCGTTTTTTCCAAATTTTCTAAGAGTTCTTGGTTATAATAAAACTAATTTATTCGTGATACACGAATCAGAATCATAAAAATAATCGATAAAGAAATTAAATGAATTAATACACACAACAGGGCTGAGTTCCAAAACATAAAAATGCCTTGCAAAATCTTGTTTGCGTACTTTGTTATTGTAAAAAATATAAAGTCGCATCCCTGCCAAGTATTTTGATACTCTGAAATTCACTGTAAATGTCAAAATGCATTAATATAATAGTTGAGCCAGCAATCTGTAGGGCATGCGTACACGAATTAATTATGGCCACTTTAAAAATATTGCTGACCAAATGGAAGTCTTTTAACAATTAGCTGCTGGCAATACCCTCTTTTTAGATGAGGTTGCTTTCAGCGTTGTCAACTTTGAAATTTGGAAAAGCACTAAAGTCGGACAAAAAACGCGTAATTTTTGAAAAAAAGCACTAAATATAAATATTTTTTTTATTTTAACTGCCTTTTATTTAAAATATAATTTTTTTTAAGGTCTCTTTTTATTTTTATTTAAAATATTTTATTTTTCAATATTTCGTCACTCTTTTGTGTGAGTTCTTCAGGAAATTAATTACTTTTAAATAATTAATTTCCAATAAAAATAAAGACACCTTAAGCTTAAAACTAATAGACTACAATAATAATTATAAAGAGATCAAAAAAACCAGAAGAATTTTAGATCATTTATTACTAATTTTAATAATTCATATATTACACTAAAAAATAACTCAACATATTGTAAATATCGCCATAGAAACTGCAATATATTTTACATTGTTTTTTATTCTCCTGCAAACTTTTAAAGTGATACACTTTCTCTGCCATATTTCATTTCTTTTAAGGTAACAAAAGTAAAATAACGTTTAAAGTAACAAAAAAATATATTCATATAATAACGAATGAATTTCAATTTGTATTTGTTAAAGGTCAATATCAAAGTCCGTGAATTTCTCATCACGGTCATCTGCCCATAATACCGTTTTTATTTCATATTCCAACGTTTTATAAACCATTTTTGTATTAATATGAATATTGACCTCATCTGGAATTTCGTACGTCCCGCAGCAAGAATTTTCCCTTTTAAGTCCGTTTTTGATTTGATAACCGAATGCAGCGACATGCGGTTCTAATTTTTCTTTTTAAAAGATTCATTGAGCTAAAAACTCGTTCTACCTCAGCATTAGAATATGGTAAAGATAAAAGTTTAATAGCAAAATTTTTTATTGTCTGGTGCCACCGAATGAAAAAAGCACCAAAAACCAAAAAGCACTGAAGCTAACATTTTTCGCGTAATAAATATTAAAAAGCACTAAAAACAGTGCTAAAAGCACTGAGTTGACAACGCTGGTTGCTTTGCCAGAAACACCTCAGTGGTGGACATAGAAAAATGTGCGTTTAAAAATTTCATTCAATTTTTAATGGCCAAAACAAAAATTGCCTGATAGTTGGATAAACCGGTAAAAATAGGAATAAATACACCCAAAGAAAAAAGTTTCAAAATAAAGAACGAACACCATTAAAATATTTAGAAGTAAGTTTCTTTTATGTTTATTTTGAAATTTTTTAACATTAATGCCCAGTTTTTAACTTCAAAATTAAGTACTATTTAATAGAGCTTAAGTCTATTTAAATACAAAATTTTGTTTTTCACTTCAAAATTAAATAAGATTTAAATGTTCCACATTGTACATTTAAATTCAATTTAAGTTTTTCATGCCACCATGTGTTTTTCATACTTTGTTTACATTCAACAACTTGAAAATTGGTAAAGCAGCTCTTCATTGAAACAAAACGTCGGTAAGAGAGTTTGTACTTTTATTGTATCACTTGCAGTATTTTTCTTAGCATTTTTTTATGCTGCCATACTTTTATCACAATTAAATACCAAAATTAATTTTAGACTGAAAAACTGAGTGTATTTAAAATTTAAATACAACTTAAGTTTATAAAAAAATTTACTAATTTTGTACTTAAATACGAAGTCAAAAACTGGGGGTAAGAAGTAAAAACGTTATATTCGACCGGGTCGAATCTTAAATACCCTCCAAATATTTAGTAAGTAAATTTAAAATGTTTAACTTGATGGGACAGAGTTGCTTTAAGACATCTCTGTACCCAATTTTAAATATCTATTTTGAGAGAGTCATTCCGGGAAGGGCCGTGGGAGAGACGTTTGACTTCTGCAAGATCAGAGCACATCTCAGCTTCTTATAGGCTTCAGGAATAGAAATTGTTCAATATTTACACTATTTTTGCTTATAATATCGTACGTAAACGCCCACTAAAGGGGGCGGGGCACAAAATAGACTATAACATGTTTTCCACAGACGAACATATGGGCGTTGCCAGATCGTCTTAGATTTCATCACTGATCAAGAATAAATATACTTTATGGAGTACAATTCTCTTTGGAGGGTATTAAAACTGTATGTTGGCGGGGTCGCTCTGGCTGTGGGGGAGATATATCACCTTTGCCATAAAACTCGTAAAATGTAATGTTTGGGATAATTATACAGAAAAATTTAAAAATATATATATACAGGGTGTCTCAGAAAGACCGAAGTGGTGTGAATTCCTTATAACTTTTTATTTAAGACATATATTTTGAATTTTTTGTTTTTAAATACAGTAAATTTATAGGGAATATTTTTAGATTAGTTATTAAAAATGATATCCTGCAAGTGGTGGCTATTTTCTGCTTCGCACAAATGTGCTCTTTTCAACACATTTTCCATGACATTTCGCAAAACTTCCGGTGTTATGTTGTCAATTTCGTCAAGAATATTGGTTTTTAATTCCTCAATAGTCCTACGCGAAATTATTCTTTCACCAAAGATGTCGCGTAAAAGAGCCGTTGTGGCCCTCGCAGTGTGCGCTGTGGCTCCTTCCTGTTGGAACCATATATGCGGATGGTTTCCCACGGCTGGCCTTACAAAATTTTTCAACATGGCCCGATATCGAGTTGTGTCGAACGTCTCTTGGTTGATGTTTCTGGATTTTCCCGAATACTCTCCTGTACCACTTGAATATTGTCAAAGGCTCCTTACTGCTCCTTGTTGTCGGAAATGTGCAACTAGACGGTTTATTGTTGACTGAGAGGGTGCAGCCCGCACATTAAATTGACGACGGTATGCACGCTGAGTCAACACAAAATGGACCGTTGATTTGAAAAGTAAATTTCAACGACTTGGGCAGTTCGTTCTGTTGTGTATTGCTCCATTATAAATTGTCCAAGTCTTCTTTACAAAATAAAAAAAAATTATAATAAAAAAGTTATAAGAAATTCACACCACTTCGGTCTTTCTGAGCCACCCTGTATATATTTTTTTTTGATAGGGTCATTTAGGGGGCAAAGTGGGAGGAGGGGGTAGGGCAAAGTAGTACCAGGTTACGTCTCAGCTTAGTCATTAAAGCTTAAAAATTTTATTTTTAAGGAATGCTGGCTTAAGTAAAACAATTTGTTAAATATAGTAACGCCCACTAAAGGGGCGAGGTCCAAAATTTTTTTATATTATGGCTCGAAGAAAATTTTTAAAATTTATGTTGTTTCTTAGAGGTTGGTTTTGTTCTTCTTAGGGGAACTTTTTTCCCTCTAGCCCGATTTAGCCCATTTACGAACTCGACCTGTGTTATTCTTCAAGATATATTTATACTAAATTTCAAGGTTCTGCTTCTTTTCGTTTGAACTGAATCGTTATTTCCACAGACGGACAACTATGTATAAGTTTAACGTCAGCTGCTGTCGAGAGGATCTCATCCGACGATGCTCTCAACATAGTGTGAAATTGGGAGTTCACCACCACCTCCGTGCAATTCAGGGGCCTCACCTAAGCGACCCTTGGGTCGTCCAGGTGGCAATTTCTAGCACATGGTAGGGTAATAGTGCATGCACTAACACCTTGCAAAAGTGTTCGATCCTATCTAGAAGATCTTAGGTCTTTCAGACTGGAGTGTTCCAAAAGAACCTCATTTGTTGATTCACAACAATACATAGATTTTGCTATTATCAGCCGGACCGAAGCCCAACTGTAATGATCGGTCATCACTCCTGATATGACAAATATTCCAATAATTGGTATAGACCACAAACGACCACGTGTAGTCCCAAAGGAGACCTCACCAATATCCGGTCGCAGTAAACTGCTGGGCCAGTACTGGATCCCGTGGTACCAGTTTAGACTACTGTTGAAGCCTCGAAGGTTAAACTAGTGTAGGTTCTATAAACTTTCTATTGACTTCAGTTTCTGTTTTACCCAAACTTAGGTGTCCTTGCACCTATTGTTTCTTACTCAGACTCGTAGGCGAATCTAGTTCTTTCAGATTCTTATATACACATCCGTTCCACTGTTATTACAGATTGGGCAGCAGCATATAAGTTTTAAGCAGCTACCTGCAAAAGTAATGTCTGAAAAGCATAGTAACCCGTCGAAAGCCAACCATTATAGACTATAACTTTCTATTGACTTTTGATTTTTAACTAAAATCTAGGCGTCCTTGTGCCTACTTTCTTATTTCAAACTTGCGTAGGTGGCAGACGGTTGGGCCCCTACTACTTTAGATCTACTTACAGTAGTCCAGCTAAGTTTCCTACTGGCACCTGTCCCGCGTCCTATTCGGTAACTAGGCAGATACTTATAAGTTTTATGGGTTACCAGCAAAAGTTATGTTTGAGAAAACTGTGTAACCCTCGAGAGCAAAACCAGTATAGGTTTTCAACTCTCTATTAACTTCGGCCCTCTTACGGCACCTAGGCGTCCTTAAACCTTCTTTCTTACATTAGACCATGTAGGAACAAGCCTCTGCCAAATTTCCATGCGTGTCTTCGGATGTGTTTCGGAGCGGGCGGAACTCCTACTTGCAGGGGTCGTACTAAGACTTTTAGTAGAGGTAGACCTACTACTTTTAAATTTCTTATACGAGCCCTAACCACTATTAATTCGTACACTGAGCATTTTTCATGAATGTGCTATTAATATATGTATATTTTCGGAACTATAATGACTACACAAAATAGTTTATACTTTTCTTAAAGATCATTTCATTCTCTCTAGACATACATTATAAAAGCTACATATTAAAAGAAGGACTTTTTAAAAAACAAACAAAAACGAAAGTTCATTATTTTAAACAAAAATATTGTGACCACTATTAATTCGTACAGTCGCCAATTTTCATACTTAGAATTTTGTTACGCCACCTTTGTTTTTTAAAACGGTCTCGACCCGCTTTGGCATGGTACTGACTAGTTTTTGGCAGTCTTCTGGGGTTATCGAGTTCCAAATTTCCTGAATTTTGGACTTTAACCTGTCAACAATCCGTTGGGGTTCATTTCGAAGTTTTCTTTTCATAATAGTCCACAAATTTTCTATCGGATTAAGGTCTGGACTAGAAGATGGCCAATCCGGGACCGCGATTCCATTTTCCTCAAGTCACTTTTTCGTTTTTTTTTGCAGTATGGGAAGAAGCACCATCCGGTTGGAATATGAATTCCCCGCAGTCTGTTAATTTCGATGTCGATGGTATCTGATTTTCCTCCAGGATTTTTACATATTTGTCTACATTTACGATTCCATCTATGAAATGGAGCTGACCGACACCTTTTGAGGACATACATCCCCATACCATAACGCTAGCTGGAAACTTGACTGTACGCTTTAAGCAGTCTTTGTTGTATGTCTCGGTGCTTTTACGTATTACCCTTTTTCTTGCATCACCAACACTTACATCAAACTCGGATTCGTCGCTAAAGATAATGCTGTCCTATTGCCGTTGTACCCAAGAGCGTCTCTCTTTAGTCCATAATAGGCGCTTTTTCATTTGAAGTGCGGTAAGCAATGGCTTTTCCTTGGCCTAAAAAAATTATATAAATTATCAAGTTGATTTGGAAATACCGGGTTAATCTTTAACTTACTTTATAAAAATTAGAACCTATGATTTTCATTTGCTGTCGGGTCCACTCACGTTCTACGGGCCTTCCAATTGCTTCAGACCATTTTAAGGCTATATCCCGAACTGTGCTTCGACGATTTAGTTTAATGATATTTGCCAAAGCTCTTGTATCGCGATGACTTATTCTGGAAGTCCGGCCTCTGTTTGAAACATTATTGCTGAAATTTCCACTTATTTCATATTTTCTAGCAATACTTTGTATTGTAGATCTTGGGATTTTAAGGTCGGTCGATATCTGCCCATATGTCATTCCTGATTTGAATTTATCGAAGATTAAAATTCGAATTTCCTTACAAACAGGTTTACCAAGTGCCATTATTAAAAATTATGAAAATTATTTTAACTATTAATATTTTTGTCTCCTTTACATTCCTATTCTCTTATACATTTAAAATTTTTGTTTGCATTTTGATTTTTTATTTAGCTTGAGCGCAATTAATACACTGAACGAATTAATAGTGGTCAAATAATTTTTAATAAATAATAAAGGCCTTTTAGTTTAGTTAATTTATTTAATATTTTGATGCAGAACTTAAGAATATTTCTAAATCCGTTTATAGAAAATAAAACGACCTTTCAGAAAAGTATAAGCTTGTTGGTGTAATTAACATAATTGAATCTTTATTCAGGCGTTTTGTGCTAAAGAGCGAAAAAATAACTGGTGTGCGAATTAATAGTGGTTAGGGCTCGTATGACCTCTTGTTGCACTGTTATTTCAGGGATTGTGAAGGAAACATATTAGACGGACGGACATCACTGATCAAGAATATATATACTTTATGTGGTCTCAGAGGGATATTGCGCTACGTTACACACGGAATGATAAAGTGAATATAACCTCCAATTCTTTTTCGGAGGTTATAAAAAGTAACAAAATATTATTGAAGACGAATCATTCTTCAATCTACAAAAAAAAAAAACACATCAGCTCTTGCTATGCCTTCGATTGTCATGTCGAATAATATTAAAACAACAGAATCAAATTTATATCTTGTATTTGCTTTCGTTATCACTGTCATTTCGACTTCCTTTAACGGAAACTGGTATAGCTGACTGATGTTTAGTTTTGCGTTTTTGGTGTGAACACTTAACCTGGCCATCAATTGAAATTCAGCAAGTCATTCATTCATTCAATACGTACGCCTGCCGAGAAATAAATGCATTTATTTTTAAATGTTTGTGTGACATCCCTTGAATGTATTATCGAATTCTGCATATGACATTTTATAATCATAATTCTCATAAATTACCACATATTTTATGAAAAAAAAAGACCGTCAGGGTCTTGTGCATAAATTCTGTGTACATGTGCGACTGTATTTCTTCCTCTTAATGTTGTTTCATTTTGCTCAGGTATGGAAAACGGGTTCTGGATTTTGTAAAAGTTACTAAAAAGCATTTACCACAAGTAAATTATAAAAAATATGGCAAACGGTTGACTCTAATTGTGTTTTCACATTGAAAATTAAACCCACAAACAGCTGTTTTTGCCTTCACACTGCAAAATGTGCTTTCAACATACAGGCTGTATAATAAATTTGTTCAAAATAAATTAAATTGCTCAAAGAAATGTGTGAATTTGTTGCTGTTCTTTTTTCCTTAATTGATTATTACACTTAATTGACAATTTGAACAACAGAAGTTTTTGTTTGAAGGAAAAAAAAGAAAGAGTTTTTCAATGCGTTCTAAAGTAGAAATTATTTCACATTTTGTGAATCAATATTTTAAAATACGATACGATTGAAAAAATTGACGAAATACAACTATTTCGCCGATCTGAGATTGAAAGTGAGAAAGATTGTGTAGGCCATAGGCACTTGGAAAGATTCCTAGAAGATGGATGCCGTGTTTGATCAAACATGCACACATGATCTGTTTTGAAAATCCATGATAAGGAAATGTCCATCCCTAATCCGTCCTTTTCTCCAGATTCAGTCCCGAGTGACTAATTTTTGTATCCAAACTTGAAGAAATGGGCTCTGTAGAGAGAGTTTTGGACTCCAACTACGAGATCATTTCACAAACAAATGCCTATTTTGATGATGTCGGCAAATCATATTTTTCAAAAAGGATAAAAAATTTGCAGAAACGTTGGACTAAGAGTCTAGAACTCCAACAAGACTGTTGAAAAATAAAATAGCTGTTTTATAAAAACCTGTGTTTCATTGAAAAAGCCAGGGACTTATTGACCCACCCTCGTATGCCATCTTCATGAATTTCTGCTGACGTATATTTTCATAAAATGAAATACAGTCGTGTCCGCCTTAGTGCAACACGCTTTACTGAAAAAAATCGGATTACTGAAAGCGATAAAAATCCCCGCACTGATTTTAAACGCAGCTAGTCTTATTCACTTCGCTTTAGCGAAACATCGCTTTACTGAAAATATCGTATTACTGAAAACCAAAAGCAAGGCCACAACTACGTTCTGTATGAAACTTACTTCGCTTTAGTGAAAAAGTAAACAATGACAAATTTATTTATTAGAAATCGATTGCATAACTTAAGGCTGAAAAAATTGTGCATGATTTGTCCGTTAAAAATTTAAATGGCAAAATGTATTTGTCCTTTTCGCTCTTACGTACTTTATTGTAATTTTCTATTGTATTGAATAAAAAACATTGAATAATTCTATGAATAATTTTTTTTAAATAAAATTTTTACGTTAAATTGACGTAAAAAAAATATACAGATTTGATATAAAAAATATTGTTTTACTGATTTTAAGCAGTACGCTTAACTGTAACAAATTTCAGTAATCCGAACTACGTTGTAGACTAAAATCGGATAACTGAAAGAAAAAAATTGGGTTTTGGTTATTTCCAGTAAAGCGGAGTCGACGGTAATTTCAAATAACGACCGCTTTACACACAAAACAACAAGTGATTTATTCAAGACAGCAATAATTACTTCCATGTCGGTTAATTACCCAACGGATTACAATATGGATTTTATTCAAACTTTTCGCAGCCGACGTTGATTTTAGAGTTTAAGAATTGTTTAGATTTTAGATAACAAAATTTGATGTTCGTAAATTCTCAAAATATACCAAACGGAATTGTTTTATTATCGCGCGAAACTGAAGTGAAGCCCATCCCGCTTATTCATAAAAACTATGAGAGTCTAATAAGAGCGTAATAAAACATAATTTCGTAAGAAATTTGCTCTATTACACTCTTATATGCCTCTCGTAATTTTTATGAATAAGGGGGCATGCCCTTTAGACTGTCGCAAACTTGGTTGCGGTCGGTGAAGCTGGTTCCGCTATATCCTGTCTGTTAAGGTGATATGAAAATAACAAATTCTTCTACGATCTCCATCCCTGTCTTGGCTTGAGAATAATTGTCGTACAGTCTGACCGATTGCTTGGTCTTGCGGTGCCAATGCGTCATGACCATGTCTGTCTGTCCAGTTCATACGAATATGAACATGATTGACATATGCAAATAACAATTATTAGCAAATAATAAATAAGAAAAAGCAACGCAACATTTACCACAACATCAAACACAAGAAGTGTATGTTCTGTACAAAATTACTTAAATATTGTTTATCGTACACAAGCTTTTGAATATACAAACCATAAAACTACGTTTTTTTTTTTTTAATATTCCAACATGTATGTCTTTCTGTAAATTTAAATACAAAAATAAACAAACAATTTTCATTCATAAAATGTACGTTTTTTCTCACAAAATCGCATGAAAACGACGCGACCGCTAAAAAGTTCCTATTTTGTACTTTACACTCACAGAAATGCTTTAGTAGACTGCGGTTAAGGCTAGGAAATACCTAATACCTGGTATTTTAATGAATTTATGTATTTTTTGAAATAAATAATTACAGGAATCCGCTAATTAATTTTTCTGGGGAAAGCCAAAATCACCGAAAAAAATTGGTTATTTTGTGCGAGTTATCGATTCAACTGTCCTTTTACTTAAGTCTATAATATTTGCTTATTGTCATAAATAATAGAATAATTTTTCCAAAAAGTACTTTTTCCAATGACACCTCTTTAGGTAAGTACGTTTCGTTAAAATTACTCTTTTAAAATACTATGTTTAACCCATTTATTAATAAAATTTAAAATGGGTTTAAAATGTATTTGCTTCAAAATGTTTTTAAAAAAGATTTCAAATACAAGAACCTTTTTCCATAAATTAACTTTTCGACAAAGTATTTTTTCTCGCAATAACAGGATTCATATAAGTTTTTTAAAGCACTTTTCCCAAAAAGTGTTTCTTAAAAAGTAACTTTCTCGAAATGCTTCTTTTTAATAGTTTTTCTTAAAAGTACTTTTTTTATATGAGTGCATATTTCATGTTTCAAAAACTGACTTACAAAAGTTTCTTATACCAGAAATTTTCAAAAATTACCATTTCCAAATATATCATTTTCCAAAAACATATGTTTTTAAAAAAAAGTATTTACTAAATTAATCTTAAAAGTTTCTCTTTAATGCCAATGTTCCTATTTCAGTACGAAAAGTTTTTTTTTTCAAAAAAGTACTTTTTTCAAAAAAGTACTTTTTTCGAAATTACTTTACTTCAAAAGTATACAATGTTTAACCCATTTATTAATAAAATTTAAAATAGGTTTGAAATATATTTTCTTAAACAATTTTTTAAAAAAGATTTCAAATACAAGAACCTTTTTCCATAAATTAACAACAGTTTTCATATAAGTTTTTTAAAGCACTTTTCCCAAAAAGTGTTTCTTAAAAAGTAACTTTCCCGAAATGCTTATTTTTAATAGTTTTTCTTAAAAGTACTTTTTTATTTGAGTGCAAATTTCATGTTTCAAAAACTGACTTCTAAAAGTTTCATATATGTATGAGAAATTTGCAAAAGTTACCTTTTTCAAAAATTACCATTTCCAAATATATCATTTTCCAAAAATATATGTTTTTTTAAAAAAAAAGTGTTCACTAAAATAATCTTAAAAGTTTCTCTTTAATACCAATGTTCCTATTTCAGTACGAAAAATTTTGGAAAAGTAGTTTTTTTCAAAAAAGTACTTTTTTTAAAAGTACTTACATATATCATTTTCCAGAAATATATGTTTTTTTTAAAAAAAAAGTGTTCACTAAAATAATCTTAAAAGTTTCTCTTTAATACCAATGTTCCTATTTCAGTACGAAAAATTTTGGAAAAGTAGTTTTTTTCAAAAAAGTACTTTTTTTAAAAGTACTTTTTTCAAAAGTACTTTTTCCAAAAATATTTTTTTCAGAAAGTACTTTTTCGAAAAAGTAATTTTTCCGAAATGTGCTTTTTCTGCAAAGTGGTTTTTTTTTCAAAAAGTACTTTTTGAAAAAAGATTTTTTTCAAAAGGTACTTTATTAAAAACCTCATATCATTTGCTTAACAAAATTACAAGAAAAAAACTTACAAAATTATGTTGTTATTTAGAGGTGGGTTTGGTTCTTCTTAGGGAAACTTTTTCCCCTCTGGCCCGATTCAGCCCATTGACGACATTGACGACTTTGACCTGTGCTATCCTTCAAGATATATTTATACCAAATTTCAAGAGTCTGGCGCTTTTCGTTTGGACTGAATCGTGATTTCCACAGACGGACGGACGGATGGACATGCTCAGATCGTTTTAGATTTCGTCACTGATGAAGAATATATATACTTTATGGGGTCTCACATGGATATTTCGCTGTGTTACAAACGGAATGACATAGTGAATATACCCTTCAATTCTTTTTTCGAGGGTATAAAAAGTAATTGAGCTGAAAACAGCGAAAAGAGCTTATCTGCATGCTGTGGTCGTTATCATTCAGTGCTGACAATTTCCCTTGCATATCAATATTTTTTTACCCACCATCATTATTACCAAAGTCATCATCAGCAAAATTATTCCCATTATGATTTTAATAATGATCATTATTGTAGTGTGACTTACTTGGAATGTATGCCTGACTGAACGAGACTTTGTTAGTGCTTGAATGGTTAAATTATAGAAAAACTTTGTATCATCTATTAACAACATTGTAACGTAAAATAATAGTTTCTAAAACATAAAAATGTTCTATTAAATTTTGTCATAAAAAAAGTCTGGCTTAAGATATTATGAAATTCTGGTTAACCATTTACAATCTCTTGCTTCTCTTGACCACAAAATAGTTTGAGTTCCCAAGTCGCGGTCTTTTTCGTTTTTTTATTTTTTATTTTAATTCATTTTTCTTAGTGGCCATTATTTTATTTTGCAAGTGTTTCTTTTCTGTCTTTATTGATTTTGTTTCACGGTTTCAATGATTGACACCTTTTTGTTGTGTTCTTTCTTTTTTTTTTTTTTGCTGATGGTAAAAAATATGCATTATAATTTTAAATCTTGTTTGTCCGCATGTTTTGTAAAAAATTTACTATTTCGCCTCTAAAAAAAACCACAACTTAAACAGGGGCGACTCCATTCAAGTTAAATCAAAGAAACAATGTTGGCAAAGTGTTATAAAATTATTCATAAAAAATAAAAGGTTCTTCAAACCTTTTTTAAGAAAATTTTGTGTCAAAGATTTCTAATAAAATACATATTAAATTAATTTTAATTTTAAGAAATATCACGCTTATAATGTCATAAATAGTTTTACTCAAGTTAAACTTAAAAATTTTATTATAATTGAGTGCCAGTTATCATTGAGATATTCACACCGGATGTGAGCAATCTTGTCATTCCGTTAGGGATGTTCTTACTTCTGTGGATGGCGGATTTAAAGACTGGGTTTTTAGGAGCTTTCGGATTTAAGTAAAAAAATCTTTAATTGAGTAGTTACAAAGATCTATATAATTCAACGTTTAAAGATAATTTCAAATCGTTCATACGCTGGAACCAATTTTGGAGTATTTTCTCCAACATATCGGCCGGTATATCACAAATAAATTCTTCAATGTTGGCTAACAGTGCATCAACTGTTGCCATGAAATAAAAACATTTTTTAAAGGCCTTAAAACGCACGATCTATGCGGTTAATTGAACGGCGCCAAACGTAAAATAAACTGTTTACCGAACTTGCCTCTGAATTGGGTCATGTGGTACCGTCTTGTTGAAATCACATTTCAGCAATATCCTCTTCCATTTCCTTTTAATGAAAAATCAGTTTAATAAAAAATGTTTTTTTTTTACCAAAAATCGTTTAAATGAAAAATTGCTTGAATAAAAAAACGCTTTAATAGAAGATAGCTTGAATGAAAAAAACGTTTGAAAAATCGTTTTTATTAAAAATCGTTTGAATGAAAAACAGTTTTAATTAAAAATCGTTTAAATAAAAAATCGGAATAGAGGATAGTTGAATGAAAAATCGTTCGAATGAAAAATCGTCTTAAATTAAAATCGTTTGTATAAAAAATCGTTGCATGGAAAATAGTTTAATTTAAAAATCGTTTGAATAAAAAATCGCTTTAATAGAAAATAGTTTGAATAGAAAAACGTTTGAATGAAAAAAAAAACGTTCGAATGAAAAATAGTTTGAATAAAAAAACGTGTGAATGAAAAGCCGTTCGAATGAGAAATCGTTTAAACGGAAAATCGCTTGTATCAAAAATCGTTTGAATTAAAAATTATTTTAATTAAAAATCGTTTGAATAAAAAATCGCTTTAATAGAGAATAGTTTGAATATAAAAACTTTTGAATGAATAAAACTTTCGAATGAAAAATCGTTTAAACGGAAAATCGCTTGTATCAAAAATCGTTTGAATTAAAAATTGTTTTAATTAAAAATCGTTTGAATGAAAAATCGCTTTAATAAAGAATAGTTCGAATATAAAAACTTTTGAATGAAAAACAACGTTCGAATGAAAAATCGTTTAAACGGGAAATCGTTTGTATTAAAAATTGTTTGAATGAAAAGTACTTTCAATTAAAAATCGTTGGAATGAAAAATCGTTCGAATGAAAAATCGTTTGTATTAAAAATCGTTCGAATGAAAAATAGCTTTAATAAAAAATCGTTTGAATGAAAAAGCGCTTTAATAGAAAATAGTTTGAATAAAAAAACGTTTGAATGAAAAGTCGTTCGAATGAAAAATCGTTATACGAAAAATCGTTTGTATCAAAAATCGTTTGATTGAAAAATCGTTAGAATAAAAAATCGCTTTAAAAGAAAATAGTTTGAATATAAAAACGTTTCAATTAAAAAACGTTCGAATTGAAAATCGTTTAAACGGAAAATCATTTGAATGATAAATAGTTTTAATTAAAAATCGTTGGAATGAAAAATCGTTTGAAAATGGAATTGTTTGATTAAAAAAGTTAATTTTTCGGGATGCATTGGGAGTTCTTGCCGTGCTACTGGCTGCAGTTTCTTAACCGAATATGAATTTTGAAATTAAAACTACATAATCTGCAATCGTGGTTCGCTTGTAAGTCGACCAAACTGAACATGTTACATGAAAACAGCTGAGCTGCCAAGAACAGTGTTGCCAGAAGGAGAGTTGATTCGAAAAATCGCGAGCGACTCTGTGTGAATGGTGAATGAGTACGCGATTTATATTTATTGCGAATTTCAAAGCAGGCCACAACTGTCGTTATTCCTTTTTTGATCTCCTACAAACAACAGAATTCACTATACTTTTTGAATTTTTTCGGTCTTGGAGATCTCAACTGGTTTTTCAAAATATTCGGCTCGTAGGGTCACAATGCAATTTAGTAATATTCTGAGTATGTGATTATTCAAAATTTACAAATTTTTATGAAATTATAGTCGTAGGTACGTTCTTTTACAAGAAAGATCTAACGGCACCACATCGCATGATCTCCATGGCCAATTGACGTCATTAGAACGTGTACCTACGCGTTTTGGAAACATCGCTATGAGGTGCAGGAATTAACTTGTGCGAGTGAGAAGCAAAACTCTCGCAAGAGTGCAAACGATCAGTGTTTTGCGAGTGCTCTTTTAGATTTTATAAAAACGTTTGATATACGAGGTCTGTTTAAAAGTTAAGTTAATTTTTATTTGTATAAAAAAATATTTAATTGTTCATTTCTGTTGTGTTCACTTCTAAATACTCTACCTCAGATGTCAAATGGCTGTCCCATCATTTTGTTAAATACTCGAACCAGTTCAGACGTGCACTTTTTTGAGTTCTCTCAGCAATTCGGTTTTCATCTCCTCAATTAGCGTCCTTTAAGCGGTTATTTAAGGTTGAGAACAGAAAGTAGTCGCTGGGGGGCAAATCTCCGAAAAAAATCCCCCGATATATATAGAAATGTAACCATTTTTTTTGAACAGACCTCGTACAAAAAAAAAATTCTGAATCTCCAAGTTCGTTATTGTGATTCGCTTGTTATTTTTTTTTTGAACAAGAATTTTGTTTTATTTGAATATTTTTTAAATGACTGTTTTAGTTCTGCCTTGATTTCAGAGGGTTTACTCTATAATTCGGTGCAAAAAAACCTGTTCGAATTTTTATGCTACTAAAATTGTGATGCGAAAACAATTACTATCGAATCGAATTACGGCTTGTTTTATATTCTTTTGGGGAGACAATGAAAGTGGAATTGTTTCCTTGGATGTACTGGCAGTCCTTATTAACTTCCATATAAGACAACTTCTAGGCTTTCTTTTTTTTTCATGTGAGAAATTTTCTGATTCTGCCAAGTAGTTAATTAACAACATTATTCTGTTGGTTTATTTGTCCTTTAAGGCGAAGAGTGCTGTTGGCTGAAGTAGTTTGCTCGGGACTACTGAAACCGAAAGTCCCGAGATCGACTGCGCGCTCAGTCATGAATATGTATTGTATCGAATTTTTCCGATCAGCATTAGTGACGTCAATATGTCAACAACGACAACTTTCCTTGTGGAATGCAAACATCAAATTGACAGTGATATGAAAAAACATACTTTAGCCACAAGGAGTGTATTTTAAGGCTCGGGTGCCGCTGTGGCTGATTGGTAGCGATGCTAGCCTATTAGTACAGAGGTCGTGGGTTCGATTCCCACCAAGGACCTTGGGTGTTTGTGATGTTTTCGGGTAACACAAAGGGATCTAATAGGACCCAAGTGTGCTGGATTTGTTAATCAAAACTGGCAGCCTGTAAAAAAAAAAAAAAAAGGCTCGGTTTTAAAATTCGGTTTAAAATATTTAGAAAACATCGTGTCGCATGCAGTATTTTTTAAAAACCTTTTTACTCAAATAACACACATTTACATATCATCCCTACAATCCTAATTCGTAATGAGATTTTTAAAATATGATTTCCATCGATATGAACAACAAATTAAAAAGCGATCAAAAGGAAACCACCCAAAAATACTGCGAAAATAAAATAAACATTTTGCTTAAGTTGATTCCTTTAATTTTAAAAATCCATCTCATGCCGCTTTAACGGTCTCTTTGCGCTGTTGTTTAGTACGACTATTGTATCGAATCTTTTTTATAATAAAGTTTTATTTTTTTTTTGGTTGCACAATAATTTGCCAGTACAAGCAAAAAAGGCTTCTGATTGACTTTAAACTTGAGCATTCATGTGTTGTTGTTGTTGTTGTGGTTGGTTTTAGTTTTTTATTTCCATAAATTCTTAAAATATGCTTAATAAGAGGCGGTTAAGGAATTTAAAATAAAAAAATCGGAAGCTTTTTTTATATATATGTTTTTTGCTTCAAGTTTGCATTTTTTTTTTGTAAATGTTTTTGTACAGTAATAAAAATGCTCTAGTCAACGATACTCACTGGCAGTTAGACTTTTAAATATTTTGTGCATTTTATTACAAAGAGAAGTTAATGTGAATAATTCCGTTCACACACTATTTAACTCAATGTTGCCACATTAAACAGAATTGATGTGCGTATCTATGTTGCCATATTGGATTTAACGAAGAGCGCTAAAAGTGTATAAACCAAAGTAAAAAGTGAGGACAAAAATAGTAAAAATCGCCACGAGAAAATATCTAAAAATTCGATTGAAAACTTTTGAATTTTTGCCACTTACACATTGCCAAAGCAAAAAGGGCAAACTGCTATAAGAAAAGGGTAAAAAGTGCCAAAACTTTATATATAAAAAAATTTTAAATCATCTAATAATCAAGAGTGCAAAAACTTTAAATCAGATATCAATTAATCAAATAAAATAAATATTAAGATCTTTGATTTGATTTGAATTCATTCTTAAAACACTTAAAGGCAATAAGCTTTTTATTTTAACTTGTTTTCAAAATATAATAAACAAAAGGCTGAATTTAAACCACTTCGATTTTCAATCTTGACTTAAAAAAAAGTTCAATGCTTTATGCTAGAGTTAATGTCGACGCCGTTGACGGCGTTTCAACGCCGAAAAAGTTGAAATAGATTGAACTTTTACGGCGTTGCAACGCGTTGAGATTAACTGCTCTCATACAATTTCATACGATTCAACTTTTTTTTTACATTTTACGCCGTCGACGACGTCGACATTAACTCTAGCATTAAGTGTTTCTTTATTTGGGCAAGAATAGTTCTATAAAAAAAGAGTTTTCCCTAAAAGAGTCTTAAAAATTATAGACTTCAATGCAAAAAAATCAATAATTGGTTGAGAACACAAAAAATGCACAAAAAGCACCTTAAATATGTAAAAAGGGTAAAAAGTGTCCCTTTTTAAAAATGGTATTTAGAATATATAAAAGGAACAGCGTATACTGGTACGTTCGGTAAGAATCTAGAATTTAGTGAAGACACTGCCACTCTAATTGTGCTTCAAAGAACTGTTAAGTTTTTGCTTAGTAATTGATTGCCAACGTTTTAATTCAAAATCTAAGGATTACATTTAATGAGAGACGAATTCAAGTTTTTAATACATTTATTTTATGCCTCCCCTCAGGCCTATTTCCCTCTAGTAATACTTTCGTAAAATACAAAACAAAAATAGAAACTAAGGGATCCTGAAATAAACTTTTTTGCAGAATGTTCTCGGAACTGAGTTTTCCCTCGATAAGTGAGGTGATGACCTGACAACAGAAGAAACTGTCGATAATAACACCAGGAATTTTCCGAAATCATTAAAAGTAAAAAAAAAAATAAAAAATTAAAACACGACTGTAATATAGTGTTCAGACCTGCATTTTTAATTGAGTCAGTATTCAATTTATTGACACAATTATCTTCTTCTTCTTTAGTCATTTGAATTAACGTATGACAACTAAAATTAAAAATTTTTAATGTTCATAAGGACCTCAAGCTCAAAATCTCGGAACTTTTCTATTTGTCTTTTTATACCCTCCAAAAAAGAATTCACTTTGTTATTCCGTTTGTGATGCAGCGAAAGATCAACTATATATATTCTTGATCAGTGATGAAATCTAAGACGATCTGAGCATGTCCGTCCGCCCGTCCGTCCGTCTATGGAAATCACGATTCAGTCCAAATGAAAAGAGCCAGACTCTTGAAATTTTGTATAAATATATCTTGAAGAATAGCACAGGTCAAGTTCGTAAATTTGCTGAATCGGGCCAGAGGGAAAAAAGTTCCCCTAAGAAGGACTAAACCAAACTCTAAACACAGTATAATTTTTAACGTTTTTTTTGCTGTAATTTTGCTAAGCAAATGATATATTTTTAGGTTCCACGCGTTAAAGTTGGAGCCATAAAATCAAAAAAATTAATTTTTGAACCGCGCCTCCGTTAGTGGACCTTATTATATGCCGAAATAGTGTAAAAATTTAACAAATTGTTTTACTTAAGCCTACATTCCTTAAAAATAACATTTTTAAGCTTTAATGACGAAGCTGAGACGTAACTTGGTACTCCTCTGCCCTACTCCCTCCTGCCCCTTTGCCCCCTAAATAACCCTGTAAAAAAAAATTTTTAAATAAATTTTACATTTAATTATCCCAAACATTTATTTTTAGACTTTTATGGGCAAAGGTGAATTGTTTCACCCACGGCCCTTACCAGAGAGACCCGCACAAAATACGGTTTTAATGTCCTCCAAAAAGAATTGGACCCCATAAAGTATATATATTTTTGATCAGTGATGAAGTTTAAGGCGATCTGGCAACGCCCATATGTTCGTCTGTGGAAAACATGATGTAGTCTATTTTTGGACCCCCGCCCCCTTAGTGGGCGTTGACGTAAAGGAACTCTGTTCCTCCAAGTTAAACATGTTAAATTTACTTACTAAATATTTGGAGGGTATTTAAGATTCGACCCGGTCGACTATAACGTTTTTACTTGTTTTACTTTAATTGTGTCCTGCAGCTAAAAATCTCAAAAGTCTTGAAAATTTATGAAACTGCATATATAATTTTTTTTAAAACCTTAGATTTAGTTTTTTGTTTCGTGTCCTGCGGTTTTGGCTAAAAATTCCCTATGTGCGACGTTTGTTTGATTCCACAAGAAGTCCTGTTCAGTGGTTTTATGGGGCTCGGTGAAATCATTGGCATATGCCGACAAATCAGCAGCTCTGGAAGTATTTCAAGGCAACATTCAATCCTCTATTACAAAGGCGCCATGCTGCCAGATTTATTAGAAGAACTTTTTAGAAATAGAACTGAAAAATTAATGCGATACAATTATCTACTGAATTACACTAAAAAATGTGTCGATTCAAAATTCCAATAAAATGCAGATGCAAAATTGCGATTAATAAAGAGAACCCCAATTTCAATAAATTTTCATTTCTTATCGTTCCTATTGGCTGATGTGTTTCGGCACAAACTTATAATAATAAGACAATATTTACACACACACATACAAACATATAGAAATATATAATAGAGATTAGGTATGTGTTTTACTTAAATGCCGCATGAAATATGCAGTTACAAAATAAAATGTTTCTAAGCCACTGTGCACTGCACACACCCATACCAACAGACAGACGCTCATGCATACAAATCTTAGCAACAAAATAAATATAATAAGAAAAAAATTGAACACACGCGAGAAAAACGTTAAAAAACAATCAAAAAGCCGGCCGCTTGGCCGGCTATTAAAACAAGAAGAAGCTACAATAACAACGAAATTCATAAAATGAACATGCCAAACAAATCCAGCAACAACAACACTTGCACAAACAATAACAATAAAAATTATAACTGACAGAGTCTATTAAAAAACAGTATTTAAGAAGCCATGCAGTTGTTGTTGTTGTTGACGCTCTCAACCTGCTTAGAAGGTGTTTATTGTCTGGCCCAGGGGTGATAAATCAGAAAACTAATTTCGTACCATCGAAAGTCTTAAATTGGACTTTTGCGACATCAAATTGATCCAAAAATATTAAAAAAGAATCATCTCAGCGAAATCGAGAATTTGTTGAAAAAATATTGGAATATGATTTTGAAAAACAAATAAAAACGGGGGGAGACATTTCACCTTTTGTCATAAAACTCTAAAAAAAAGGTTTGGTATAATTAAATGTAAGATTAATTTGGATTTTTTTTTAATAGGGTCATTTAGGTGGCAAAGGGGGGGGGGAGGGGGTAGGGCAGAGTAGTACCAGCTTACGTCTCAGCTTCGTCATTAAAGCTTAAAAATGTTATTTTTAAGGAATGTAGGCTTAAGTAAAACAATTTGTTAAATTTTTACACTATTTTTTCATATAATAACGCCCACTAAAAGGGGCGGGATACAAAAGTTAATTATTTTTATATATTAAATTGAATTAAGATTAATCGGCTAATTGTTGGAAATTTTTTTTAAATCTCAGAGAGACATGAAGGAAAGTTAACATCAGTTTTTAGTTATTCAACTTACACAGCAGAGCAGAACAGCTGTTTTCGAAAGCCGCAACACTTTCATCATCAGTTCTCATGTGTATTGTGGTTCTCACCACTTATTAGGTGGCTTAGTTGAATATGATAACAGTTCTTATTTAAACAAATTTTATTAGGAAATAGAATCCGAGAACTGTATCAACCAGATTTTTAGATTTTTTTAACGCGTTGGACCTTCTTTGGCATAAAAGTATATCATTTTCTTAACAAAATTGCAAAAAAAAACTTTAAAAATCATATTGTTTTTTTGAAGGTTGGTTTAGTTCTTCTTAGGAAAACTTTTTTCCCTCTGGCCCGATCGAGGCCATTTACGAACTTGATCTCTGCTATCCTTCAAAATTCATCTGTACTAAATGTCAGGGGTCTGGCTATTTTCATTTGGACTGAATATTGATTTCTACAGACGGACGGACATGGCTAGATCGTCTTAGATTTCATCACTCATCAGGAATATATATATTTTAGGGGGTTTCAGATGGATATTTCGCTGCGTTTCACCCGGAATGACAAAGTGAAAATACCCTCCGTTTTTGGAGGTCATAAAAAGTGAAAGGAAGACGTACATAAGCAAACGGCAACAAAAAAAAAAAACAAATGTTTAATAAGTTAATTTACATCCGTGGGCGAATTTATGCCGTGAGGTCCTGGTATAGGCGTACATGATTTGGAGGGCGGCAAAATTTTCATAATTCCAAAGTTATAGAATCCGAAATAGGTAAAGCTATTTAATAAAACAGCACGATGAAGAAATTTTTGACCGGACATATTTTTAAATCTAATAATTTTAATTATTACAACATTCACCATAAGATGGCTGCCATATACAGGACATTTAGATAAGACTTGAAGATCTCCATAATATAATGGAGATTTTTTGGGATCAGTCGAGCTTCTTGCTAAATTTGATGTGGTAGCAAAGTTGCATCGATGTTCGAATTTAAAAAAAAACCGTTGGATTTTTGCAATATTTTTGCCAAACACAACTCCATAATCATGCCATCGTATTCACCGGATTTGGTCCCAAGAGTGTGGAGACCCCTGAAAAGTCGGCGTTTCGTGATGAGCTCATTGACAAATCAAAAAGAGCAAATTGTAACTGCTTCGAGTCATTGGGAAAATACTCTGGCACAAATATTTTATATATGAGGGCTGCTACTTTGAAAGGGACAAAATAAAAATTGACTAATAAGAAAATATTATTTTTAGAAAAATACTTTGCGGAGTGAGTATTGGTGCATATACCGGCGGGGTGACTGAGACCATATGCCGGCATTTTTGTTAAACCGTATTTTATCCGTTTCTGTGACTAACTGCACACGATCTTTGCCTTCACATGAAAAGTAGCAGCGCATTTAACCACAGAAATTCCACAGAAGAGCCGTGAATTTATAAAGTTATCCGAAATGTTGAAATTAACTAGAACGAGTGAGACGAAAAACTTTCTAAAGAGAGTAAACGATCAGTGATCCATATGCACCTAAAATGTAGTTGCCAATGAGACTTGATGTGGACTCACTCAGAGCTGTTTTTCGTTAACAAATAGATATATATTGTGAGATAATTTAAAATTCACCTCAGCTTCTGGAACAGTCCTCCCAAATGATAATATTGAATCAAAATGCAAAGAGTTTTGTAAATGAAAAAGTGGCCTAGGCGGCACCTAGCCTAAATCCGATACTGATCTCCGCAAATAAATTACGTGAAATGCCTAAAAATAAATTTCACATATGACGCCTTTTCGTTACACTGTGCCTAGTTTTGTAAATGAAAAAGAGGCCTAGGCGGCACCAAGCCTAAATCCGATATTAATCTCAGCAAATAAATTACGTGAAATGCCTAAAAATACATATCACATATGACGCCTTTTCGTTACACTGTGCCTAGTTTTGTAAATGAAAAAGAGGTCTAGGCGTCACCAAGCCGAAATCCGATAATGACCTCAGCAAATAAATTACGTTAAATGTCTAAAAATACATATCACATATGACGCCTTTTCGTTACACTGTGCCTAGTTTTGTAAATGAAAAAGTGGCCTAGGCGGCACCAAGCCTAAATCCAATACTGATCTCAGCAAATAAATTACGTTAAATGCCTTAAAATAAATTTCACATATGACGCCTTTTCGTTACACTGTGCGTAGTTTTGTTAATGAAAAGAGGCCTAGGCTGCACCAAGCCTAAATCCGATACTGATCTCAGCAAATAAATGACGTGAAATGCCTAAAAATAAATTTAACATATGACGCCTTTTCGTTACACTGTGCGTAGTTTTGTAAATGAAAAAGAGGCCTAGGGGTCACCAAGCCGAAATCCGACACTTATCTCAGCAAATAAATTACGTGAAATGCCTAAAAATAAATTTCACATATGACGCCTTTTCGTTACACTGTGCGTAGTTTTGTAAATGAAAAAGAGGTCTAGGCGTCACCAAGCCGAAATCCGATAAGGACCTCAGCAAATAAATTACGTTAAATGTCTAAAAATAAATTTCACATATGACGCCTTTTCGTTACACTGTGCGTAGTTTTGTAAATGAAAAAGAGGCCTAGGCGTCACCAAGCCGAAATCCGATAATGACCTCAGCAAATAAATTACGTTAAATGTCTAAAAATAAATTTCACATATGACGCCTTTTCGTTACACTGTGCCTAGTTTTGTAAATGAAAAAGAGGTCTAGGCGTCACCAAGCCGAAATCCGATAAGGACCTCAGCAAATAAATTACGTGAAATGTCTAAAAATAAATTTCACATATGATGCCTTTTCGTTACACTGTGCCTAGTTTTGTAAATGAAAAAGAGGCCTTGGCGTCACCAAGCCTAAATCCGATACTGACCTCAGCAAATAAATTACGTTAAATGTCTAAAAATAAATTTCACATATGACGTCTTTTCGTTACACTGTGTGTACTTTGTTTAGTTTTCGTTTACACCCTTTGTTGTTGCTGTTAACCGCCAAAATCATCTTTTGATTATCATGCATACGGGGCAGCAGCAACAACAACAACAGCAGCGTTAAAAACAAATATCATCGTCAATATCAGATGGACTCTGGCTGAACATGCGGAGAGCCGCCGATTCACTATTGTGTTGTTGTATGTACTCGTGATGCAGTTGCTATTGTTGTTAAATTTGTTGTTTCTTAGAGGCTAATGTTGTTGTTTGTTGGTAGTACTACTCTCAGGTTTGTTGAACTTGCACAAGGTTTGTGTTGTGTTTGAGATGCAATAATGATGACGACGATAATGAAGTTGTTGTTGCGCTTTTTATTTGGTTGCCTGCATTTTTGCTGCACAAGTACATATTTTTAAATCGTCCATACTATACAAGATAACAACTACAATAATACAAAGAAAAAAAAAAGATACTATTCAATGAAAGATAAAAAGAATCATTAATATTTGCACTTTTTTTTTGAATTATAGTACCTATTTCTCACATTTTACTATGAACTACATTCATTGAGTTGTTATTGGTTGAGGGTTAACAATTAGTTGTTTATTATGATCTGTAACTTACGTGAAGATTTTATATATAAAAAAAAATTATGATAGCAGTTTTTATTTATAAAAATGTTATTAGGAACTTGCATACGAGAACTGTAGCAAAAAGGAAATGTTTACATGTACTTCAGCATAAAACCAAACAAGTTTGGCTTACAATGGAACAAAAAATTCAAAAAATGGGTCAGGAAGAAAATAATTAAACGGCAAAACCGTGATATAAAGTGTGTTACCATCGGTTTGATATAATTCTTAGATTCTATTTCATAATAAAATTTTTATAATGCTTTAAACACATTCACGACATCAGGCTAACGGCTACATGGCTGCAAGTGCCGCTAGCAGCAATTGTCGCCGTGTAGTCAGCTACTTAATTATTTTGAACGCAGCAGCTGCAACGTAATCATTTAATTTCAGTGGTGTCACTTTCATATATAAAAATAAAAGCGCTTACTCTAAATCTATTTATGTTTTTTGCACTTTTAATCATTTCTTGTACATTATGATGCCCTTTTTTGCTATGGAAGTATAAAAATGAGTTTATAAGTTAATTTATTTCTTGCATCTCATTTTCAAAGTGCCCTAAGCCACGTCTTTTATCGATAACGCCTATCAAGTATATAACAAATTAAAGATTAAGTATCGTTGTATTGGCTAATATTTGAAGTAAGGGAATTTTTACTTGATAAGTCAGATACAAAATTTAAAAATTTTATAACACTTTCGTCCTTAATTTTGTTAGACCTATTTCCTTATGCACTTTTTATTTTCAACAATTTTCATATTCTTGACTATATAAAAAAAAATTTCAAACGTTTATTTATTTAAGACTTTTCATTGTATTGGCAGCACTAATCTGGTTATTGTCGCCTATGAAAATGGAAATTATTCTTGAATTGAAAATGTGAATGAAATGAAAATTTTATTCTTGAAAGGGCTATTACGCTCTTTTATTTTTAACAATTTCCATATTCTTGACCACTTTGAAAATTTTTTTAAGCGCTTATCTTTTTAAGATGTTTCACTGTGTTGGCAGCACTAATTTATTAATTGTCGCCTATGAAAATAGAAATTAGTTTAATTTGACTACAACCACAAAAGTAGCACGGACAACAACCTGTCGTGTAGTCGTGAATATATTTCCTCCCATATAAACACATGTATTATATTTTTGACAGGACTGTTAGCACATTCAACTAAACCATCTAATAAGTGAGTATTTATCATGGAACTGTAGCGGCTTTCGAAAACATATATTCTGCTCTTCAGTCTATATTGGATAATTAAAACTGATAACGACTTTCCTTTTGTTCCTTGGAATAGTTATCATGTCTTTCTGAATTTAAAACACTTTTTCAAACAATTACCCTATCAATTTTAATTAAAAAAAGTAAGAATGTTATATACGACCGGGTCGAATCTTACATCATTGATCAAAAATATACATATATATTTTATGGGATCGAATTCTGTTTTGGGGAGGTATAAAAAACTGTATTTTGCCGTGATCGCTCCGTAGAGGAGACATCTCACCTTTGCCATGAAACACAAAAAAATAAATTTTTGGGGCTATTAAGAGTAAAAAAATTTGTTTTTTTATAGGGTCATTTAGAGGGCAAATGCTGGGACCCACTTAAGGGTGCCGGGTCCAAAAATTAATTTTTTGGAATTTATGACTCCAAGTTTAACGCGTTGTACCTTCTTTGACTTAAAAATATATCATTTGCTTAACAAAATTACAAAAAAAAAAACACTTTAAAAATTATTTTGTTTTTTAGAGATTGGCTTACTTCTTCTTAGGGGAACTTTTTGCCCTCTGGCCCGATTCACCCCGTTTATGAACTTGACCTGTGCTATTCCTCAAAATGTACTTATACCAAATTTCAAGGGTATGGCTCTTTTCGTTTGGACTGATTCGGACGGACGGACGGACGTGGCTAGAACGTCATAGATATCATCACTGATCAGGAATATATGTATATAGTTCATGGGGTCTTAGAGGGATATTTCGCTGCATTACATACGTAATTCCGATTCATTTTTGGAGGGTATAAAAAAAATATTATGCCTGTCGTGCTATTCTGTAGGGCGGTCTATAGAATAATCTTCTTTATTCTCAACGTCACGTTACAAAGTTGTCAATTGCTGAACAAAAAAGTTATTCTATGTTTCATATTCCTTCTTATTCTGTAACTATTGGTCGACATCACGTCAAGACAATATCAAAAATACTACACTCGCCTACTCTTTGTGACAAAAACAATTAATAACTTCTGACAACTTTTGGCTATTCTCTGAAGCCTTAAATATTTAACAAGAAACTGTTAGAAATTGTCTATTTGCTCAATAAAAGGACTACACAAGTGTGCTATTTTGGATATTGTGTTACCGTGACATTGACTTATAGAATAAGGGGTAATAAGGTAATTTTATATAATTTTAAGTCCAATAAATAAATGTGTTGGCTTCTGCAATAGCGGCAGGTGCCATGTTATTTCCTTTTCATTATTATTTTATTTTTAACTTATAATGGGTGATTCATTTCGAGGTGCCCTACTTTTTTAAAGAAAAAAAAACACGGAAAATTCAAATTTAATGAAGAATATTTATTATCATTTGAAAGAACATTCTTTGGCATTTATTTTTCGAAGATTATGTCTATCAAATGTTGGCCGTTGCTACGTTGCTACGATGGTCCGTCCAATTTTCGATGACTTGTTCGAGAATTTCGAGTGGTAACTGGCGAATGACACGCGTGATGTGTTCCTCCAAGGCCTGAATCGAAGCGGGTTTGTCCGCATAAACTTTAGACTTTACATATCCCCATAGGAAAAAGTCTAACGGTGTGATATCATACGATCTTGGTGGCCAATCGACCGGCCCAAAACGGGAAATTATGTGCTCACCGAAATGTTCTCTCATTAAATCCACTGATTGATGCGATGTGTGGTAAGTGGCGCCAAATGTCGCCGAGATCACGAGCTTCAAATTCGGGCATCAAATAGTCGGTTATCATGTCCGAGTTGCTGCGAATGGCGCCGAATCGACACTCCACGGTCTTCGTGTACACTCTCAGCCACGGCCGCTATATTTTCTTCACAGCGTGCTGGACGTGGTCTATTCGGTCGAATATTATCCAATAATGAATGCTGAGTCTCAAAATGGTTGATGGTGTTGCGAATAGTACGCTCAGTAGGCCGATTATGTTGACCATAAGTTGAGCGAAGTGCACGAAACACATTCCCCTCACAGAACGTGAATTTTCGTAATAAAGTTGAACGATTTGTAAACGTTGTGCAGTCGCAAGTCTTTCCATTATGAAATGCCAAACAATACTAAACAAAAAATAACATGACAGCACGACTCACACGTGATCTGTCAAAAAAAAAAGACTATTGAAAAAAGTATCTCTACATGAATCGCCCATTATATAAGCGAAACTTTGTTGCAAAATGTGGTACAAAATTTTGTGCAAAAAGCGGGCGTTTGGCAATGTGCTACAGGTGGACATATGCCCGACATCACACTCGATTATTAATTCCCATATCTCTACTTTGCACAGTTTTAATTAAATTGAATATGTGGAAAAGAAGTGTGTTTCTAAGCCAATTTACACTTCCCAACCTCAAATTTGCCCAACCTTTATAAAAAAATGTAATTAATAGGAGTCTTATATGGTGTACAGACATACGCCTTAATTGAGTTTATCGCAATTAACAGCATTATTGAGCTCAATTACCCATACCAAATTTTAATTAGCTAATTGATCAATTAAGCGTTAATTGTCTAAATTAAAATTGAGCAAGGTCTAAAATGCAGCACTGTAAAAGTTTGTTTAGTGAGCACCATAATGCCTACTGAACAAACTTTATGAAATTTGACAACTCATATGTAAACAAATTCACAGAGAAAAATGGCGAATCAAGTTGAGGGTGAGTTTTTAAAATAAAAATTTTTAATTAACAATTAAAACAACTGAAAAATAAAAAAATTTATTACGTACAATCAAAGCAAACTCTTTTTAAAAGCCAAACTTTGTTCCATTTTCTCAAAATTTTAACCATAAATTTTCACAAGCAAAAGGTACGTAACACCTTTTGTCAGCTGCTGTCAAACGCTAATTGAGTTAGCTATATTGAGTATGTGTGAACACTTTTCAATTAACTTATTATTGACTCAATTAAACATGCATGTCTGAACACTAGGGCGTCTCGAAAAAAAAAGTTCGCCGTACACCACAGAATATAAAGTATTGTTGCAAGGCAGTTTTGAAAAAAAATTTTTTAATTTTTTTTGCCGAAAGTAGGGGTCGCCAAACCACATTTTTCGTTATATCTTCGACATTTATAGTCCTATCTCAAAGTGTGATATATCGATGTTTTCGTCTTGAGGAGGCCAATATTTTGATTTAATAGTCATTAACCTCAAATATCTCATTCTAGTATTTACCTACCAGATCTCAGTTTCTACCACCCTAATGTACCACCCTATTGTCAGAAAATTAAAGCCCGCAAAAAATCATTAAACTTTTGTTAAAGAAGTTTTTCGATATTTCCAACAGAACTGTTAAAAAATACAATTTATGTTTTTTGCCGAATGTAGGGGTTGACTTTTTAAACAGTTATCATATATTCGGTATTCACAGTCGGATTTTATAGTATTATATATCGATGTTTTTGCCTAGTATCTTCTTTTTTAAATAGTGATACACTCTTTTCGAACTTACCATAATATCTGTACCAATACAATAAAAATTCAAAGATCTGTGTATATTAAAACAATTAGGGTGGTAGAAAATGAGATCTGGTGGGTAAATACTAGAACGGGATACAAAATACCATTGACTATTAAAGCAAAACATTGGTCTCTTTGAGACAAAAACATCGATATATCACACTTTGAGATCCGACTGTAAATGCCGAAGATATAACGAAAAATTTATTTTGGCGACCCCTACTTTCGGCAAAAAAAATTAAAAAATTTTTTTTTGAAAATGTCTTACAACATTACTTCGTATTCGGTGGTGTACGGCGAACTTTTTTTTTCTTGCCTATATGGCGAGACGCTCTACTGAACACCATATTACAAAACAAATTTTTCTACTAAAATTTGTCCTATTAACCTGTTATAAATGCCAAAATTCTTTTATAAATTAGGCCTAAAAATTCGAGTTTATTTTGTGCACTTTGGGAAATTAACATTTCCCCTACCCAATATCAAGTCTGTCTTGTTGCTTGCTGTCCGTTTAATGCTTTAATGCATGTCTGGATTTTGTTAAAAATCTAACAGAACGACTGAGTGAATGAGTCCATGGATGAAACTGTCTGGCTAGCCAGCCATCTAGTATATGTCTGCTGGTGTTTGCATGTGTGCGCTGGAGGTTGTCTGTGATGTTTTCTTTTTTTACTACGCACACAACTGCAAACCAACGACTGTTTTAATTTTTTTTTTACGTAACGTTAAGTTTTTTTTTTTTACGTCACTATTCATAGTTTAGCGTGGCTTTTGTTTACTGTTTATATTATTATTGTTATTATTGTAAAATTTTCTATGCCCCACCCTTTCATCACTTGTTTTGTTATTATATTGCTTTGATTGACAAAAGGCAGACCGAAAATTAGTTTGCAATTTTAGAAGATTGCGAAGCTGAAATTGCTAAAAAAAAAAAATTTAATCGCACTTGCTTTGCAATAGGTTGCCTAAGCATTCAGCTCATTGTGGTTTGTCGTGAAATCGATACCATGTGGCAACGTTAAACATCTGAGTTGGTTTATTTTGACGTCGAATACGACAACCGTAATAAGGGGAATTTACCATGTCTAATTCATTTTGAATATATATTATAGCAAATAGATTATGTTGACTATTTCACTCAGGAATGACGCTCAGGCTTCGTTAAGTGTCTTTACGAGAAAGACGGAATTGAATAGTTTGGGGCTATAATAATCCAGGACTTTTCGTAATCGACCAGTTAGCTGGCCATATTCTCCTAGTGCTATAATTTTTTTATATCGAATGTTTTTTAGCTGCATAAAAATTTAAAATTGCCTTCAAATTTTTGTCGGTATAAATCGACGAGGCTTAACATCGCCTCGTAAGAAATAATCCAGTGACTGAGGAGATCTTCTGCTTAAATAATGCCGTAAATGGATTTTGATCAAGTGCTTAAAGTCCTTAAATACCATTGAGGCGGGAATGGAACAGATGCAAAATAGAAAGAGAACATGACGTCGGGGTATACGCTGACGCATCAGGAATTGAACTGTGATGTTGGCTTTGGAGTCTTTTCAGATGACCTTTGGCTAAAGTTATCCCTCCGTCTCCCTAATGAAGTCAGTGTATTTTAGGCTAAGATCGTGGCTGTAGAGGAGGCGTAAATAGTGCTGATAGACAAAAAGGTACCGGACAACGTAGGTATCCTTGTCGGCAGTCAAGCAGCATTTCTGTCCCCAAGATCATAAATTTGAAAATGCAATAAAACGAAAAAGCTTCGAAATTTTACCAAATTAATTTATTTATTGTGAAGTATAATTGTTCCGGTTACAGATGGAGAGTCATGCGGTTTCAGCTCTTCAAACTATTGAACTTTGTAAGGCGTCATACCGGGACCCTTTCGTAAAATTCGACTGAGAACAATGACGAATTGATGTTGATGGATTCCCACGCACACTCTTTGTCACAGCTGCGATATTTTCGGATGTACGCACTGTACGAGCACAATCACGTCTTGGCGCATAAAAAATTAAACCAGTTTCACGAGCTTTAGCAATAAACTTGTGTTTACCGGGCACAGTTGGTCCTTCTCTGAGACCAAATTTTGTACGACTTTTTCGTGCAATTTCCGATGAATTGTCTTTGTTTCGGAAATAAATTTCCAAAAAATCCCAACGTGGCTCAAGCGTAAATCGATTGATTTCGTTCAGTGTAGATAGTATACTGAATTTTGTGACAGAATAGAATGACAAAAGTGTTGCCAGATTCGAAATAACGGGTGGTTCAAATTTAAACGGATAGCTGGCGCAGCCGATAGTTGGGCAGTGCAAGAATGTGTTATCAGGACTAGGCACTCAATCTGATCTTAAACTCATCTGAATCCCAGCACAAAGAGATTTGCTAGGTATTAAACGGGACGGACGAGCTGGTTAGGGCTGTGAACCAAATCAATGCTTAATCAGTGGTCACACCGTTGGTTACTATCAAAAATCGAGGATCAAGTATTATTTGAAAAAACCTGCATACAGATGGCGCTTTATAACGTGTGACTGATGGAAGCTGCTAAGAAAAAAAAATTTAATAACTTTTTTTTTTTTCTGTGTAACCAACCTGCTCCATTTTTATTTAATTTATAGATTGAGCTTTAGATATAATAAAAATTTAAAGAAAATGGAGAATTGGGACAATGAAACAAGAATTTCGAATTTTAGAATCCGTAGTTTTAGTCCAAAGAGAATATGGCCGCACGTTTTCCGGCACTCCTCCTTGCAGATGGACTATAATGAGGCTCGTGAATAATTTAGCGGAGCGTGGCGCAATCGCAAAAAGGTCTTATCATCGACATCCCTCAGTTCGGACGCAGGAAACTTTCGCTGTTGCCATACAATCCAATCCTAGAGTTTCGACAAGTACCTTATCTGCTCAAATGGGTGTCAGCAGACGGTCACTGCAGACATTTCGCATCAAGATTTAAACTTATTTCCATATAGGATTCCATTCACAAGCAAACTAAACACAATAGGCTAGCCGATTACCTGGGAATTTTACGAGAAGATCATTGAAATGGCGGCAGAAGATAAAAACATCTTCAATTGCATTTTTATGTCTGACGAGGCACATTAACAAACAAAATAGTCGAATATGAAGTAATTCTAAACCACAGATGATCCATGAGATGCAATCGCATTCAGGTTCATTGTCGGGCTTAACTTTTTCGAAGGAAACTGTCTTACTGTTGCTTTCAACGAAGACCGTTACTTAAAGATGTTGAAAGAGAACTACGCCGAAGGAGAATCTCTTTGAACTCTGTGTGGTTTCAACAAGCTGGAGCAACTTTGCAACAATTGCGGCCAAAATTGTCCTATAAGCCGATTTCAAGAAACTCCACAGTCCATTGGCCCCCCAGGTCTACTGACCTTGCTGCTCCTGATTTTAAATTTTTTTTGTGGGGTTTTTGCAAACAGGAAGCTTACAAAAAAAAACTAAGAAATTTGGATGATTTAAAGCAATCCATTCGAACGATAATTGAGGCGATTCCCGCTGTAAGCCTCCAGGCGGTAATGAATAACTTTTTGATAAGATGTCGCACATGCGTCATCGAGGGCGACCGCGAGACATGCTTTGTACGATGAGCCGGTTATATTATGAGTTCCGTCTTAATTGCCATGTGATATGTAAATTGTACGAAGTAACTCGCAGTAGTAACACGGTACCAACAAGGTCAAAAATGTGCTACACAAAGTACAATTGTAACATGTCTTCCATCCGTGATTCATTACACGAGCGAACATCATATTCTGGCTTATTTAGGAATTTTTCAATAAATTCCGATTTCCTTAAATACTAGGGTATTTCATCGGCTAAATCTAAGGATTATATTAAATGGGAAACAAATTTATGTTCCAAGTACATTTATATTCCCTCCTATTCTGTAACTACTTGTTAACGTTACGTCAAGACAATCAGCCTGATTGCGTATGGCGTTGGCGTTTACGTCAAAGGCAAGATTAAAAAAACACACGACCTGTTTTCTTTAATCTGCTAGAAAATCGCCAGCGTCGTAAACGCTAACATCTTACACAATCAAGCGGATTACCCACAAGAGACGACTTCTGTACTCCTTTGCATCTCCAACTGACAATTTGTAATAGCCTCTTACTTCATGCAAGAGAGTAGTAACAGGCCGTGACTAATAAAGGGTGTTTTTTTATAGAGTGATACAACTTTGAGTTGGCATCACTGCTATATTTGACCACCCATTTAACAGCTGATAGTTGCTGTTTATTTAGTTTGCTTTGACATTTCATTATGAATCGATTTAAACCAGAGCAACGCGTGCAAATTGTGGAAATTTTTAATCAAAATAATGGTTCTATTCGTCAAACTCATCGTAAACTTCTTCCATTTTATGGCGTACTAATCGTCCTTCGAAGAACAATAGAGCGTTTTCGGACCACATTTACTGTTACTGATAATGTGCATCGCGTGAGACGCCAAACAGTGCTCACTGAGGAACCTGTAGCCTCTGTACAGGAAAGCATTGAAGATAATCCTCATCAATCAGTTCGTCGCCGTCCTCAGCAACTGGGATTAAGTTCTTTCACTTTATGGACGATTTTTTTAACTGCTGAAAATTGGTGTTCCAGATTGCGCCTTGTACGCGCTAGTCGTGGCGGCCACATGGCCGAAATCATATTTAAATTTTAATGTCATAAAATTTTCTATCCAATGAAGATTGATATCAAAAGTATTTTACTATGTTTTATTATGATTTAGACTTGTATCACTCTATAAAAAACACCCTTTAGTTATTTGTTTTTCACAATGGGAAGGTAAGTGTGCCACTTTTCATAACGTCTTGACGTGACGTTGACAAACAGTTGCAGAATAAAGTGAATTATTCTTCAACTCGGGAATATGTCTATGTTGATCTCTTTGAAATATTTAGAGCTGAAACAGAAGAAACTAAAGAACTCAAAAGTAAATTTTTTTTTTGGAAGGTTGTTTAACTCTGACAGTATGAGGATGCTGATGAAGTGACAATAGTTGAAAATATCGACACGTAACTAATATTTCTATTATTTGCCACAATCAATCCAAACTGCCAGATGTCTTAAGAATGTCATAAATTTTAATTTCCTAAAATATCAATGTTTAGATCCAAGGCGAATTCATACCAGGTGGCCTTAGTTCAGAAATTTTTGATCAGCTGTTACCAATGCAAAATTATCGAACTGTCAAAGTGTTCTCCTGGTTTTTCGTTTTTGTGTGCGGCCATTGTTTTTTCCAAAGCATTTCATTTGACAGTTCAATAAATTTTACACAGAGTTGCATAAGTGAGCTCACCTTGTATGAATTTACCTTGTTTAGTTCTTTGTAACATTTATCTGTCAGAGCAACACTGTGCAACGTTATTTTCATATTATTGTTGTTATATGTATAAATATTTTGCTCTGTTCATATTTCGCAGACAGTTGCGCAGAACTTTTCTGTTCTGTTTTCCTCACTGTTCTGGATCATGCAATTTGCAACGACTTCGAATACGGATGTTTATTAATTTATGAATTTTATTCTTGCATCGTACGTTATGAAACAATACCCACCCGTCTTCCTATTTAACAATACGTTATTAATTATTGAAAAGAGTCTGGTATGTGTCTAACATCAAGATCATTGACCATTTCAGGTGGCCACTGGCTACGCCAAATTTAATTCACATACAAATAAATATTTTTGTTAATTAGAGGAAAAAATGATTCTTGTGTCTAATTTTTTTAACCTTTTTTTCTTTTAATAGTAAATAGATTTGGTTAAGCTTTTAGGTTATTTTATATGTATTAATAATAATTGTTCGATATTTCGCTAACCAGGAAATTATTTAGTTTTTTTTTTTTTTTTTTTTTTTTTTTTTTTTGAAAAAAAAATTTTTTTTTTTTTTGACGAAACTATATAATTTCCTGAAGAAGCTAACCGATGGTTAGCGAAATATCGAACAATTATTATTAATATAAAATAACCTAAAAGCTTAAGCAAATCTATTTAGTATTAGAGGAAAAAATATATTTTTATTATTTAATTTCTTAACAATATAATTGGGATATTTAGATCTTTTTGTGATATATTTGAAATTTACTAGGATCGGCCGGTGGTGGTCAAAATTTCACGAATTACCGTTAAAATAACTCTTCGTTGAGTATTGGAACGTTACCTAAAATTCAAAAGACCGTAATTGACAAATATTCAATAATAAATAAACAATTTGATTGATTATGATGTAAATTAACTAAAAAAAAACTCTATTTAAAATTTTTCGTGACGATTTTTTGTGACGGTATAATTGGGTGATTTTTTAAGAGCTTTCGGATTTGATACAAAACCCCGCAAAATTTAGAGAAACATATCAAATCTTTATTTGAGACGATGAAACGATCAATGTCATTCATTCTGTGTATAAAGATGATTTTATGTAAATGTTGATCGCGGCTACGCCTCAAATGATTTACATGCTGGATACAACTTTGGCATATTATATTCAACATATCGTCCGGTATATCATGATAAATTCTTCTTCTTGTCTCTATAGACAAGAGCCTTAGCATAGTCCCCCAAAAAATATAGTCTAAAGGCCTTAAATTGCACGACCTGGGCGTCCAATTGACTAGTCCCAAACGTGAAATAAACTCTTTACCGAACTCACCTTTCAATTGGGCCATTATGTCGCGTGCTGGGTGGCACACGGCACCGTCTTGCTAAACCATTTATCAGCCAAGCCCACTTCTTCCATTCTTCCATTTCCTTTTAATGTAAAATCATTTTAATGAGAAATCTTTTGTAGCAAAAATAGTAGTTTGAATAAAAAAAGTTGGAATGAAAAATCGTTTGAATAAAAAATCGTTTAAATGGAAATTCATTTATGCTAAAAATCGTTTGTACTAAAAATACAGCTAAACTTCGATATAATGAACTTCGTTAGAACGAAAAACTTAATATAACGTATGTTTTATTGAGTCCCTCTTGAGAAAACCTCTTTATTCCGACGTTTTTCATACAAAAATACACTATAGCTATAACGAACAAATTTTGAGCAAAAAAGCCTCTCTATAATCAGAATAAACCCTAAATGGTAAGGTCCCGTTATAAAACAGCGAAGTCTAAATGTAGCGACAAGCGCATTTCTAAAGCCTCTATACAAAGAAGTAAGAATAAAATTATAGCAACATGTTTTATTTTTTATTTCTTTTATGAAATTGAATAATGAAAAATTTAATAAAGAAAACTATAGTTATAACGAATTATTTTCGTATATCTTCTTATTTCGTTATATCAAGGCTTTGCTGACTATATTTATATTTATAATGGCTATAACGAAGTTTTTTCATATTCCCTTGGAATTCCTTAAATCGAAGTTTCACTGTAGTTTTAATTGAAAATTGTTGGAATAAAAACTCGCTGTAATAGAGAATACGAGTAGTTCGAATATACAAATTTTTAATGAAAAATCGTTTAAATGGAAAATCGTCTGTAATAAAAATCGTTTAAATGGAAAATCATTTGTACTAAAAATAGTTTGAATGAAAAATCGTTAAATGAAAAATCATTTGTACTAAAAATCGTTTAAATGGAAAATCGTTTGTACTAAAAATCGTTTGAATGAAAAGTAGTTTTAATTAAAAATTGTTTGCATAAAAAATCGCTTCAATAGAAAATAGTTCAAGTATTCAAACGTTTGAGTTAAAAATTTGTCGAATGAAAAATCCTTAAAATGGAAAATCGTTTGTACTAAAAATCGTTTGAATAAAAACTCGCTGTAATAGAGAATACGAGTAGTTCAAATATAAACAATTTTAATGAAAAATCGTTTAAATGGAAAATCATTTATACTAAAAATCGTTAAAATGGAAAATCGTTTGTACTAAAAATCGTTTAAATGGAAAATCGTTTGTACCAAAAATCGTTTGAATGAAAAACAGTTTTAATTAAAAATCGTTTGAATAAAAAAACGCTTTAATATAGAATAGTTTGAATATAAAAACATTTGAATGAAAAATTTGTCGAATGAAAAATCGTTTAAATGAAAATTGTTTGTACTAAAAATCGTTTGAATGAAAAATAGTTTTAATTAAAAATCTTTTGAATAAAAAAATCGCTTTAATAGAATATAGTTTGAATATAAAAACGTTTGAATGAAAAATCTGTCAAATGAAAAATGCGTTTAAATGGAAAATCGTTTGTTCTAAAAACGGTTTGAATGAAAAATAGTTTTAATTAAAAAACTTTTAAATGAAAAATTATTTGAAGAAAAGTGCATTTTTCAGGATGAATTGACAGTTCTTGCAATGCTTCTGGCTGCTCTTCACAGCATATACGGCAATTCTGCTTGTTCACATATGCATTCATTTAATTGTGAAAATTTACTCTCAAAATGGTGAACATTTAAATGTATAACTTCCTAAAATTCCAGCAGATTTTCCTCGTTATCAGGTACCTTCTGAGACCGCATAATGAATTTTTTAACAAAATTATCTTTAGTGATGAGGCATTTTCAATTAGGCGATTTTGTAAACAAACAAAATTGTCGCATATGGCGCTCACAAGATCCACAAACAGTATTGGAAAAACCATTACATTCAAAGAAAGTGATCGCATGGTGCGTTTTGTGGTCAGGTGGCATCATTGGGCCGTTTGAAAAACTTAGCAACGAAACACCGTCACCATGAATTCTGTGCTACCAAACTATAATAACCGATTTTTTGTGGCCACAATTGGCTAATTGGTTGACATCAGTGGCCGTTGATTTCAGGAAGACGACGCCGCAAAACAAAAACAAAACAAGTAAAAACGTTATATTCGACCGGGTCGTATCTTAAATACCCTCCAAATATTTAGTAAGTGAATTTGAAATGTTTAACTTGGTGGGACAGAGTTCCTTTATATAATATCGTACGTCAACGCCCACTAAAGGGGGCGGGGTTCAAAAATATACAATATCATGTTTTCCACAGACGAACGTATGGGCAATGCTAGACCGTCTTAGACTTCATCACAATTCTCTTTGGAGGCTATAAAAACTGTATGTTGGCGGGGTTGCTCTGGCAAGGGCTGTGGGGGAAACATTTCACCTTTGTCATAAAACTCTAAAAATAAATGCATGGGATGATTATATACAAAATTTAAAAAAAAATTTTTTTTTTGGTAGGGTCATTTAGGGGGCAAAAGAAGAGGGGGGGGGGGGTAGGGCAGAAATCGGCAGTCATAAAACTCTAAAGATAAATACTTGCGATGATTATATACAAAATTTAAAAAAAGTTTTTTTTGGTAGGGTCATTTAGGGGGCAAAGGAAGAGGTGGGGGTAGGGCAGAAATCGGTAGTCATAACACTCTAAAGATAAATGCTTGGGATGATTATATACAAAATTTAAAAAAAAAAATTTTTTTTTGGTAGGGTCATTTAGGGGGCGAAGGGGAAGGAAGGGGTAGGGCAGAGTAGTACCAGGTTTCGTCTCAGCTTCGTCATTAAAGCTTAAAAGTGTTATTTTTAAGGAATGTAGGCTTAAGTAAAACAATTTGTTAAATTTTTATGCTATTTTTGCCTATAATAAAAAATATTTTTCTTTTATTTAATGGCTCCAAGTTTAAGGCGTTGGACCGTATTTGACATAAAAATATATCATTTGCTTAACAAAATAACAAAAAAACTTTAAAAATTATGTTGTTTTTTCTGGGTTGGTTTAGTTCTTCTTAGGGGAACTTTTTTCCCTCTTGCCCGATTTAGCCCATCTTCGAACTTAACCTGCTCTAAGTTTTAAAATATATTTATGCCAAATTTCAAGAGTCTAGCTCTTTTCGTTTGGACTGAATCGTGATTTCCACAGACGAACGGACGGACGGACGGACATGCTCAGTTCGTCTTAGATTTCATCACTGATCAAGAATATATATACTTTAGGGGGTCTCAGATGGATATTTCGATGCGTTACAAACGGAATGACAAAGTGAATATACCCTCCAAATTCTTTTTTGGAGGGTATAAAAACAGTCGGCCAAACAATTCAGTTATTGCATGAGAAATTTCTCACTCGCGTATTTTCTGGTTCTTGTGGTTTAACGCCGCTGGATTATTTAAGTGAACAACCTCAAATTTGCCCAACCTTTTTATGCTATTTTTTCGCCTATGAAAATAGAAGTTAGTTTATATTGACTACAACTACAAAAGTAGCACGGACAACAACCTGCCGTGTAGCCGTGAAAGTAATCATTCCCATATAAACACTTGTATTCTATTTCTGACAGGTTGTAGTCAGTAGTCGGCTGTCGTGAATGTGTTTAATGCATTATAGTGCAGGTGTACTATAATGCATTTGTTTAATTAGCTGGCTACATGGCAGTATTTGTAGCCAGCAGCGTTTGTAGTCGTGTAGCCATGTAGCCTGTTGTCGTCTGTGTGTTTAGAGCTAGAGATTTTAAATATTTCATTATTTATTTAAAAGCTGGGTGAGAATTTGCTATTTTGGAAAAAAAAAATAAAAGACATAATGAATATTTCAAGATATTGCGGAAACTCTTCTGCCATCGCACAGTTCTTTGTGTCTTGCTAGCACATCGTGCAATTCCGTGGCTCAACAAACGGCGCAAAATGACGCCTTCTTTAACAACGAAAGATTTGCATGACTCACAGATTTCTCAAAATGAGATTATGAATACAAAAACAAAATATGCATATAACTGCGTTTATCTTTTTAAACTCCCGCTTAACCTTGATTTTATTTAAAAAATTCGTTGGCTTTTTAAACAAAACGGTCATCAGCATGCATAAATACTTGTATCAACACAATAGCGCACAAAAAAAAAAAAGTGTGTGTTTTGAAATCCCCTTTTTTCGCCTGCACTTTTATGTACGATTCCATCTGTCAGACGACAGCAGACAACTAAATAAACAAATCAGACTTCACGTCTTTCCCTCCAATGGTTTTTGGGGGCACAGAAATATCATTGAGTCAAAAAGCAAAAAAAAAAACAGCTCAACAAATCACCATAAATACAACATTTTGTTGGGGCTGCATTTTTACGCAGAAGGAGAGATGGAGCCCCAAAAAAAAAAAAACTCACACAATGAAATAAATAAACTGTTTTTTGCAATTAATATAAATTAAGAAAAAAAAAGAACAAGAAATCATTAAGATCATGTTGGCGCAGCTTTGCAATTTGTTTTTTCTGTTTCCTTAATATGTTCCATCCATAATCTCTCGGTTTTGAGGCTTTAGTTTGCAGGGCTGCATTTACTCGTTGGCGAAATTTTAATCACAACTAATTGTTGATTTGTTTTGATGTCAGTCCATTAAGCTTTTTTGGTTTTTGTGCTGTCGTCATTCCATTTATTTCTTGCATATTTGCCTCATCTCTGAGCTGATGATCATATAAAGCTCATAAAATTTAATATTCAAACACGATTCGAGGATAATTTTTGCTAATGATAATGTTTTTGCGAGAAATGGATTCCAGTGTTGGCAACAAAAAAAAAATATATAATATTTTTCAAGCTGTCATTACAACAAAAAAAGTGGTTTTTGTGCCAAAAATTAAACACACAGTTTGATGACCTTTTAAACATTTCAAGATAAGAATGATAAATATTTTTGAATTAGATCCTCCATATTGCTGCGCAAAGGCTAAGAAAACTTTGAATCTGTAAATAAGATCAGTATCTTATAGAGCATTTTATAAAAAACACAACAACAAAAATAAAATAAAAAGAATACAAGTAAAAACGTTGTATTCGACCGGTTCGAATCTTAAATGGCGACATGAAATAACTCCCCATGAAATAAGTCGCCAAAACGAATCCTTCTGTGGTTGAGTTGCCAGTGATCCGTATCACGCATTACACAGACAATACGTTCTTTGGCCGAACGGTTTGTATGTGAAACAAACTTCCAGCACAGGTCTTTCCTACCAATTTTAACTTGGGAAACACTACTCCCTCTATCCTCCTTCCCATAACCAATTTACCTAGTTCTGGCACAATGCATCGCATATGTAGGGGTCATCCCCTGAGTGCTGGTCCTAGAAAAAATAAATGAAATAACTCCCCCAAAAATATATATGAGAGGCGCAACAACGTTTTCTGGTGATTTATTTAATTTTTTGGCGACCCCAATATAAAAAATGAAGTAATTTTTTATATTGGGGAGTTATTTCATAGGAAATAACTCACCAAAATTCTGAAATGAAATAAGTCCCTAAAAATATACGGGAGAATTTTTAATTTTCTGAAATTTTTTTTTTAAACTTTATGTTCTAGGTTTCATTTCTGCCAAGCTATTAGGCGAAATATGTGCAAACGAAAGACTCTACTTCAGTATATAAAGGGTGTTTTTTATGAAGTTTTTTTTTTATACGAATCACTCTGTTGTCTGACAGCTGTTTTGATAGTTTAAAGTGACGTCTCTACTCTGTATTGTTTGGCAAATCATCATGAACAGGTTAACTCCAGAACAACGCTTCCAAATCGTGGAAAATTATTTTCAAAAACAGTGTTCAATTAAAAATGTTTATCCGCTTTTTTACCGCAAAATTCTCTTCAGTGATGAGGCGCATTTTTGGTTGAATGGATATGTCAACAAGCAAAATTGCCGTATTTGGAGCAAAGATAATCCACACGCCGTTCAAGAATTACCAATGCATCCCGATAAATGTACTGTTTGGTGCGGTCTATGGGCTGGTGGACTCATCGGTCCTTATTTCTTTAAAAATGAGGAAGGACGACGCGTTACCGTGAATGGAAATCGATACGGAATCATGATCAATGAATTTTTTTTTTGGTGCCAAAACTTCAAGATATGGATGTAAACGAAATGTGGTTTCAACAGGATGGTGCCACTTGGCATACTGCGGGCGAAACAATGGACTTATTGAAAGAACATTTCAACGACAACATTATTTCGAGAAATGGACCGGTGAATTGGCCTCCGCGTTCATGTGATTTGACGCCACTCGATTATTTGTTGTGGGCATACCTGAAATCATTGGTTTACGTGGATAAACGAGCAACGATTGACGCTTTGGAAACCAGTATTCAACGTGTCATTGCTGAAATACGCCCTCAAATGCTTGAAAAGGTGGTCGGTCGAAAATTGGACCTCCAGAATGACCTTTGTGCAAAATAGTCGTGCTGGCCTTATCCCCGAAATTATATTTAAATGTTAAATGACAAGAAATTATCTACCAAATATGAATTTTTTTTTGGCCATTTCATAATTTGGCATGTGTTTTATTTAAATTTCAAATCAGCAAGCTCTTATAAAAACACCCTTTATGTTCCCTCAAAATTGGGGAGTTCTTTCATTTGAATTTGGGGAGTTATTTCCTTCCTTTAGGGTTTTATTTCATTTAAAATTTGGGGATTTATTTCATATGAAATAAGACCAAAAATTTTCAATATTTTGGACCAAACTTTACATGTGACTTTACTTTATAATTTCAAAGACAAATAAACGTTTTTTTTTGGGATACAATTTATGAATTCTTTATGCTGAATCAATTTTCTACAAAACTGCATCATTACATTTTTAAATTTTATATGTCGAAAAAATTACTTGTTGCACAAAAAAATCCCACTGTGCGCTACAGCCCTCAGTTCGCCCCAAAGTGACCCTATAGAATAATTTATTTTTTTACATTTAATTATCTTATCTAAGACGATCTGGCAATGCCCATATGTCCGTTTGTGGATAACACGATAGTCTATTTTTGGATCCCGCCCCCTTTAGTGGGCGTTGAAGTCACATATTATATGAAAAAATAGTGTAAATCTTTAACAAATTGTATTCCTTAATCCTATATTCCTTAAAAATTTAATTTAAAAGCCTTTACGACAATGGTAATATATTCTCTGAACTTCCCCTGCCCTACACCTCCACAACCCCTTTACCCTTTAAATGACCTTATGTTTGACCTAGCAGGTCAAACATTTTCAACTTATTTTAGTCCTGTTTTCTCACGTTGATATATTTTGTAATAGACTAAAGAACATTTTAGCTTTTTATCTATTACAATTTGTCGAATTTGAAGGCGGCGTAAAACGCCAAACACAATACGACTGATTATATGAACAAATAGTGTAAATATTTAACGAATTAGAAGCGATAGTATTAAACGATTTTTTTCTTATATTAAATTGAATTAAGATTCTATAGCCGAATTGTTCGACATTTTAATTTAAAGAAAGAATAGGAACTGTTATCACATTCAACTAAGCCATCTAATAAGTGGTGACAAACACAATACACATGAGCACTGATGATGAAAGAGTTGCGGCTTTCGAAAACAGCGGTTCTGCTCTGCTGTGTAAGTTGAATAAAAGTGATGTTGACTTGCCTTTGTGCCTTGGAATATTTATCATGTCTTTCTGAGATTTAAATTCAAATTTCGAACAATTCGCCTATAGAATCTTAATTCAATTTAATATAGGAATATAAAATGTTCGTTAAAATTCTTACTACACACAGATTTTTTTCTTGTTTACTTAAGCTAAATATTTTAAAAATGTAAATTATCATAAGAATAAAAATTGAGTTTTTCTTTACTAAATATTTGGAGGGTATTTAAAATTCCACCACGTCGAATATAACTTTTTTACTTGTTATATTTCAGTGTGTTGATCTGCAAATTAAATAAAATAAAAGAATAGGGAATGCTGCTTTTCCAAAAATTTTTGTAAAGGGTCCGCCATCTAACGTTTTTTTTTTCAACTAGTGCTTATTGCGTGAATGGCAACACTTAGCTCATGTCTGATTTGACAGATAATTAGTTTTATCCTTCCGCTGAACGAATATGGTTGACCATCCAATGCGTTTTCGCTTCGCTAAGTGGGCCTGCAGTCGACTTACAGAAGATGCCGATTTTGCCAAAAAAATCATCTTTTCAGATGAAGCTCATTTTGATCTTGGCGGGTATGTGAACAAGCAAAATTGTCGCATTTGGGGCACTGAAAACCCGCACGCATGCATTGAAAAGCCGACGCACCCAAAACGAGTCACTGTTTGGTGTGGATTTTGGTCCACAGGCATAATTGGGCCATTTTTCTTCGAAAATGAGCCGGAGGAGTGGCCGTTACAGTCAATGGCGATCGTTATCGGGCCATGTTGAACGAATTTTTGCTCACAAAAATTGAACAGGAGGATATTGGCAATATTTGGTTTCAACAGGAAGGCGCTACGTGCCACACAGCCGAAGCTACACTCGATGTTTTGTGCCCTGCTTTTGAAGATCGCATTATCAGCCGCAGAGCTGATGTCGTTTGGCCACCTCGGAGCTGCGATTTGGCACCGTTGGACTATTATATGTGGGGTGCCGTCAAAGGTAAGTGTTACGCCGACAAGCCACAGACAATTGACGCTTTAAAGGACAATATTCGCGAAGCCATTGGTGAAATACAGCTGCACACAATCGATAATGTGCTTAAAAATTGGACCGATCGTGTAGGCAGCCATTTGAATGAAATTATTTTCCATTATTAACCGGAAGGATTGTAGTTTCAAATAAAAACAGAAATTAGAGAAAATATTCAGTAGTTTTTTTATAGCATTTAAAAAAAAAAAAAAAGTTATTTGGCGGACCCTGTATATAAGAACACATTAGGACTGAATAATAAGTGAGGAGAACTATCACTATCGATATTTATGGTTTGACGGCACAGAATGTCAAACTGTGTTGACATCACTGTTCTGTAAAGTTCGGCAAGTCGTCAGAAATCCTATAATAATATAATAATAATTTTTCCCTCGAAATTTGTCCCTTTTCCCTAAAATTGCAATCATGAAAAAATTCCCCATAAATGATTTCACGCCATAATTAAATTCCCCTGTTTGTGAACAATTTTTTTTCCACGAGTTTTTTTCACTTTTTTTACTTTCAAATAAAAAAGAAATTTGAGAAAATATTCAGTAGTTTTTTTATAGCATTTTCAAAAAAAAAAGAAGTTATTTGGCAGACCCTGTATATTTTATGTGTCTAAAATCAAAGACGCATGAGTAACAGCTGATCTCGCAAAAATTCAGCTGATTACTATTGCGTTTTTCGGTTGCTTGTATATATAAACTTACGCACCTGAAAAATAAAATTTTCGACTCATTTCCTGGTAAATGTTTTGTTAGTGCCAATAAGCCATTTTTAAAGGGGGATTTGGGGCGTTGTAGCCAGGCGCCACGGTTCGCACATTTACGGGCATATTCTGACACTCGCATCTACATAAGAGATCTTAATAAAAAGCTGGTATATTTAGTGTGGCAAAAAGTAAAGACGTGAGTCTGCGAGCATGCACAAACATGTTCTGTCATGTTGTGCTTAGACAGTCGTGCCAGTGTCAGCATACCTATAAGCCTTACCGAATGTTCTATTTCCCAATATGATCTTATTTAAAAATCTGTTGTTTCTGTTTTTATGACTGTTGAGTTTTTCTTTATTTAAAACTTTTAAAATTATACCAAAATTCCGGAAAACACTTGCTAACTGGCACCAGCACTTCCAGTCGCTTTCATTGCCAGAGGCAGGCAGCCAAAGAACAACGCATAACCCGCTAGACATGTATTTTCTTCTGTGCCGCTAAATAAGCTCTCCATGATCATGGAACCAGAGTAGGCCAAAAAGGCAGCAAAAGTCATAATACTCGCCGGTATATTGTTTTCATTAACGGCAAAGAACAACAGGGAGACGATGTTGCCAATTGCAGTGAGATCTTTAAGATAACCCGTAGCTTCATCCTCATCTTCGGCACTGCCAAAGAGTTTAAATGTTAAATCGAACGCCAGTGGTACAATGAATAAACCATGGCCCAAAGCCAAAGCATTGGTTTGCTGTGAACTCCTGTAGAGGTCTATATTTGTCAGGGCTGTGGATGTGAATTCCATGCAGCTGGTTGTTAGTTCTCGTATACGATTCGTGTGTTTGCCTTCAGAGTCTTTAGCTTTATCACTATCAAAGCAGCGGCTATAAATTCCCGTACAGCCATGACAAAAACCCAAAGCGGAGGCGGTAAATGCGAAAGGATGTTGGATGGGATTCAGCGAATACATGGCGTAACCAGACGTGCCAATTAAGAGGCCATTGAAAACGGTATCCAAAATTGTGCTCAGCATTTTTTTTTCAGCGTAACGTTTTTAAAAAGAAACTAGAAATTTAGAGAAAAGTTTTGCCGAAATATAATTTGCTCGAATTTATTAAAAATCGGTTTCCAAAATTTCTATTTAAAATTTTTAATTTCAATTTTGTTTGTGAGTTATTTTTTAAATTTTATTTTATAGTTAAAGTTCAAGGCCTGTTAGGTTATTTTTACTCCATGGAGTGTTTAGAGGTTATAATTGTGAATTTATTCGGCTCGGTAACCGCCAAGATGGTGGCAAAGTAGAACATGGCATTGAAGACTATATAGTTGAGATCTATGAGATAACCATGGCACTTTCCACCGACGACCATGCCCACATGAGCTGAGAAATATGAAAGTGCTACACAACTGAACATGTAGTTTTGTTGCGTATACGCCAGATAAAGTAGTGAGGCCACATTGGCAACATTGCTGACATGTTTTAGATTTTGAGTGGCCACATCATCGTCGGCATCTCCAAATAATTTCGCAATCAGATCCAAGATCAGCGGTAACATAAACAAACCATGTACCAGGGCATATGAATTGCCGGCTATTTTGAATATTTCTATATTCGCCATAGCCAGTGGCATAAAATCTTGCAGATTATCAATTACGCCCTTCACAATACTGTCATCCACTTCTTGGCCGCCCAAAAAACCATACACACCATAAACGATACCAATGGCACAGGATGTAAACGCATAAGGATGAGATTCCGGCGGCATACAGTACGCCGCATAGGCGGCCATAACGGTTAGAGCGTAATAAGGCAAACGTTTTAGTAGCCAAATCATTTTACTGCTTCCGATTGTAAAACTGTGGGCAATTTGATTAAATTATTCTCAGGAATTTGCTTAATTTCAGTTTTACTCGTAAAAAATTTTTTTAACTTAAAATTTGTAAATATTTTGACTTTAAAATGAAAAATTTAAAATCCATATTGTCTAACTAAAGCTGAGTACACACGAAGCAACATCGCCAAATTTGACTTGTTTTTTCATCAGGTATGGACTACACGAGCCTACAAAACCTGCTGACTGTAATTGGACTCGTGTAAGTAGCCACTGAATTATATCCTACTTTAACGTCTTGTGTGCTTAGAGTTGAGCGCTTAACCATTCGTCTCCACGAGAGATAACGGTTTTAGCGATATAAAAAACAAAACAATTTGAATTGTGAATTCTCAGAATTGGAGGTCATATGCACTTTGTCATTCCGTTTGTTACGCAGCGAAATATCCATCTGAGACCCCATAAAGTATATATATTCTTGATCCGTGATGAAATCTAAGACGATTTGAGCATGTCCGTCCGTCCGTCTGTGGATATCACGATTCAGTCCAAACGAAAAGAGCCAAACTCTTGAAATTTTATACAAATGGACCTTGAAGGATAGCACAGGTCAAGTGCGTAAATAGGCTGAATCAGGCAAGAGGGGAAAAAGTTTCCCTTAGAAGAACTAGACCAACCACTAAAATGCAACATAATTTTTAATGTTTTTTTTTTTTGTAATTTTGTTAAGCAAATGATATTTTCTAATCTCAAAGAAGGTCTTACGCGCTACCACGCCCCCTTTAATGGCGTTTTATATGAAAATATTGTGTAAAAATTTATCAAATTGTTTTACTTAAGCCTACATTTCTTAAAAATAAAATTATTAAGCTTTAATGACCAAGCTGAGACGTAACCTGTTATTCCTCTGCCCTACGCCTCCTCTCCTTTGCCACCTAAATAACAAATTAAAAATAAATTTATGTGTGTGAAGGTAAATAAGTCTAGTTAAATTTGTTTTGACGTAAGCAGTTACGAAGTGAAGTTATATATGTTATGACGTAACGAAATGGCAATCAGAGAAATTTTTTTTGCATGAAAATCCATATTTATATACAAAATGATTATGGGAGTGTCTTCTATCCAAAATCACACACACTCTCATGGCCAGCAAATTGACTTTACATGGCATGCAAATATTTTCACCAAATGCTCAAAAAATTTATTAAATACGGATTTTTATAAAAAAAAACTTCACTGTTTGCCATACGTCATAACATATTTAAGTTTACAGCTAATTACGTGATTTCGTAAGTGCTTACGTCAAAACATGTTTAACTCGGCATATTTATCTTCACTCACATAATAAATTTTACATTTAATTAGCCCAAGTATTTATTTTTGGAGTCTAATGGCAAAGGTGAAATGTCTCCCCCACGGCCCTTGCCAGAGCGACGCCGACAATATACAGTTTTAATGCCCTCCAAAGAGAATTGGACCCCCTAAAGTATATATATTCTTGATCAGTGATGAAGTCTAAGACGATCTGGCAATGCCCATACGTTCGTCTGTGGAAAACATGATGTAATCTATTTTTGGACCCCGCCCCCTTTAGTGGGCGTTGACGTACGATATTATATGCAAAAATAGTGTAAATATTGAACGATTTTCATTCCTTAAGCCTATAAGAAGCTGAGATGTTCTCTGATCTTGCAGAATGCCCTTCCCGGAATGACTCTGTCAAAAGAGAGATTTAAAATTGGGCACAGAGATGCCTTAAAGGAACTCTGTGCCACCAAGTTAAATATTTTAAATTTACTTACTAAATATTTGGAGGGTATTTAAGGATCGACCCGGTCGAATATAACGTTTTTTACTTGTTTTTATTTTCATTTATAGAGGCCGCCTCAACTATAAATTAATTACCTACTTGTCATCCAATTGACTAAATTGTTTAAATATTCATTAATAATTTAAAAGGAATTTTTCGTTGCTAACCAACGAAATATTTAATTAAGAATTTTATATAAAAAAAAAAAACAAATTATAATTTGTTGCCGCGCTCCACTAATAAATTATGGAGAAATATGCTGAAATAAATGCGTGTACGCATATTTTCATTAGCAAAATTTTTGACTGATTTTAAATTGGGCAGCATTCTCTCTGAAGGGTTTCTAGCATTTCACGTGCTTCGAATTAGACACAAAACTTTGCCAAAATAAAATATTTAATTCCGTCGATTCGACAATAGTTTTGTACGTCTCTTTATAAATTATTTATGATATGCGTTCAATTTTGCGGGTCTTAAAAAAGAAAATAATTTCAATTTCATTGAAAGAATATATAATCAAATCAATTTGAAAATGTCAATGTTTTATACTTTCAGCGTTCCAGAATGTTTTCGTATTTGTAATTAAAGCACGAGCATAATTTGCGATTACATTTTATAAATAATTTTCAGTGTAAGGAAATTATACTCGCACATATTCAATTAGGCTTTCGGCACTGGTAGAGCTTGTGGTTGCCCAAAAAAAAATAGCTAAATAAATCAGGCTTTCGCATGTATTACACGGCTGTCAAATTGACAGATTTGTATTAAAATGATAATAGGATTTCGGTTTCGCTCCAAATTCTGCGTGGGTTGAAACATAAATATTACACCGATTTTGAATTTGTGTTTTTTTTCAAGATTCCAAAGTAGTGAGTAAATTTGAAATCTTTCCTTGTTTTGCTGTATATAACAAACATTTTAAAATTGTTCCTTTTTTATGATTTTTTTGTTTTTAAATTCATTTATTTGTAATTAAGTGCTTACATAAGATTCGAAAAAAAGCAGCCAAATCGCCAGGGAAATAAAGTAATAAGTAAAAAAATGATTAGTAATAAGTGATTTTGTAGCACCTCTCGGATTTGAGTGAAAGAATACATGAAATTTTAAGAAATATATGATATATTGGAGTCGATGAAACGATCTATATGATTCAATGTTTAAACACGATTTCATGTAAATGTTTACCGCGGGTACTGTGTGACCAATTTTGCCCTACTGTCTCCAATTCTTCAATATTGATTTCCAGGGCGTCAATTATTGCGGGCTTGTCCCTGTAGACATGACCTTGAACCTAAAGGCGTTAACTCGCACAATCTAGGCGGCTAGTTCACCGACACCGTGAACTGGCCGCCTAGAAATGAACTGTTCACCGAATTCGCCTCTCAATTGGGTCATTGTTTCGCGTACGGTGTGACATGTGGTACCCTCTTCCTAAACTTCATGCCAACCAAATCCAGCTCTTCCATTTCCATTTATAACAAAAATCGTTTAAATGAAAAATCGTTTGAATGAAAAAAAAACGCTTTAACAGATATAAGTTTGGAAAAAAACGTCTGAATGAAAAATCGTTCGAATGAAAAATTATTTAAATGGAAAACCGTTTGAAAGACAAATAGTTTTAATTAAAAAATAGTTAATAGAGGATATGTCGTATGAAAAATCAATTGAATAAAAAATCGCTTAAACAGAAAATCGATGGTATAAAAAATCGTTTGAAGCAAAAATAGTTTTAATTAAAAATTGTTTAAATAAAAAAATCGCTTTAACAGAGAATAATTGGAATATAAAAACCTTTGAATGAAAAATCGTTTAAACGGAAAATCGTTTGTAGGAAAAATATGTTTAATTTAAAAATAGTTTGAATAAAATATCGCTTTAATAGAGAATATAAAAACGTTTGAATGAAAAATCGTTTAAACGGAAAATCGTTTGAAAGAAAAATAGTTTTAATTAAAACTCTTTTGAATTAAAAATTGCTTTAGTAGAGAATAGTTCAAATAAAAAATCGTTTGATAAAAAAATCCTTTAAACGGAAAATCGTTTGTACTAAAAATCGTTTGAAGCAAAAATAGTTTTAATTAAAAATCGTTTGAATAAAAAAATTGCGTTAACAGAGAATAGTTCGAATATAAAAACGTTTGAATGAAAAATCGTTCAAACGGAATGTCGTTTGAAAGAAAAATAGATTTAATTAAAACTCTTTTGAATTAAAAATTGCTTTAGTAGAGAATAGTTCGAATAAAAAATCGTTTGATAAAAAAATCGTTTAAACGGAAAATGGTTTGTACTAAAAATCGTTTGAAACAAAAATAGTTTTAATTGTTTGAATAAAAAAATAGCTTTAACAGAGAATAGTTCGAATATAAAAACGTTTGAATGAAAAATCGTTTAAACGGAAAGTCGTTTGAAAGAAAAATAGATTTAATTAAAACTCTTTTGAATTAAAAATTGCTTTAGTAGAGAATAGTTCGAATAAAAAATCGTTTGATAAAAAAATCGTTTAAACGGAAAATGGTTTGTACTAAAAATCGTTTGAAACAAAAATAGTTTTAATTGTTTGAATAAAAAAATAGCTTTAACAGAGAATAGTTCGAATATAAAAACGTTTGAATGAAAAATCGTTTAAACGGAAAGTCGTTTGAAAGAAAAATAGATTTAATTAAAACTCTTTTGAATTAAAAATTGCTTTAGTAGAGAATAGTTCGAATAAAAAATCGTTTAAACGGAAAATGGTTTGTACTAAAAATCGTTTGAAACAAAAATAGTTTTAATTGTTTGAATAAAAAAATAGCTTTAACAGAGAATAGTTCGAATATAAAAACGTTTGAATGAAAAATCGTTTGAACGGAAAATCGTTTGAAAGAAAAATAGTTTTAATTAAAAATCGCTTGAATAAAAAATCGCTTGAATAAAAAATCGCTTTAATAGAGAATAGTTCGAATATAAAAACGTTTGAATGAAAAATCGTTCGAAGGAAAAAAATCTTTTAAACGGTTGATCTTCACACAAAATGCAGATATTTTGCTTGTTCACGTATTCTTTCAACCAGGAATGAGCACAAGACACTTTCTTAACCGATCATGAATTTTTATAATAAATTTTAATAATGCGCATGTGTTGCACGTTTTAAGTCAATTCATGTTTAAATTATAGACCAAACTGATCATGTTGAATAGTAACACGTTATACGAAAACAGCTGAGCTGCCAAAAACAGTGTTGTCAAAAAAGAAAGTTGCTACAAAAAATCCACCTTTACAACTGCGCGAAATAAAAATCACAAAGTTGTATCCTTATTTAATTTCTGCGGCAATTAAAGAGCACAGAACCACTTTTTATTTTGGTTTTTGTAAGTAATAAAAACAAAAATATCAATGTAATAGTGATTAAATTTATAAAAATAAAAAGCTTTGATAGTGTATTTCTGGGAACTCCTTCAGTGTCTTCGCGACATCAGCTGCCTCTCTTGCCACACCAATAATATATCCATGTGTTTCGTTTTTTATTATATTTATTGTTTTTAATGATTGTAATAAGCACAAAATATATATAAACGGACAAACGTTAATTTGTTTTTTTTAAACACTTTAGGCGCTAAAAATAAAACAAACTTCAATGTAATGTGACAGATGGTTGTTGGTGTTGCCACAAGTGGAAAAAATCATGTGCTCGGTTTGCCACAAAATCATTATTCGCCTATGAAAGTTGTATAAAATAGGAGAATAATATGACTGCATAGTATTTGATTGAAATAACTTTATTATTCTGCAGCAATTCAGTACTAATTTTGTCAATTTGATGCATTTGCGGCAATCGTGCGATTCCAACTTTACAGGGTTAATTTATTTACAGTCGTGTAAAAAAAGCACTCATTATCCCTTTACTAAAGGGTGTTTTTATAAGAGCTTGCTGATTTGAAATTTAAATAAAACACATGCCAACTTATGAAATGGCCAAAAAAAGTTTTTTATTTCGTAGAGAATTTCTTGTCATTTAACATTTAAATATAATTTCGGGCATATGGCCACCACTACTATTTTGCACAAAGGTCATTCTGGAGGTCCAATTTTCGACCACCTTTTCAAGCATTTGAGGGCGTATTTCAGCAATGACACGTTGAATACTGGTTTCCAAAGCGTCAATCGTTGCTGGTTTATCCACCGAAACCAATGATTTCAGGTATCCCCACAAAAAATAATCGAGTGGCGTCAAATCACACGAACGCAGAGGCCAATTCACCGGTCCATTTCTCGAAATAATGTTGTCGTTGAAATGTTCTTTCAATAAGTCCATTGTTTCGCCCGCAGTATGACAAGTGGCACGCACCATCCTGTTGAAACCACATTTCGTTTACATCCATATCTTGAAGTTTTGGCACCAAAAATTCATTGATCATGATTCTGTATCGATTTCCATTCACGGTAACGCGTCGTCCTTCCTCATTTTTAAAGAAATAAGAACCGATGATTCCACCAGCCCATAGACCGCACCAAACAGTACATTTATCGGGATGCATTGGTAATTCTTGAACGGCGTGTGGATTATCTTTGCTCCTCATACGGGAATTTAGCTTGTTGACATATCCATTCAACCAAAAATGCGCCTCGTCACTGAAGAGAATTTTGCGGTAAAAAAGCGGTTAAAAATTTTTAATTCAACACTGTTTTTGAAAATAAATTTCCACGATTTGGAAGCGTTGTTCTGGAGTTAACCTGTTCATGATGATTTGCCAAACAATACTGAGTAGAGACGTCACTTTAAACTGTCAAAACATCTGTCAGACAACAGAGTGAATCGTATAAAAAAAAACTTCATAAAAACAACCTTTATAAGAAATCTCTCATATTTTTAGTAAACAAAGAAACCTTCTTGCGAGGTAAAAGGAGTTAAGAATTTTCTTTCATGTGTTAAAAGTAAATTATATACGAGGGCAGTATGATAATTCCTTGATGTATTGATAATATATATATATATATATATATATATATATACATATATATATATATATATATATATATATATATATATATATATATATATACATATATATATATATATATATATATATATATATATATATATAGATATATATATATATATATATATATATATATATATATAGATATATATATATATATATATATATATATATATATATATACAGGGTGTTTTTTATTGAGGTATAGAACTTCGAATTGAAATAAAACACAAGAACATCGTTTTAATGTCCATCAATTTGGCTTTATTGGAAGGATAATTTTATGCCATTAATGTTTAAACATGATTTCGGGCATGTGGCCGCCGCGGCTGGCTCGAATAAAGCCAATTCTACAGGTCCAATTTTCAACCACTTTTTCGAGCATATGGGGCCGTATGTTGGCAATAGCGCCACGAATGTTGGCTTCCAAGTCCCCTAACGTTTTTGGTTTGTTGGCGTAGACGAGCGATTTCACATATCCCCAAAGAAAATAATCCAATGGTGTCAAATCACACGATCTTGGTGGCCAATTGACAGGTCCATTCCGCGAAATTATGCGCTCATCGAATGTTTCCTTCAATAAATCGATTGTGACGTGCGCTGTGTGGCATGTAGCGCCGTCTTATTGGAACCACAACTCATCCACATTCATGCCATCCAATTCGGGAACAAAATAGTCGGTTATCATGGCTCTATACCGGTCTTCATTAACGGTAACTGACTCTCCAGCATTATTTCGGAAGAAGTATGGCCCAATGACTCCACCAGCCCATAGAGCACACCGGTGCGCACTGTTCGACGTCTCTGCGGATGCGTATTATCACATAGAGTAAACGTAGTGCGAAAACGATCCATGGTTAACCGAATTAATTGCTCTGATGGACGATTATGTCGACCATAAAATGGACGGAGCTTGCGGTAAACTTCGCGAACTGAACCATTACTTTCGAAATAAATTTGCACGATTTGCAAGCGTTGTTCTTTTGTCAACCTGTTCATGATGAAATGGCAAACCAAACTAAATATTAATCACTTGACAGCTGACAAAATGGCCGCCAGTTAAAAAAGTGATGCCAACTTAAAGTTCTATACCTCAATAAAAAACACCCAATATATATATGTATATATATATATATATATATATATATATATATATATATATATATATATATATATATATATATAGATATATATATATATATATATATATATATATATATATATATATATATATATATATATATATATATAGATATATATATATATATATATATATATATATATTTTTTTTTTTTTTTCCAAAACTGTATATATATTACACATGAGCACTGATGATGAGAGCGGTGTGGCTTTCGAAAACAGCTGTTCTGCTAAAAACTGATGCTGACTTTATTTTGAGCCTCGGAATATTTATCATTTCTTTCTGAATTTAAAAAACAGAAATTTCGAACAATTAGCCTATAAATCTTAATTGAATTTAATACCTCATGTAATTTCTTTTAATCAACTTCTTAAAATTTTATTTTTGTTTCCTTCCAAGAAATTATATTTTTCAAGAACTTTACGATATTTTGCAAAATATATATAGAGATAACAATCGATATCGTACCTGCTCAATTTAGAGCCAATACTGTGACACAAGCAGTCACGTAGTAATTAGACTATTCCCACGTACCAGACCATGTGTGTAGCTGCCCTTTAATAACTTAAGCTTAAACGACTTTTGCGTATTTTAAACAGCCAAATAAATTTATTTTAACTTTTTTATTAAACTTACAATAAACTAAAGATATAAAAGCACTAGCAACTATGTATTGGCTATTTGTTTAGATACAAAAAAAAATTGTTTACATTTACTTCATAAAGACTTGACAGTTGGCAAATTCAACATAAATCATCAGCTGTTCGAATAAGTTCACCTCTGATTCCAATGTACCCACACATTAAATATGTTTTACATGAACAACATGTGTACACACATGTAAGTATTTAAAAGCATATATACCCCAAAACGTGTCCAGAATCTTAAACCATATGGTTTTAAATTTCATATGCAAAAAAAAAAATAAAACAAAACATATTAAAAGCTTCCTGTGTTCCCATACAACTATTAACTACGTGTTATAAATTTTTAATTATTTAAAAATTATCCAATAATAAAAAAAAGTTTGCATATATTTTCCTTTTGTTTTACCAAAATGGCAAAGAACCTTGACTTGAGTTTTTAGATAGAAAATCTTTTAGCGGAATCCAAGTGTCCCATAGTGGTGGGCGGTACTAATTACTACATAGAATCGTTAATGTGGGACATTTTGGTAAGTGCCAGTGATTGTGAGCCCAGCGATGACTTTAGCAACTTGACACCAGCATTAATGGCTGATGCAGTCACTGAAATCACAACTCATGAGGACAATATTGATGCCACAGTGTCTGGGAATGCAGAAAATGTATGTATACGATTTTTTGTCACACAAATTTTAGTTCGTTTTCTTTTTTTTTTTTTTAGTTTGTATATCAAAAAGGAAATAAATGAATTCTTCTTTTTTTTAATATGTTGCTAAGGGATTTTATTGCATACATACATTTTTTTTCAATCGTTTTAGTTGTCATTGATACCTGCTGGAAAAATGTTGACAATGTCATCGGCATCATTGCACAACCATTTAAGGAGCATAGATCCAATAACAGCAAATCGCATCCATCCAAATAATAAACGCAAAATAATGAGGTAAGTTTTGAAATATTTGTATGACCTTTTTATAAATATCGCTGCATTTGCTAAGAGTTATTTTGTTATATTTAATAAAAAAAACAACAACTAAAATTGTATCATACGGCTGCATCGTACGGTAGATATGATTTTTTGATGGTGTAACCAATTGTTTGGAAAATTATTACCTTCAAAATCAATAAAACTGACAAATAATGAAACAATCTTGCATATTTGAAACTGTTACGAACATTTTAAATTCATTTGATTACCAGCCAGACTTGGGATTCTAATAACTCCTAAATATGAAAACATTTCTTAAAAGAAATTACAAAATAATCTTAAAATAATCAATCATGTCTCAACGATAAATTCCGTTTGGAAGTGGAATTGATTCCGCATTTTGCTATTATGGAAAAAGTATTCCGAAACATTTTTTCGGAATAAAACCACTTTAATTTTTCTATGTGGAATTGATATTTTAAGCACAAAGTTACTCATGATACCTTCTTATTTGTAAATTATGTTATTTCTTTGTTTATTTTCCAAAAATAAATTTTCTTTAATTCAAATTTAACAAAAAATTTACATTTTTCTAAATTCTTTTTCAAAGAGAAAAGAAAATACGCAATTTGTTTATTTAGTGTTGCCGTACTCTTATTCTAGTAAGTTGTTCTAAAAAAAAACTCTAGTGGCAGCACGTAAAACTATGAAAAGGCACAAAAAGGCATTGCCATACTTAATACATAAAAAGTGGTTCGTAGCTACGGAATCAATATCAATTCCGAACGGAATTCATGGCATGCCTGAATATTTAATAACTGAAAAGCATTTTTCACTTAATTTCATTAAATTTTGAATTTATTTTTTGTATGTCTCTTCAAAATGCTTCTTACCTGCGCACAGTGATTTGAATTAAATAAAAATATATATAGAAAACGGTTGATCCTGAAAGCCATCCCTGCAACTTCCCGCTAATTTTAACCGCTAAAAAAACACTATTATTATAATTTTCAAACTGCCGTAACTTTTGAAAGAATCATCCCATTCCCACGTGACTGATACAGTTTTTGCGGTCCTATAAAAGAGTCGAGAACGCTAATTGATCGGATATGGAATTTCGGATTTTTTTTTAAATCACACTCTTCTATCACGATATCCCACCAGCACTTCAACCGATTTTACCCCGCTTAGTGGTGATCGACTTGGTTTTTCAAAAATCGAGGAGGATCAAGTTACGTCTCAGTTTCGTCATAAAAGCTTAAAAATTGTATTTTTAAAGAATGTAGGTTTAAGTAAACCACTTTGTTAAATTTCAACACTATTTCTGCATATAATAACGCCCACAAAAGGGCCGTGGTCCAAAAATAATTTTGTTGTTGTTGATTTCATGGCTCCAAGTTTAACGCGTTGGACCTTCTTTAGCATAAAAATATATCATTTGCTTAACAAAATTACAAAAGGAAACTTTAAAAATAATGTTGTTTTTTAGAGGTTGGTTTAGTTCTTCTTAGGGGAACTTTTTCCCTCTTGCCCGATTTAGCTCATTTCCGAACTTGAGCTGTGCTATCCTTCAAGACATATTCAAGGTTTTATCTATTTTCCTTTGGACTGAATCGTGATTTCTACCATATATGAAAAACATTTATTTATTATTTTTTTATACCCTCCAAAAGAGAATATGGAGGGTATATTCACTTTGTCATTCCGTTTGTAACACAGCGAATTATCTATCCGAGACCCCATAAAGTATATATATTCTTGATCCGTGATGAAATCTAAGGCGATCTGAGCATGTCCGTCTGTTAGTCTGTGGAAATCACGATTCAGTCCAAACGAAAAGAGCCAGACTCTTGAAATTTGGTATAAATATATGAAGGGTAGCACAACTTAAGTTCGGAGATAGGCTAAATCGGGCAAGAGGGAAAAAAGTTCCCCTAAGAAGAACTAAAACAACCTAATTTTTAAAGATATTTTTTTCTGTAATTTTGTTAAGTAAATTATATATTTTTATGTCAAAGAAGGTCCAACGCGTTAAACTTAGAGTCATAAAATCCAAAAAATTAATTTTTGGACGCCGCCCCCTTTAGTGGTCGTTAGTATATGGAAAAATAGTGTAAAAATTTAACAAATTGTTTTACTTAAGCCTACACTTCTTAAAAATAACATTTTTAAGCTTTAATGATGCAGCTGAGTCCTAACCTGGTACTTTTCTGCCCTACCCTCTCCTCCCCCCTTGCTCACTAAATTACCTTATAAAATTTTTTTTTTTTAATTTTGTATTTAATTATTCCAAACATTTATTTTTAGAGTTTTATGACAAAGGTGAAATGTCTCCCCACGGCCCTTGCCAAAGAGACCCCGACAAAATACAGTTTCAATACCCTCAAATAAGAATTGGACCCCACAAAATAATTATATTCTTGATCAGTGATGAAGTCTGAGACGATCTAGCAATGCCCATACGTTTGTCTGTGGAAAACATGATATAGTCTATTTTTTGACCCCGCTCCTTTAGTGGGCGTTGACGTACGATATTATGTGCAAAAATAGTGTAAATATTGAAAAAAATGTATTCCTTAAGCCTAAAGGAAGCTGAGATATTCTTTGATCTTGCAGAGGTGAAACGTCCTCCTACGGCACCTCTCGGAATGACTTTGTCAAAGTAGAGATTTAAAATTGAGTACAGATTTTGAATTTATCTCCGTCCCTTTTTCTGCCCGTTGATATAAAACAATAAAAATTGAGTTTTTATTTATAAAATATTTGGAGGATATTTAAGCTTCAAACCGATCGAGCATAACGTTGTTAGTTGTTAAACGTTTCAAATTAGCTGGAAGTTGTAGACATGGCCTGTAGGATCAGCTATTTTCTATGTCTATTTTTTACGTTGCCGCACTCGTCTAGAACACATTGCTGCAGTAGAACGAACTAGTATCAAATTAGTATTGCACTAGTACAAAAATCACCAGTACTAGTTCCCAACTGTGAACTTTCCTATACCATATTAATGCTCAAACTAACATTGAGTGTGTTTGGAAAATAACTAGTACCATTGGTACTAGATGGAAACTGGGGGGATACTAGTACTATTAGTACTAGATGAGTACTAGTATAATTTCTTTTAGTCGGATACTAGTACAATCAGTTCTGCATTAAGAACTGGTTTATATATAAAAAAAAAATCCCTAATTTTATTGGTTTTTTTAAACCCAATGAAATTTGTTAAGTCTTTGTCTTCACAAGGAAATTTTTGGTTCATCAATTCTTTGTTTATAAGAGGAAATGGAGAGATCCTTCAGGGCACGCTCAATCCACTAGCAACTTGCACAACTTGAGTTACATTTGGTACCCCACCATATACCAGACACTAATGAAGATATATCAGTTTTTATTATTTTAAAAAAGATCGCTGATTTTACATATGAACATAAGTATGAACACCAAAAAACACGTTACAAAATTTTTTAAAATAGCTTTTAATTTTATTTATTTTTTAAAATGTCACTTTTTTAACACACAAGAAAACTGTGGCTTGCTTACTGATATGCAGGTGGCAATGTCTTCTATTTAATACTATTCTTTGTTTCAAATTTGAATTTGTTTAAAAATTGTAACAATTAAAAATAAAATAAATGAAAATGCGAATTAGCAATTCGCTTTAAAACAAGATCAAAAAGTAATATGAAATTCTACAAGTCAAATCAATCTACAAATGAACTTCTTGAAGTAGTAGTACTTCTCTGTAGATGTTCAATCACCTTTTGAACTAGTGCTTGCTATACTAGTAATCGTACCATTAGCTTAAAGACAATTAACGCTTATCCTACGTGGATAGAAAATTTTATGGAATTAACGTTTAAATATGATTTCGGTCATGTGGCCGCCATGGCTGGCGCGTACAAGGCGCAATCTGGAACACCAATTTTCAACAGCTAAAAAAATCGTCCATAAAGTGGAAGAACACAATCCCAGTTGCTGAGGACGGCGACGGCTTGAATGATGAGGATTATCTTCAATGCTTTCCTGTACAGAGGCTACAGCTTCCTCAGTGAGCACTGTTTGGCGTCTCACGCGATGCACATTATCAGTAACAGTAAATGTGGTCCGAAAACGCTCGATTGTTCTTCGAAGGACAATTTTGTACGCCATAAAATGGAAGAAGTCCACGATGAGTTTGACGAATAGAACCATTATTTGGATTAAAAATTTTCACAATTTACACGCGTTGCTCTGTTGTAAGTCGATCCATAATGAAATGTCAAAGCAAACTAAACAAAAAGCAACTATCAGCTGTTAAATGGGTGGTCAAATAAAGCAGTGATGCCAACTCAAAGTTGTATCACTCTATAAAGAACATACTTTATATTTTACTATTTTTCTTTAAATGCAATTAATCCCTCTTATTCCGTAACTATTTGTCAACGTCACGTCAAGACAATATCAAAAATAGGACACTTGCCTACTCTTTGTGAAGAATATTTAAATTTTTCTGACACGCTGCGACTACTCTCTAGGGCCTTGAATATAGCAAGAGGCTGTTAGAAATTGTCAATCGCTGAAGTAAAAGACGTGACGTTGACAGAATAAGGGTGAATATTTAATTTGTATTAAGATCAGTTTATTGTTGATATGGTTCCCGTTTACCGTTTTCTCTTAAAATTTTTGTAAATAAAAACTGCTGTTAAACACAGTTTACTCACTGAAGGAGTGATGTTGGACATCAAGGCACTTTAGTACTGATGATGGAACTGTAGCGGTTTCCGAAAATGGTGCTGTTCTGCTCAGGTGTGTTCCTTTGATGTTGATTTTTTTTGTTCTTGTCTTGTTCGAGTATAACACGTTGAATTAAAAAAAAATGAATATTAAAATCGATTCGTGGTGTTTTTGTGCTGTGAACGATAGAGATGGTTAAATGTCTATGAGTTCGACTCATTGCCTGCTGATGGTCTAGACAATTATTTAACAATTTTTATTATAACTCAGCTTAAAAGTGAGCAGTTGTTCTATTTACCCTCAGTTAAGCAGTCGTTGTTAAAACTACTTAATCAAACAACGAATGCTTCCTGGCAATTGAATTACCTGTGGCTAATTAAATGGGCAGACAGGGGGAATATTTAAAAATGTCAGGATGACATGTTGCAACTAGAGGGGCAGTAATTGTAATCAAACTTCCGTAACTGTCCGTTTTTTTTCCTTTTTTTTTCTGTACTTCTTTCTTTGTAAGAATTCAGATAAGAACTATAAATTTTACAAATAAATTCAGGTTTAGTTTCATAGAAATTGTAAAAAAAAATATAAATTAATATTTTATAAACATACTGGTGTTTATTTTAATCAAAAGCAACAACATCTAACCTTAAGTTTCGGTTAGATTCAATTCATATTGTTGCTATTGCTATTGTTCTGTCTTTGGGCAATCCAGACGCTGACACAGCCAACGAGTGGCAGTGTTGGCATGGAATGGCGTGTCAGTACTTTTTGCACGACTGATTATCACCATCACCATCGCCAACATCGTCAGGAACATCTTTACATTTTACACTATTTAAGATGTATATATTTTCCTCTTGCTGGATTGCTGGAACGAAAATTAATGTATGATCAGAATATAAAAGTAATTGAAGGGGATAACAGAATAAGGGGTCAGACAATTAAATGCAACATTTTTTTTTTTTAATTTTTTTTTAAATTTTTTTGCTACAACAAAATGTAAAATACGAGTTAAGTATTAACAACTAACTAGAATCAACAGCCTCATTTGAAAAAAAAAATAATAATAACAAAAAAAAAAAAATAAAAAAATTGTATAAAATTTTTTGTTTGTTGTTAATGTGCAACACGTTCGAAGAATAAATTGCAGCCATATCTTGTATTGCTCAAATGAATTTATATTTAGGTGCATTAGTATGTGTGTGTATGTGTAGGTATATTTTAATAAAAATCCCTTAAACCAACCTTATTACGTAGTTAAAGATATTAATTAATAAAAAAAAAAAGAATCAAACGTGGCTAAAGATATTCAACAATTGCAGCAGACGGAAACAATGTCTATTTTACGAGCCATATCTAATGGAAAATATACCAAAAACGACAGAGAAAAGTCTGAGCTAAAGTACTAGAATACAATTAAAACAAGCAAAAACGTTATATTCGACCGGGCCGAATCTTAAATACCCTCTAAATATTTTAGTAAGTAATTTTAAAATGTTTAACTTGGTGGTGAGAGAGTTCCTTTAAGAAATCTCTGTACCGAATTTAAAATCTCTATTTTGCCAGAGTCATTCCGGGCAGGGCCGTGGGGGAGACGTTTCACCTCTGCAAGATCAGAGAACATCTCAGCTTCTTATAGGCTTAAGGAATACAAATTGTTCAATATTTATAGTATTTTTGCATATAATATCGTACGTCAACGCCTTTTAAAAGGGGCGGGGTCCCAAAATAGCCTATATCATGTTTTCCACAGACGAACGTATGGTCGTTGCTAGACCGTCTTAGACTTCATCACTGATCAAGCATACTATATATACTTTATGGGTTCCAATTCTTTTTGGAGGGCATTAAAACTGTATTTTGTCGGGTTCTCTCTGGCAAGGGCCATGGGGGAGACATTTCACCTTTGCCATAAAATTTCAAAAATAAATGTTCGGAATAATTAAATGTAAAATTTATTTAATATTTGTTTTTTTTTTTTTTTGGATAGGGTCATTTAGGGGGCATAGGGGGAAAGGGGGGGGGGGGTGGTAGGCCAAAGGAGTTCCAGGTTACCTCTCAGCTTTTTCATTAGAGCTTAAAATTGTTATTTGTAAAGAATTTGTTAAATGTTTGCACAATTTTTGCCTATAATAAAGACCACTAAAGGGGGCGGGGTCCAAAAATTAGTTTTTTGGACTTTATGACTCTAAGTTTAACGCGTTGGACGTTCTTTGACATAAACATATATAATTTGCTTAACAAAATTACAAAAAGAAAAAACGTTAAAAATTATGTTGTTTCTTAGAGGTTGCTTTAGTTCTTCTTAGGGGAACTTTTTGGTCTCTGGCCCGATTCAGCCCATTTACGAACTTGATCTGTCCTATCCTTCAAGATATATTTATACCGAATTTCAAGAGTCTAGCTCTTTTCGTTTGGACTGAATCGTTAATTCCACAGACGGACGGACGGACATGACGATCTAAGACGATCTGAGGTCTTAGATTTCATCACTGATCAAGAATATATATACTTTATGCGGTCTCCGATGGATATTTCGCTACGTTACAAACGGATTGACAAAGTAAATATACCCTCCAATTCTTTTTTGGAGGGTATAAAAAATGTTTGAGTTGATTTTTTGAAAATATTAAGATATCCGTACAAAGTCTATAACGAAATATATTTTTAAAAATATATTCGTGGCGATGAATGCCATTTTTATACAACTCTGTACGAGGTGTTTATTTGTGGAACATTTTAAACTTGTAGCTTTGCTCTGTATGACTCTATTTTCACACTTCCTAGAGAAAAATGCAAAGAATTTTTGCAAAGCAGCTATACGAGGTCTGTTCAAAATATTAATACTGGAATATGAGGTCGGCCACGTCCGCTCTTTTCACCAAATTTTCTAACCGCATTTTGCAACAAACCCTGGCTTATGTCGCCAATGCACCACCGAATTTCATTTTTCAGAGCGTCACTTGTTTGTGGTTTGTTCACGCAAACCCGGTCTTTCAATTGGCCTCAGAGAAAATAATCCAGCGGCGTTAAATCACAACAACGAGGGCGGCCAATTGACATCGCCAAATCATGCGATCGGGAAATTTCTCATGCAATAATTGAATTATTTGGCTGGCTGTGTGACTTGTGGCTCTGTCTTGCTGAAGCCAAATGTCACTGATGTCAACATTAGCCAATTGCGGCCACAAAAAATCGTTTAGCGGTGACGCCCACTTTCGAAAAAATACGTGTCGATGGTGCCACCTGACCACAAACCGCATCATACGGCCACTTTCTTTGGATGTAATGGTTTTCCGAGGACTGTTTGTGCGTTTTCTGAGTCCCATATGCGACATTTTACAGTTTGTTTACAAAACCGCCTAAGTGAAAATGGGTCTCATCAGTAAACATGACTTTATTGACAAAATGCGTAGTTTTCGTTTAGCCAAATTTACAAATATTGGATGCAAACAGTTATCGGTCGGCTTTAATTCTTGAACGAGTTGAACTTTATGGGCGTGAAGATGAAGGTCTTCAGGCAAAATGTTGCACACTTGACGAGTTGATGTTCCAGGCTCATTCTCAACACTTTGCTGTAGAGTTGCCACTACGAGTGTATTGTGTTGTCAGCAACAGTAACGTGAGTCTCGATTTTACCAATTAAATAACTTACAGCGGTGTCAGAAAGAGCCTGTTAGCGAGGAAAATGTGCTCGAATTTTACGAAGTGATACAGTAAAATGTTCACCCTTTTGATAGTAAATTTACTTAATTCTTTGTTCTATGATTAAAATTTGCCAAATTTTTACAAAATAAATGTCAAAAAATGACAGCTGAATTCTTGACATTTCATTATTTGACAGCCAATTTACTTTCTAACCTCAAATTTGCCAACCCTGTACTTGATCGCATGAATGGGAGAATTGAGGAATAAAAGTGAGTGTAAGCTTTCGTGCTTAAAATATTATTTGATTTTAATCAAGCGTAACAAAAGAATAACATCTTTCCACAAAAACTGATTAATTAACATTGAAAAGAATTAATTAAGCGATGGAAGATATCTTGTAGCCTTTATAATTGAAATTTCTTTTAATTTTACCTAAAGAATTCAAGTTCTTGGCCAATCTTTAAGTCATCTTACATGAAATTAAATTGATACATTTAGCACTCGTTGGCAAATCATGCTCGCATTTGCTTTGCTAAAGTACTTCCTGCTTAAACGCCAATTAAAGCAAATTTAACTTACTGCCAGTGCCAGACAAAAATCAAAAAAAAGAACCCCCCTTTAATATTTTTCTTTGCTTTACAAATGCTTATTAATTGGAAGCGGATTAAAGACGGCAAAAAAATAGTCATAAATCAACACCGCTTTCAAGGCATTAAGCATATTCTTTCTCTTCTTTTTTTTTTTTTTGTAACAATAATAAAATGTTAGTTTTAAATAATAAAAAAATCTGAAATAAATAAGTAAATAATAATAAAAATGAAGAAGCAAAACTAGGCAACCATAAGAAATGCAACCAAGTGAAAATTTATTTAAAAAAGGAAAGAACTGCTTTAATTTACCCAGACAAACATTTAATACAAATTATGGAAAAAAGCTAAGGAAATAAATTCACTGTAAATAGTGTTGCTCAAGTGCTAATTTTTATCAAGGTTTCTTTTTTTTTCTTTATTTTTTTTTGTTATAAAAAGGGACCAATTGAAGAGCGAACCCGCCATCACAAGCACAATGTCTTCTTTTCGGGGGTTTTTTTTTTTTGCTAAAACACAATAATAGTTTAATATATTATTGAAATGACAAATTCCTAGAAATTTGTGTCTGCCAAAGAAGCAATCAAAGTCTATTATACGATATTTAGATAATAACAGAAAATATTCACACGCACACACGCTTATATTTACTTACTTACATTCATAATTCATGTGAAAGGCCAAGTTGTTTTGTTTGCACAAAAAATACTTCAAACATCCGCAATATTCGATTTCTTGGAAACATTTTTTAAATACGAAAGAAATATGTTGATCGTTTGTCGCATTTGATTTAAAAAAAAAAAAACACATAAAATTTAGGGAAATGTATGAATTTTTTATTTGAGTCCATAGAACTAGTCTATAAAATTCAGTGATTAAAAATGATTGCATGTAAATGTTGACCGCGGCTACACCTCAAATGGTTCATGGGCTGGGACCAATTTTGGCACTCTCTCTCTCTCTCTCTCTCTCTACATACCGGCCGGTATCTCACGAATAAATTAAATTCTTCAATATTGACTGCCAGTGTGTCAATCGTTGGCGACTTGTCTCCATATTTATGAGCCTTAAAATAGGTACACAAAAAATAGTCTAAAAGCGTTTAATCGCATCGACTCCAACTGTGAAATTAACTGTTCACCGAACTCTCCTCTCAATTGGGTCATTGTTTCGCGTACAGTGTGGCATGTGGTACCTAAACCTCATGCCAGCCAAGTCCAGCTCTTCCATTTCCATTTCTAACAAAAATCGTTTGAATGAAAAATCGCTTGAATGAAAAAACGCTTTAGTAGATAATAGTTTGAATCAAAAAACGTCGTTCGAATGAAAAATTGTTCGAATGAAAAATCGTTTAAACAGAAAATCGTTTGAAAGAAAAATAGTTTGAATTAAAAACCGTTTGGATAAAAAATCGTTTTAAAAGACAATAGCTCGAATTAAAAATAGTTCGAATGAAAAATCGTTTAAACGGAAAATCGTTTATATTAAAAATCGTTTGAAGCAAAAATAGCTTTAACTAAAAATCGTTTGAATAAAAAATTGCTTTAATAGAGAGTAGTTTGAATATTAAAACGTTTGAAAGAAAAATCGTTCGAATGAAAAATTGTGTAAATGGAAAATCGTTTGTATTAAAAATAGATTGAAGCAAAAATAGTTTTAATTAAAAATCGTTTGAATAAAAAATCGCTTTAACAGAGAATAGTTCAAATAAAGCGTTTGAATGAAAAATCGGTTAAACGGAAAATCGTTTGAAAGAAAAATAGTTTTAATTAAAAATCGGTTTAATAGAGAATAGTTCAAATATAAAAGCGTTTGTATGAAAAATCGTTTAAACGGAAAATCGTTTGAAAAAAAGTAGTTTTAATTAAAAATCCTTTGATTAAAAAATCGCTTTAATAGAGAATAGTTCGAATATAAAAACGTTTGAATGAAAAATCTTTTAAACGGAAAATCGTTTAAAGCAAAAATAGTTTTATGTAGTAATAATTTTAACGAACATTTTATATTGCTATATTAAATTTGAATTAAGATTCTATAGGCTAATTGTTCGAAATTTTAATTTAAATCTCAGAAAGACATGAAAAATATTCCAAGGCACAAAGGCAAGTCAACATCAGTTTTATTCAACTTACACAGCAGAGCAGAACAGCTGTTTTCGAAAGACGCAACCCTTTCATCATCAGTGCTCATGTGTATTGTGTTTGTCACCACTTATTAGGTGGCTTAGTTGAATGTGATAACAGTTCCTATTTACACAAATTTTATTGTGAAAAAGAATACGGGAACTGTATCAACCTGATGTTAACATGTTATTGTTATAATACCCGTGTTACCGTTTGATTATTTTTCTTCATGTCCCATTTTTCTGAATTTATTGTTCCATCATACCTAAGTCAAACTTTTTTGGTTTGAATTTTATACTTAAGTACATGTGAACGTTTTTCCAATTTTTATTATTGGGTAGCTCAAGCCATAGCTTAAATTTGTATGTAGTAATAATTTTAACGAACATTTTATATTGCTATATTAAATTTGAATTAAGATTCTATAGGCTAATTGTTCGAAATTTTAATTTAAATCTCAGAAAGACATGAAAAATATTCCAAGGCACAAAGGCAAGTCAACATCAGTTTTATTCAACTTACACAGCAGAGCAGAACAGCTGTTTTCGAAAGACGCAACCCTTTCATCATCAGTGCTCATGTGTATTGTGTTTGTCACCACTTATTAGGTGGCTTAGTTGAATGTGATAACAGTTCCTATTTACACAAATTTTATTGTGAAAAAGAATACGGGAACTGTATCAACCTGATGTTAACATGTTATTGTTATAATACCCGTGTTACCGTTTGATTATTTTTCTTCATGTCCCATTTTTCTGAATTTATTGTTCCATCATACCTAAGTCAAACTTTTTTGGTTTGAATTTTATACTTAAGTACATGTGAACGTTTTTCCAATTTTTATTATTGGGTAGCTCAAGCCATAGCTTAAATTTGTATGTAGTAATAATTTTAACGAACATTTTATATTGCTATATTAAATTTGAATTAAGATTCTATAGGCTAATTGTTCGAAATTTTAATTTAAATCTCAGAAAGACATGAAAAATATTCCAAGGCACAAAGGCAAGTCAACATCAGTTTTATTCAACTTACACAGCAGAGCAGAACAGCTGTTTTCGAAAGACGCAACCCTTTCATCATCAGTGCTCATGTGTATTGTGTTTGTCACCACTTATTAGGTGGCTTAGTTGAATGTGATAACAGTTCCTATTTACACAAATTTTATTGTGAAAAAGAATACGGGAACTGTATCAACCTGATGTTAACATGTTATTGTTATAATACCCGTGTTACCGTTTGATTATTTTTCTTCATGTCCCATTTTTCTGAATTTATTGTTCCATCATACCTAAGTCAAACTTTTTTGGTTTGAATTTTATACTTAAGTACATGTGAACGTTTTTCCAATTTTTATTATTGGGTAGCTCAAGCCATAGCTTAAATTTGTATGTAGTAATAATTTTAACGAACATTTTATATTGCTATATTAAATTTGAATTAAGATTCTATAGGCTAATTGGTATTATAACAATAACATGTTAACATCAGGTTGATACAGTTCCCGTATTCTTTTTCACAATAAAATTTGTGTAAATAGGAACTGTTATCACATTCAACTAAGCCACCTAATAAGTGGTGACAAACACAATACACATGAGCACTGATGATGAAAGGGTTGCGTCTTTCGAAAACAGCTGTTCTGCTCTGCTGTGTAAGTTGAATAAAACTGATGTTGACTTGCCTTTGTGCCTTGGAATATTTTTCATGTCTTTCTGAGATTTAAATTAAAATTTCGAACAATTAGCCTATAGAATCTTAATTCAAATTTAATATAGCAATATAAAATGTTCGTTAAAATTATTACTACATACAAATTTAAGCTATGGCTTGAGCTACCCAATAATAAAAATTGGAAAAACGTTCACATGTACTTAAGTATAAAATTCAAACCAAAAAAGTTTGACTTAGGTATGATGGAACAATAAATTCAGAAAAATGGGACATGAAGAAAAATAATCAAACGGTAACACGGGTATTATAACAATAACATGTTAACATCAGGTTGATACAGTTCCCGTATTCTTTTTCACAATAAAATTTGTGTAAATAGGAACTGTTATCACATTCAACTAAGCCACCTAATAAGTGGTGACAAACACAATACACATGAGCACTGATGATGAAAGGGTTGCGTCTTTCGAAAACAGCTGTTCTGCTCTGCTGTGTAAGTTGAATAAAACTGATGTTGACTTGCCTTTGTGCCTTGGAATATTTTTCATGTCTTTCTGAGATTTAAATTAAAATTTCGAACAATTAGCCTATAGAATCTTAATTCAAATTTAATATAGCAATATAAAATGTTCGTTAAAATTATTACTACATACAAATTTAAGCTATGGCTTGAGCTACCCAATAATAAAAATTGGAAAAACGTTCACATGTACTTAAGTATAAAATTCAAACCAAAAAAGTTTGACTTAGGTATGATGGAACAATAAATTCAGAAAAATGGGACATGAAGAAAAATAATCAAACGGTAACACGGGTATTATAACAATAACATGTTAACATCAGGTTGATACAGTTCCCGTATTCTTTTTCACAATAAAATTTGTGTAAATAGGAACTGTTATCACATTCAACTAAGCCACCTAATAAGTGGTGACAAACACAATACACATGAGCACTGATGATGAAAGGGTTGCGTCTTTCGAAAACAGCTGTTCTGCTCTGCTGTGTAAGTTGAATAAAACTGATGTTGACTTGCCTTTGTGCCTTGGAATATTTTTCATGTCTTTCTGAGATTTAAATTAAAATTTCGAACAATTAGCCTATAGAATCTTAATTCAAATTTAATATAGCAATATAAAATGTTCGTTAAAATTATTACTACATACAAATTTAAGCTATGGCTTGAGCTACCCAATAATAAAAATTGGAAAAACGTTCACATGTACTTAAGTATAAAATTCAAACCAAAAAAGTTTGACTTAGGTATGATGGAACAATAAATTCAGAAAAATGGGACATGAAGAAAAATAATCAAACGGTAACACGGGTATTATAACAATAACATGTTAACATCAGGTTGATACAGTTCCCGTATTCTTTTTCACAATAAAATTTGTGTAAATAGGAACTGTTATCACATTCAACTAAGCCACCTAATAAGTGGTGACAAACACAATACACATGAGCACTGATGATGAAAGGGTTGCGTCTTTCGAAAACAGCTGTTCTGCTCTGCTGTGTAAGTTGAATAAAACTGATGTTGACTTGCCTTTGTGCCTTGGAATATTTTTCATGTCTTTCTGAGATTTAAATTAAAATTTCGAACAATTAGCCTATAGAATCTTAATTCAAATTTAATATAGCAATATAAAATGTTCGTTAAAATTATTACTACATACAAATTTAAGCTATGGCTTGAGCTACCCAATAATAAAAATTGGAAAAACGTTCACATGTACTTAAGTATAAAATTCAAACCAAAAAAGTTTGACTTAGGTATGATGGAACAATAAATTCAGAAAAATGGGACATGAAGAAAAATAATCAAACGGTAACACGGGTATTATAACAATAACATGTTAACATCAGGTTGATACAGTTCCCGTATTCTTTTTCACAATAAAATTTGTGTAAATAGGAACTGTTATCACATTCAACTAAGCCACCTAATAAGTGGTGACAAACACAATACACATGAGCACTGATGATGAAAGGGTTGCGTCTTTCGAAAACAGCTGTTCTGCTCTGCTGTGTAAGTTGAATAAAACTGATGTTGACTTGCCTTTGTGCCTTGGAATATTTTTCATGTCTTTCTGAGATTTAAATTAAAATTTCGAACAATTAGCCTATAGAATCTTAATTCAAATTTAATATAGCAATATAAAATGTTCGTTAAAATTATTACTACATACAAATTTAAGCTATGGCTTGAGCTACCCAATAATAAAAATTGGAAAAACGTTCACATGTACTTAAGTATAAAATTCAAACCAAAAAAGTTTGACTTAGGTATGATGGAACAATAAATTCAGAAAAATGGGACATGAAGAAAAATAATCAAACGGTAACACGGGTATTATAACAATAACATGTTAACATCAGGTTGATACAGTTCCCGTATTCTTTTTCACAATAAAATTTGTGTAAATAGGAACTGTTATCACATTCAACTAAGCCACCTAATAAGTGGTGACAAACACAATACACATGAGCACTGATGATGAAAGGGTTGCGTCTTTCGAAAACAGCTGTTCTGCTCTGCTGTGTAAGTTGAATAAAACTGATGTTGACTTGCCTTTGTGCCTTGGAATATTTTTCATGTCTTTCTGAGATTTAAATTAAAATTTCGAACAATTAGCCTATAGAATCTTAATTCAAATTTAATATAAAAATAGTTTTAATTACAAAAATCTTTCGAATGAAAAATCGTTTGAACGTAAAATCATTTCTATTAAAAGTCATTTGAAACAAAAATAGCTTTAATTAAAAATCGTTTGAATAAAAAATCGCTCTAACAGAGAATAGTTCGAATATAAAAACGTTTGAATGGAAAATCGTCTAAACGAAAAATCGTTTGAAAGAAAAATAGTTTTAATTAAAAATATTTTGAATAAAAAAAATCTCTTTAATAGAGAATAGTTCGAATGTAAAATCGTTCGAATGAAAAATTGTTTAAACGGAAAATCGTTTGAAACAAAGGTAGTTTTAATTAAAAATCGTTTGAATAAAAAAAATCGACATAACAGAGAATAGTTCGAATGTAAAATCGTTTAAAAATCTTTTGAAGCAATTATTAATTAAAAACCGTTTGATTAAAAAATCGCTTTAGTAGAGAATACCTCGAATATAACAGCGTTTGAATGAAAAATCTTTTAAGTGGAAAATCGTTTAAAGCAAAAATAGTTTTAATTACAAAAATCTTTCGAATGAAAAATCGTTTGAACGTAAAATCATTTCTATTAAAAGTCATTTAAACAAAAATAGTTTTGAAACAAAAATCATTTGAATAAAAAAATCTCCTTAACAGAGAATAGTTCGAATATAAAAACGTTTGAATGAAAAATCGTTTAAACGAAGAATCGTTTTAAAGAAAAATAGTTTTAATTAAAACTCCTTTGAATAAAAAATCGCTTGAATAGAGAATAGTTCGAATATACAAGAGTTTGAATGAAAAATCGTTTAAATGGAAAGTCGTTTGAAACAACATTAGTTTTAATTAAAAATCGTTTGAATAAAAAAATCTCTTTAACAGAGAATAGTTCGAATATAAAAACGTTTGAATGAAAAATCTTTTAAACGGCTGCTCTTCACAGAAAATATAGAAATTTTGCTTGTTCACGTATTCATTCAACCAGAAATTTCTTAACCGAACATGAATTTTGGTAATAAAATTCAATAATATAAAAGCGTTGCACGTTTGTAAGTCGATTCACTGTTAGAGCGTAGACCAAACTGAACATGTTTAACAGTAAAATATATCATGAAAACAGCTGATCTGCCAAACACAGTGTTGTTATAAATAAAGTTGCTAAAAATCACTGTTTATTAATAACCCTGACTGTGGCCATACAATACGTGAATACCTTTTAATCGTAATACTTCTTTATAAATATTCATTTCTTAACCTATTAAAACATTTTTCCCCGAATCTAAAATTAATGGTTCTTTTTTTATACACTAGAAGCATTTTTAACTGTCACATAAAATCAAAACTTTTTTTTTTATTATATTTAATTTAAAAAAGCATATTATAGAAAAAATACACACGATTTTTGTTGCTGAAACCTTGAACTTTTTCTTTTTTTTTTTGTGTGCTAAAATTGTGCCACAAAACCAGCTTGCAAAAATCACACATGGAGACCCGGCCACGCACACACACACACACACACACACACACACAGCTAAAGTGAATATCCATCAATGAATGAGAAATGAAGGCGAAAAAACTATAGCATTGGCTCATCAAAGTCCCAACCTTGAAAGGCCGACAGACAAATAAATCACTTTAAATTTTACAAACATATGACTTTTATTGCGAGTAATTTAAATATTTGATTTCACTCATCTATTGGCAAAAATACTTGAAAGTGCTTTGAAAAACTATTAAGTACTTCTGTTGAGCTTTTTCAATTTAAAACTGAATAAATTTTTGTTTTATGGCACAAGTTTTCGTAGGAATTAGTAGAGGAAACTATTTCCTTTAGTACATGTTTGTATTTAAATCGTCAAAACATCAATGTCTTGATTCCTTTTCTTTTAGTAATTAATACTAGAGATGTGGCCGTGACTAAATTTAAGCTCGCGATTAATTTAATTTTTCACGTATGGCAATATTCAAGACTTTCACGATCTTGTATGCACATGAACACAAGATTTTTGGTGTTGCAGCTTCAAGCACTTGGAGCATCATTTTGCAAGATCGTGCATGCTCGCAGTAGAACGCAAAATTTAAGCAACTTAAGCCGTGCAAAAAAATTTTAAGGACTATTGCTTTATCTTTATTTCAACTAAGAAAAGAGGAATTGAAAAATCTTACACTTATTGACGCAGCCTCGTATATGATGTGTGTGCTTACGTTTAGACAAGTCCTGTTTAAGTTGAAGGATCATCTAATGCGTCCTATAGGTTTTTGCATTTTTTGCGTCTCTAATAAAATATATTCAAGTTACAGCGCAAAGCTGGTAGACTGCATAAACGCATATAGTAGAGAGCTTCACTCTGTGTGCGTCGGATTTACATATGTTGAGAAAAGGTTTGTGTCGTGGATAACATTTTTCTCTCTCTCTCTCTTATGTCATTGTGAAATAAATACATTTCCTTCACCATGGATTTTTGTATTCCAAAAAATAAAACAGGTGGAGGTATGAAATGCGTCGCAAAGAACTTGTATTTACAAACGCACATAATCCACAAGAGCCACGAAACGCATATGCGTACAACGCAGATGGTATGGACTTTTAGTCACCCTACTGTCGCGTGCGTTAATACCGCACGCAAACATTCAAATCTTTAACATACGAGCATTTTTATACCCCCCAAAAAAAATTGGTTGGTATATTCACTTTGTCATTCCGTTTGTAATGCAGGGAAATATTCATCTGAGACCCCATAAAATATATATATATATATATATATATATATATATATATATATATATTCTTGATCAGTGGTGAAATCTAAGACGATCTAGTCATGTCCGTCAGTCCTCCCGTCCGTCCGTCTGTGGAAATAACAATTCAGTCCAAACGAAAGGAGCCAGACGCTTGAAACTTGGTATAAATATGTATATCTTGAAGGAAAGCACAGGTCGTGTTCGTAAATGGGCTGAATCGGGTCAGAGGGGAAAAAGTTCCCCTAAGAAGAACTAAACCAACCTCTAAAACACGACATAATTTTTAAACCTTTTTTTTTTGTAATTTTGTTATGCAAATGATATATTTTTATGTCAAAGAAGGTACAACGCGTTAAACTTAGAGCCATAAAATTTAAAAAAATTATTTTTGGACCACGCCCCCTTCAGTGGGCGTTATTATATGCAAAAATAGTGTAAAAATTTAACAGATTGTTTTACTTAAGCCTGCATTCCTTAAAAATAACATTTAAAGCTTTAACGACGAAGCTGAGACGTAACCTCTGCCCTACCCCTCCTCCCCCTTTGCCGCCTAAATGATCCTATAAAAAAAAAAAAATAAAATTTAAATAAATATAACATTTAATTATTCCGAACATTTGTTTTTGGAGTTTTATGGCAAAGGTGAAATGTCTCCCCCACGGCCCTTGCCAGAGAGACCCCGACAAAATACAGTTTTTATAACCTCCAAAAAGAATCGGACCCCATAAAGTATACATATTCTTGATCAGTGACGAAGTCTAAGACGGTCTGGCAACGCCCATACGTTCGTCTGTGGAAAACATGATATAGGCTATTTTTGGACCCTGCCCCCTTTATTGGGCGTTGACGTATGATATTATATGCAAAAATAGTGTAAATATTGAACAATTTGTATTCCTTAAGCCTATAAGAAGCTGAGATGTTCTCTGATCTTGCAGAGGTGAAACGTCTCCCCCACGGCCCTGCCCGGAATGACTCTGGCAAAATAGAGATTTAAAATTGGATACAGAGATGTCTTAAAGCAACTCTGTCGTACCAAGTTAAACATCTTAAATTTACTTACTAAATATTTGTAGGGTATTTAAGATGCGACCCGGCCTTTACTTGTTTGTTCTGTTTGTCCTTTTCCAGAAGAATGAGTCGTTAGTAGTCTCCTATTTTATAATTCATGTGTTGCACACTGTTCTTAACTCCCTTAATGTACTCCTAGTCCACATTTTTTACGTTGGTAACAATAGACATACAATTTCCCTTCAGGGTTATATTTGATGAATTCGTGTATGCGTATGTGTGTGTTTCTCTTGCGGTTCAAAATAGAAGTGCTTGATGATCACATCAAACATCTTACTGTCATTGAAGAAGCAGGAAATATTTCCAATGATTGATGTGAAAATTTTGTGCAAAAAATACGATACAAATTATGGTTTTATCTTTATTTGAAATCTCAAATGTTTCATTACGTTCACACAGTTTTAATGGCCATATAGATGATACGAATTGTATCCAACGTTTAATTCCTTTTATTAACGACTTAATTTGCATGCAATTCATTCAATTTAATGCATAAATTTCAAATTCATTTGAATTGATTTCAAATCAAAGGAAACATTCTTACCAACACAATAAATATGCCAACTTAAGAAAAAAAAAATACCAAAATCATATTGAGTCTAGAGATAAAGAACTAAAGAGTTAAATATACTGAAAAGGAAATCAAAGACATTTTGGTGGGAAACAAAAATGGAAAAAAAAATTAACTAAAAAATGACAAACACTTAGACGACAGCGGGCTACACGGCTACACTACCACAAATGCCGCCTGTAGTCAGCTACTTATTATTATGAAACGTGGCAGCTTTATCGTAAACAGCTGATTCCAGTGGTGCCACTTTCACATTTAATAATAAAATCGCTTATTCTAAATATACTTTCGTATATATGGAAACAGTTTAAAAGCAAATCAATTTATTTGTTTATACCGTCGAACTTCACTATAATGAATCTGCATGGTGCGAGAAAATCGCTTCATTATATAGAAATTTTATTACAAAGAAATTATATTTGTTATTATTGTATTCTGATAGTTTTAAGCTTAAGGTCTCTTTATTTTAATTTAATTTTTAATTCAAATTAACCTAAAAAATATCAGAATACAATAATAATTAAAAAGAGGTCAAGAAACCTGAAGAATTTTAATTATATATTTTGCATTTTCATTTCAAATAATCAGGTATTGCACCTATTTCCTTGTCTCTACAAAGGTTCGTATTACGCATCTCAATGTAGATATCGTCTTATTGACATCTGTCAATTCTTCACCGACAAGTTAAGCTGGAAGAAGAATAAAGCCTTGATAAATTTTATTGATTTGTAATAGTTTTTTTCTCTAAGTTGCTATTGATGTGACTTAACGTAAATGCAGGAAACTCAAATTTTCATTTGCGAAATTGTTGCATTCCAACGAAAATTCGCCGCATGCAAATTCATTGCAAAGAAATTAAAATACACTAACATTGAAACGAAAAATATGTATTTTTTAAATTATTTCCTGATAGAGAGATCTTTATTGCATAGAAGTTCACTATAGACAAGTTGGACTGTATCTGTAAAATATACCAAATTAAAGCTTGGAATGTTCTCCATGAAACTGTATATTCAATATAAATTAAAATTAAATAAAAAAAAAAAGAACTAGGCCCCCATAAAGTATACATATTCTTGATCAGTGATAAAGTCTAAGACGATCTACATCTAGAAGTTAGAACAATTAATTCCGCATCCAAGAGAAAACGCAAAACAAAATTTTATAATTATGTATTTTAATTTTTGAAAGGGCTATTTTATTAGGCTCCTTTTATTTTGAAAAAATTTTAAATATTCTTGACCGGTTTAAAAAACATTTAAACGCTCATTTGTTTAAGATTTTCTCATTGTCATTCTGTTAATTGTCGCCTATGAAACTAGATATTAGTTTAATTTGACTACAAGCACAAAAGTAGCAGGGACAACAACCAGTTTCGTAGCCATGAATAAAGTCCCATATAAAATCATGTATGTATCCTATTTCAGACAGGTTGTAGTCCGTGTTGCTAATACACTAAAAATATTTGAAAGGAAAGTGATCATTTAAAGGTTTGTCATTCCGTGTGTAATTTAATCAATATTAATATGGGAGCCCATAAACTCTATATTCTGGATCCTTATAAATAGCGAAGACTAGTTAGTTATTGTCCATCTGTCCGTTTGTCTGTACACGAAATCGTCTTTCCAAACACCACAGAGCAGCTAGAGATGTTATTCTTGAAATTTAGAAAATTACGGTTCCAGAACTGGGAAGTTTACACCTATTTGTGCCCACAAAATTAACTAGCAAAAATAATAATTTTTTTGTTTCTTTTTTTTTTTTACTAATTAAACCTATTTTATAATTCAGCAAGAATAAAATTAGTATATTATACTTGGCTGCCTGTAACCCACAAGCATTTAAGCATAAAAATGTAAAAAAATCAGAATTTCGATTCCAGGGTTGGACAATTGAATTATATATTGCTAACATATGACTAAACAAAAAGATTACAACTTTTTTTTGTTAAGTAAAACTCTTTTATATGTCATTAAGAATTTAATTGGCATTAAAAATCAAAGAAGTAAAAAATGTGATTCCAGGGCTGGTAAATCGTAATAGTTTCGTACATAAAACTAACCATATAGGTTTCTAATTTTAGATTTTTTGAGTGAATTAAACCAATTTTATACTTCAGTAAGAATTAAATTCGTATTAAAAACTTATAAAATGGAAAACACGATTCCAGGGTTGGTAAATCGTAATAGTTTCGTACATAAAACTAACCATATAAGTTTCTAATTTTAGATTTTTTGAGTGAATTAAACCAATTTTATACTCCAGTAAGAATTAATTTCGTATTAAAAACCTATAAAATAAAAAATACGATTCCAGGGTTGGAAAATCGAAATAGTTTCGTACATAAAACTAACCATATAAGTTTCTAATTTTAGATTTTTTGAGTGAATTAAACCAATTTTATACTTCAGTAAGAATTAAATTCGTATTAAAAACCTATAAAATGAAAAATACGATTCCAGGGTTAGTAAATCGTAATAGTTTCGTACATAAAACTAACCATATAAGTTTCTAATTTTAGATTTTTTGACTGAATTAAACCAATTTTATACTTCAGTAAGAATAAAATTCGTATTAAAAACTTATAAAATGGAAAACACGATTCCAGGGTTGGAAAATCTAAATAGTTTCGTACATAAAACTAACCATATAAGTTTCTAATTTTAAATTTTTTGAGTGAATTAAACCAATTTTATACTTCAGTAAGAATTAAATTCGTATTAAAAACTTATAAAATGGAAAACACGATTCCAGGGTTGGTAAATCGTAATAGTTTCGTACATAAAACTAACCATATAAGTTTCTAATTTTAGATTTTTTGAGTGAATTAAACCAATTTTATACTCCAGTAAGAATTAATTTCGTATTAAAAACCTATAAAATAAAAAATACGATTCCAGGGTTGGAAAATCGAAATAGTTTCGTACATAAAACTAACCATATAAGTTTCTAATTTTAGATTTTTTGAGTGAATTAAACCAATTTTATACTTCAGTAAGAATTAAATTCGTATTAAAAACCTATAAAATGAAAAATACGATTCCAGGGTTAGTAAATCGTAATAGTTTCGTACATAAAACTAACCATATAAGTTTCTAATTTTAGATTTTTTGACTGAATTAAACCAATTTTATACTTCAGTAAGAATAAAATTCGTATTAAAAACTTATAAAATGGAAAACACGATTCCAGGGTTGGAAAATCTAAATAGTTTCGTACATAAAACTAACCATATAAGTTTCTAATTTTAAATTTTTTGAGTGAATTAAACCAATTTTATACTTCAGTAAGAATTAAATTCGTATTAAAAACTTATAAAATGGAAAACACGATTCCAGGGTTGGTAAATCGTAATAGTTTCGTACATAAAACTAACCATATAAGTTTCTAATTTTAGATTTTTTGAGTGAATTAAACCAATTTTATACTCCAGTAAGAATTAATTTCGTATTAAAAACCTATAAAATAAAAAATACGATTCCAGGGTTGGAAAATCGAAATAGTTTCGTACATAAAACTAACCATATAAGTTTCTAATTTTAGATTTTTTGAGTGAATTAAACCAATTTTATACTTCAGTAAGAATTAAATTCGTATTAAAAACCTATAAAATGAAAAATACGATTCCAGGGTTAGTAAATCGTAATAGTTTCGTACATAAAACTAACCATATAAGTTTCTAATTTTAGATTTTTTGACTGAATTAAACCAATTTTATACTTCAGTAAGAATAAAATTCGTATTAAAAACTTATAAAATGGAAAACACGATTCCAGGGTTGGAAAATCTAAATAGTTTCGTACATAAAACTAACCATATAAGTTTCTAATTTTAAATTTTTTGAGTGAATTAAACCAATTTTATACTTCAGTAAGAATTAAATTCGTATTAAAAACTTATAAAATGGAAAACACGATTCCAGGGTTGGTAAATCGTAATAGTTTCGTACATAAAACTAACCATATAAGTTTCTAATTTTAGATTTTTTGAGTGAATTAAACCAATTTTATACTCCAGTAAGAATTAATTTCGTATTAAAAACCTATAAAATAAAAAATACGATTCCAGGGTTGGAAAATCGAAATAGTTTCGTACATAAAACTAACCATATAAGTTTCTAATTTTAGATTTTTTGAGTGAATTAAACCAATTTTATACTTCAGTAAGAATTAAATTCGTATTAAAAACCTATAAAATGAAAAATACGATTCCAGGGTTAGTAAATCGTAATAGTTTCGTACATAAAACTAACCATATAAGTTTCTAATTTTAGATTTTTTGACTGAATTAAACCAATTTTATACTTCAGTAAGAATAAAATTCGTATTAAAAACTTATAAAATGGAAAACACGATTCCAGGGTTGGAAAATCTAAATAGTTTCGTACATAAAACTAACCATATAAGTTTCTAATTTTAAATTTTTTGAGTGAATTAAACCAATTTTATACTTCAGTAAGAATTAAATTCGTATTAAAAACTTATAAAATGGAAAACACGATTCCAGGGTTGGTAAATCGTAATAGTTTCGTACATAAAACTAACCATATAAGTTTCTAATTTTAGATTTTTTGAGTGAATTAAACCAATTTTATACTCCAGTAAGAATTAATTTCGTATTAAAAACCTATAAAATAAAAAATACGATTCCAGGGTTGGAAAATCGAAATAGTTTCGTACATAAAACTAACCATATAAGTTTCTAATTTTAGATTTTTTGAGTGAATTAAACCAATTTTATACTTCAGTAAGAATTAAATTCGTATTAAAAACCTATAAAATGAAAAATACGATTCCAGGGTTAGTAAATCGTAATAGTTTCGTACATAAAACTAACCATATAAGTTTCTAATTTTAGATTTTTTGACTGAATTAAACCAATTTTATACTTCAGTAAGAATAAAATTCGTATTAAAAACTTATAAAATGGAAAACACGATTCCAGGGTTGGAAAATCTAAATAGTTTCGTACATAAAACTAACCATATAAGTTTCTAATTTTAAATTTTTTGAGTGAATTAAACCAATTTTATACTTCAGTAAGAATTAAATTCGTATTAAAAACTTATAAAATGGAAAACACGATTCCAGGGTTGGTAAATCGTAATAGTTTCGTACATAAAACTAACCATATAAGTTTCTAATTTTAGATTTTTTGAGTGAATTAAACCAATTTTATACTCCAGTAAGAATTAATTTCGTATTAAAAACCTATAAAATAAAAAATACGATTCCAGGGTTGGAAAATCGAAATAGTTTCGTACATAAAACTAACCATATAAGTTTCTAATTTTAGATTTTTTGAGTGAATTAAACCAATTTTATACTTCAGTAAGAATTAAATTCGTATTAAAAACCTATAAAATGAAAAATACGATTCCAGGGTTAGTAAATCGTAATAGTTTCGTACATAAAACTAACCATATAAGTTTCTAATTTTAGATTTTTTGACTGAATTAAACCAATTTTATACTTCAGTAAGAATAAAATTCGTATTAAAAACTTATAAAATGGAAAACACGATTCCAGGGTTGGAAAATCTAAATAGTTTCGTACATAAAACTAACCATATAAGTTTCTAATTTTAAATTTTTTGAGTGAATTAAACCAATTTTATACTTCAGTAAGAATTAAATTCGTATTAAAAACTTATAAAATGGAAAACACGATTCCAGGGTTGGTAAATCGTAATAGTTTCGTACATAAAACTAACCATATAAGTTTCTAATTTTAGATTTTTTGAGTGAATTAAACCAATTTTATACTCCAGTAAGAATTAATTTCGTATTAAAAACCTATAAAATAAAAAATACGATTCCAGGGTTGGAAAATCGAAATAGTTTCGTACATAAAACTAACCATATAAGTTTCTAATTTTAGATTTTTTGAGTGAATTAAACCAATTTTATACTTCAGTAAGAATTAAATTCGTATTAAAAACCTATAAAATGAAAAATACGATTCCAGGGTTAGTAAATCGTAATAGTTTCGTACATAAAACTAACCATATAAGTTTCTAATTTTAGATTTTTTGACTGAATTAAACCAATTTTATACTTCAGTAAGAATAAAATTCGTATTAAAAACTTATAAAATGGAAAACACGATTCCAGGGTTGGAAAATCTAAATAGTTTCGTACATAAAACTAACCATATAAGTTTCTAATTTTAGATTTTTTGAGTGAATTAAACCAATTTTATACTTCAGTAAGAATTAAATTCGTATTAAAAACTTATAAAATGGAAAACACGATTCCAGGGTTGGAAAATCTAAATAGTTTCGTACATAAAACTAACCATATAAGTTTCTAATTTTAGATTTTTTGAGTGAATTAAACCAATTTTATACTTCAGTAAGAATTAAATTCGTATTAAAAACCTATAAAATAAAAAATACGATTCCAGGGTTGGAAAATCGAAATAGTTTCGTACATAAAACTAACCATATAAGTTTCTAATTTTAGATTTTTTGAGTGAATTAAACCAATTTTATACTTCAGTAAGAATTAAATTCGTATTAAAAACCTATAAAATGAAAAATACGATTCCAGGGTTAGTAAATCGTAATAGTTTCGTACATAAAACTAACCATATAAGTTTCTAATTTTAGATTTTTTGACTGAATTAAACCAATTTTATACTTCAGTAAGAATAAAATTCGTATTAAAAACTTATAAAATGGAAAACACGATTCCAGGGTTGGAAAATCTAAATAGTTTCGTACATAAAACTAACCATATAAGTTTCTAATTTTAGATTTTTTGAGTGAATTAAACCAATTTTATACTTCAGTAAGAATTAAATTCGTATTAAAAACTTATAAAATGGAAAACACGATTCCAGGGTTGGAAAATCTAAATAGTTTCGTACATAAAACTAACCATATAAGTTTCTAATTTTAGATTTTTTGAGTGAATTAAACCAATTTTATACTTCAGTAAGAATTAAATTCGTATTAAAAACCTATAAAATGAAAAATACGATTCCAGGGTTGGAAAATCGCTATTGTTTTGGTACAAAAAATAAAAAAAAAATGGGTTACTCATTTTGGTTTTTTTGTGACTTAAAACTATTTTATATATTTGGAAAATTAAATTGGTGACAAAAATCCAAAATAATAAAAAAGGCGATTCCAGGGTTGGACAATTGAAACTTTTTCTTAGTACAAAGGAATGGCCAATCGAAATAAATATTTTCCTTTTACTTATAAATTAAATATATTTGATATTTTTAAAAGAAGTTCTATGGTATTACAAATCAGAAAATAGAAAAAATACTGTTTCAGAGCTGTAAAATTGTAACTTTTTTGAAATATTGAAGTAACTAAATAATAAAAATTTTTTACTTTGATAATAAAACATATTTTCTATGTTAGAAAGAAATGAATCAGTATTGAAAACAAAAAAAGATCAAAGAGAACCAGCCGTACGTCGGTGAGGGGTATATAAAATTCGGCACAGGCGAATATAGCAATTTTACTTGTTAAAACTGAAATATACGAAAGCGGCACCACTGGCCCATTTCAACAACAAACAGTGGCTCATCATTATGGTTTTAGCGGTGTCGTTTCGAAAATGATTCCGCAGCTGACTGCACAACGTCAGATGAAGTCAACATCAATTGTAGTTTTGTGGCCGTGTAGCCTACTGTCGTTTAAGTGTTTGGAGTTTAACGTGTAGGACTAAGAAAAAAATGTGTAAACGAATATTCTTAAAATAAAATTCTTATGCAAATAATGATGTTTGTTTTGACACTTGAGTAAAGAAGAACAAAGCTGCTTCAATTTTTTTTTTCATTTGAATTGTTGCAAAGTTTTTTTTTTCGCCAAATAAAGCCGTTGACTGGCATTTTATTGTTTCTGTTGGGTGCTGTTCTTGCTCTAAGGGAGTTCAATAAAACCAGACAACAAACAATGAGACCCCCGCTTATTTGATTTGACAACTGTTGAAATGTATTAAGATAACTTTAAAATATAAAATATATGTTCCAATGTATGTATGTATGTATGTGTGTGTGTGTGCGTTGTATAGGCATGTGTGTGTTTCCATTATGAAGAAGTTTCAAAAAAAATAAATAAATTTAAATAGCAAAAACTTGCTATACAAAAACTGCGACTTGTAGGTGGCAAATTAATTTAGAATTGGAATTAAAAAGAAATTATTTTATTAATAACCGTATTAGTTAATAACTGTATTAGCGAAAAAAATAGAAATATAATTTTTTATTAAATGAATTTAAGATTTTTGGATCGGTTTTTGTGATTCACTTTATTAATGGTGAGCGGTCTATACATATTTTAAAATCTCATCATATGGTGATGAAGGAGAGTGCGTTGAGGAAAATGATACTCATTTGATGCAATTAGTACATTTTCACACATTATAGACGGGCATCAGAAATTTGGGAAAAATTCGTTTACAATCCTGTTAAAAGTCATTAAGCCCTTCTAACGTTTATGGCTTTCATAAGCAAAATGAACATATAAGCAAGTAATATAAAAATTTACCTTATTTTCTGAACAGACCTCGTACATATTTATTTGGTATATATGTACATGTGTATTAGAGCGTCTCACCTTACAGGCAAAAACAAAAAAAAATTATCCGTACACTACCGAATCTAAAGCATTGTTGCAAGGCGGTTTTTGCCGAAAGTAGGGGTCGCCAAAATACATTTTTCGTTATATCTTCTACATTTTCAGTTGGATCTCAAAGAGTGGTACATTGATGTTTTTGTCTCGAGGAGGGCAATGTTTTGCTTGTATAGTCATCGGCCTCAAATATTCTCTTGTAGTATTTACCCACCATATCTCAGTTCCTACCATCCTAATGTACCACCCTAATATCAAAAAATTAAAGCTCGCAAAAAATCATTAAACTTTTGCCAAGGAAGTTTTTCAATAATTCTAACAGAACTATTTAAAAAATGGAAAAATATAATGGTAGGAACACAACTGGGACGAACGACGAATTTCGTTTAGTACGGCGAATTCGTTGGTAAAAATTCGTTCTATAAATTCGTCGTATGAAACACAATAACGACGAATAAATTAAAATAATAAACAAGCCAAATTTTAATATTTGTTTTTTAAATCATTGTAATCCTCTGATGCCAGCCAGATTGTTTAGACAATCAATAATTATCCCGGTGTTGTCCATTTTTTTAAGAACAAATTCCTTTTTGTAATTATTTTCTGAAAAATTTTTTGTCTGTAAATAAATTATTATTTTCATTTAACAGCTGATGGGGTGACCATATGAAAAAGTGAGAAATAGAAAGAAAAACTATATTATAAAAAGTGTTCAAAATTAATAAAAAAATCGTCCGAATGATACATTTTTGTGAATTGGTGAATGCATTTTTAGTATGTACTGAAAATTATACAGTAGTGAACTATGTTTTTCCACAAAAAACCAGTTTGAGTATATGAAACCTGGTCACTTTATATTGATTTGTTCGTCGTTCGTTGACGAAACAATTAGAAATAAATCTATTTCAGCTTTCGCTGAGTATGACGAATTTCGACCAACGCCACGATTGTGTGCATTTTCATATACACCGAAGTGTTTTATTTTTGGCGACGAATATTCGCGACCAAAAATTCGTCGTTCGTCGCAGTTGTGTTCCTAGCATAATATATATTTTTTGCCGAACGTAGGGTAGCATTTCTAAATTTTTTGTCATATCGTCGATATCTATAGTCGGATCTTAAAGTGTGATGTATCGATGTTTTTCTCTCGCCTTTTTTTTTTCTTCAATAATCATTGTACTTACCAATCATATCCCAAATAGAACTTACCCATATTATTCTGACTTATACAAAAAGATTTAAACAAATTAATTTAGAATCAAAAACTTTTAGTCAATCATATTTTGAAATGATTCAAGTTGGCTATATTTTTGACGGCTCTCGAGTTTAGAAAAAATGCATGGTGGCTCAGTCAATTCAAATTTGGTCCAATTGATCATATTGAAATATGAGTCACTCTCGAAGTTTATGATATTATGATCCTGTGGACCGGACATTTGGCTGATAAAATCTGAGCATAGCCATCTGAACGCACTAACGGATCTTGGTCTGTTATCATCGATAAAAAAACATTCTCGGAATGGAAAAGGTACGCGTTATTTTCTATGGACGGCAGTTGACGAATCAAGAATCAAGAGGCTGTAACTATCGAGGATATGATAAAAAGGTTACCCTTCAATCGGCAAAAAAAATATACATATATATCTCTTTTTTAATAGTTCTGTTGGAATTATTGAAAAACTTCTTTAGCAAAAGTTTAATGATTTTTTTGCGTGCTCTAATATTCTGATATTAGGGTGGCACATTAGCGTAGTAGGATCTAAGATTTGGTGGGTAACTACAAGAACGGTATATTTGAGGCAAATGATTATTAAAGCAAAACGGTGGCCTCCTCAAGACAAAAACATCGACATATCGCTCTTTGAGATCCGACTATAAATGTAGAAGATATAATGAAAACTGTATTTTGGCGAACCCTACTTTCGGCAAAAAAGAAAATTTGTTTTTTTCGATATCACCTTGCAACAATGCTTTATATTCGGTGGTGTACGGCGAACCTTTTTTTCGAGACGCTCTAATGTGTATGTACGTATATGTCCCCCCTACCGGAATTAAACAAAAACTGTCTCTTCCTGTTATTCTAAGAAAATTAAATTGAAAAAATGCACAAAATGTTTTGCATCTACTCTCAATTTTTTTAAACAAACTGACAAAGTTCTGATTTTTAGTTGGAAAAAAACTTATCAGCAAAAACAAATAAAGCGAAGAGGAAAGTAATTTCCATAACCGAAAATTTTATGTGTACAGTGCGTAATAAAATTGTGCGGACAGTGATTAAAAGTCGTCTATTGGTTTTTATTGTTTCATTAAACAAAAATTATTCTAGCCGTGCTGATTTCTCTTCCCAAATTTACAAAAAAAAAAGTGAAATTTTTTTTTTGTAAATTTGGTAAAAGAATCAGCACAAAAAAATTAAAAATTTAGTGTTAAAAAAAAATTGGCGAAAAAATTATTGAAAATCTTTTCGCTACAGAAAATTGCAAAATTTTAGGAAATTTGAGCGCAATTTACTGTTTTGCAAATTATTCAAGACTAATTTAGCCCTACGGAAATGACCCAACAATTCGTAGAGTGACTTTCGCAATTTGCGTTGAGCCTTAAATCTACTCTAGTAATTCTAGATATTAATAAATTGTTGTTGGTAAACATTTTTTAAAAGTTTCTAACGATTTACAAGCTTACGAACTCATATACTAACACTAAAACTAATGGGTGATTTTTTAAGGGCTCTGGAATTTGATTAAAAACAAACAAACACTTGCAATTTAATGAAATGTATGAAATTTTCATCTGATCCGATAGAAGAATCTTTATAATTCACTGCTTAAAGATGATTTCATGTAAATGTTGACCTGGGCTTCGCTTCAAACGTTTCATACGCTGGGTCCAACTTTGGCACACTCAACACTTTAACATATCGGCCGGTATTTCACGGATAACTTCTTCACTATTGGCTTCCAGTGCTTCAACCGGGCTCGTCCCCATTGGCATGAAAAAAATAGTCTAAGTGATCAGTTGGCCAGCCCCCAAACGTGAAATAAACTGTTCAGCCAACTCGCCTGTCAATTGGGCCACTGTTTCGCATGCTGTGTGATATGTTGGACTGTCGTGTTGAAACCACTTCCCAACTATGCCATTTAGGGACAAAAAAAGAAATGTAATCATAGCACGGTAGCGCTTACCATTCACAATAACGTTCCTGCCTACAGCGTTTTTGAAAAATGACGCCACCAGTTCGTAATCTTCACCAAGCTGTGAATTTTTTGCAATGCTTCTAGCTGCTGTTCATATCAAATTTGGCAATTTTGCGCTTGTTCACATATCCGTTCCACCAGAAATGAACTGACCATAAAATGGCAGAAGTGCTCGATGTACTTCCTTAAGCGATCACGAATTTTGATAATAAATTTCAATAATCTGCCAGAGTTGTAGATTATTGTACACCAAACTAAACATGTTTAACATTAACATGTGTCGCAAAAACAGCTGAGCTGCCAAAAATAGTGTTGCCACAAAGAAAGTTTCTAGGATATCGCCCGTTATTATATACTTATACATATTATATCAATAAAGTGAAACAGTTTGTTGTCTTGTCTTAAAAATAGCATAATCTGTGTGTATGTATGCTTATATGTTTACAATATTTATCTTCTTGAATATGCTAATGACAAGTTTTGATAGAAGCCTGGCAACTTTTTCTTTCACAAACTTTTATTGAACCCAATTGTGCATGAAATTTTAATAAACCAAATAACTTGAAGGGGAATAATAAATGTAATTTTAAGAAATTATATATAATATCGAGAGGAAACTTTAATATGAATTTAAATTGAGGTGGGAGGGTTAGGGCTTAGGAGAATCAGGTTACATCTTGGCTTCGTTATAAAAGCTTAAAACTGTTTTTTTGTAAGAATGTAGGCTTAAGTAATACAATTTGTTAAATTTTTACACTCCAATTCTTTTGTGGTGGTTATAAAAACGTCAAATTGGGATTTAATTGCAAAAAAACTGTTGCTCGGTCAATAGCCTGGCCCTCATTTAAATCAGTTGATCATTCTTTTTTAATTCATTATTAATTTGTTTCGAAAAATTATTTCTTATATGTATTAAATATTTAATTTTGTGTTTTGTTGCATTAAATGAACAAAAGTTACAGCAATAACTAACAACTGAGTTTCAAGTTTTTTTTTTAAATACCATTTGGGTATTGAGAGGCTCCGCTATTTAGTTGTATTGTCATATTTTAAATTGTTTTAAAAAATTGTTGTATTGTGTACAAAAATATCATAAAATAATAAAAAACTATTACTCCCAAATAATTCATGACATAACCTATTATTCCCATAATATTCACAATAGAAACTATTACTCCCATACTATTCACAATCGAAGCAATTAACAATAGATAATATTACTCCCTAACAATTCACTATAGAAACTATTACTCCCATACTATTCACAATAGAAACTATTAATTACATGCAATTCACTTTAGATAATATTTTTCAAAAACAATTCACAATAGAAATTATTATTCCCATAATATTTGCAATAGAAACTATTCACAATAGAAACTATTCACAATAGAAACTATTCACAATAGAAACTATTACTCCCGTGATATTTGCAATAGAAACTATTCACAATAGAAACTATTACTCCCATATTATCCACAATCGAAGCTATTACTTCCAAACAATTAACAATAGATACTATTTTCTAACAATTCACAATAGAAACTTTTGCTACCACACTATCAACTATAGAAACTATTATTAACATGCAATTCACACTAGATACTGTTATTCCAAAACAGTTCACAATAGAAACTATTATTCCCAAACTACTACTCCCATACTATTCACAATCGAAGCTATTACTTCCAAGCAATTGACAATAGATACTATTACTCCCTAACAATTCACTATAGAAACTATTACTCCCATACTATTCACAATAGAAACTAATAATTACATGCAATTCACTTTAGATAATATTTTTCCAGAACAATGCACAATAGAAACTATTATTCCCAAAATATTTGCAATAGAAACTATTCACAATAGAAACTATTATTCCCATAATATTTGCAATAGAAACTATGCACAATAGAATCTATTACTCCCATAATATTTGCAACAGAAGCTATTCACAATAGAAACTATTACTCCCATACTATTCACAATCGAAGCTATTACTTCCAAGCAATTAACAATAGATACTATTACTCCCTAACAATTCACAATAGAAACTATTACTCCCATACTATTCACAATAGAAACTATTAATTACATGCAATTCATTTTAGATAATATTTTTCAAAAACAATTCACAATAGAAATTATTATTCCCATAATATTTGCAAAAGAAACTATTCACAATAGAAACTATTATTCCCATAATATTATTGAAACTATTCACAATAGAAACGTTACTCCCATACTATTCACAATCGAAGCTATTGCTTCCAAGCAGTTAACAATAGATACTATTACTCGCTAACAATTCACAATAGATGATATTACTACCAAACAATTCACAATAGGTACTTGACTACCAAACAATTCACAATAGATACTATTACTACCAAACAACTCACAATAGAAATCATTACTGCCAAATAATTCACAACAGGCACAAACTCCTAGTCCCAAAGCAACCCAAATTTGAATATTGGGTTGCTTCCAAAGAACACATTCCCATAATATTCTAGATTAGAAGTGATTGCAAAAAAATATTATTAAATTAATTAAAATGATTTTATTTAATATTTATATGCATAAAATGTTTAATTTTTCGGTGTCAATTTGTATTAAAACAGAAACAGCACTTTGAAAGTGCAATAAAAGCTTTTATTCAATATAAACAGTCAAACTGACTGTTGCTATCAGCATTAATTTTAGCAAAACGCCTACAACGTTTGTGTTACAAATTCCGCCCACGCAAAATGTTCTTGATGCTGTTTTGGATTCGAATTCAGTGTACGGCAGTGCAAATCTTGCCGTGCAATAATAGTATGGGCACACATTTTGCAAACAACAAATAGATTTGTTAGTGTAATTTGTTTATTGTAACGCAACTTCCGTTAGCATAAGTGAGTCCTTATTAATCGCTTGTGAATGAATATATGATATTTGCTTGCATTCACTTATAAAATACAAATGCCTGCGATTTTCGGTCTAGTGTATCACACGCAGTGGATCTGCATCTTCGAATCGATAATGCTCTGCAGTCGTAATCGTGTCATGATTGTTATTGCAAATGACATGAATAAATTTAAAACTGAAATCGGTCTAAAGACAAACATCAGCATAGAATTCTGACATTTTTTTAGAAATCATATGTGCTTTTAGTAGAAATGGAACAATTAACAAAACGATTTGTAAAGATGATGATTTTACTGGCACAAATCCTCTAGTCGAGTAGCAGTCGAAAAGAGTATCTACTTATTAGCGCCATTATTTCTGCGTGCCCGAATTCCGATGAAATACGCCACACATATTTTTTTGTGGTACACTTTAAAATATTTTATCGTGCCTCAATATTGATGAAATATGTTTAATTTAAAAGGTCCAGTTGTCTCAATGTGCACAATATAAATAATTTTTCTTGAGTTTTGTTCTGAAGGATATGAAAACGTGGTTTAAATTTGCTTGAAAATCAAAAATTAAATCTTTCTATATCGTTTTTGTTTTTTTTACTTGCAAACAAACATGTTTTTTAAGGCTGGTTGCTCTCTTAAAATTTTTCGTGTAACAAATAAATGAAAACATTAAATGCTATTTTAAAATCGTTTATTCGACATATTTTCTCAATTTCTGGAATTTCAAGTCCTATGGTTTTGCTTGTGTAGTTCTCAATTCATATTTGGGAGTTTATGTATAAGCTGAGTGGTTTTGTTATTTTGGAATTAGATTAAAGTCTACTGATGATTTGGTGTAAGAACCAAGGAAATACAGGCATATAGACATACTTGACCACATAACAAACAAAAATCATTAAATGCTATTTATTAATTTTTTAAATTTCACGCATGTTAGTGCATGATTGTCTTAGTTGTTTATCAGTCTGTTTCAGTGATGAAGGCATAGCACTGATCACTGAACATAACTGGCAGCGACTGACATGATCATGTACTAAAAAGCAGAGTAACAGCAGCATCCTTCTTCGTCGGTCCTGTAGCAAAAAAAAAAAAATTACCCACGAAGTAAACATAATTTTCATATTCTTGATTATTGAAAAATATTTTAAACGCTTATTTGTTTAAGAGTTTTTACCATGTTGGCAGCACTAACCTGTTTATTGTCGCCTATGAAAATAGAAATTATGCATTAAACACATTCGCGACAGCAGACTACGGACTACAACCTGTCAGAAATAGAATACATGTGTTTATATGGGATTAATTATTTTCACGGCAGGTTGTAGTCCGTGCTACTTTTGTGGTTTTAGTCAAATTAAACAAATTTCTATTTTCATAGGTGACAATAAATAAATTAGTGCTGCTAACACGGTGAAACATTTTAAATAAATAAGCGCTCAAAAATATTTTCAAACTGGTCAAGAATATGAAAATTGTTCAAAATAAAAAATGTAATATCCCTTTCAAGAATAAAAACTATTTTGTAATATTTATTTATTTTTTGCGATCTCTCAGCTTTTACTTTTTATTTCATTTATTTATATATTTTTGGTTATAACTCCTAGAATATAGGACGCTTATAAACGATATGGGTGTCGTTTCCAAAATGTCTTTGTATTAAAAGCTCGATGCAGCACGACATTTGAACTCTACTTTTGTATATATTTAATATGCGTTATAGATGAAAGATCACAAATGAATTAAGTCATAAACTCATTTTCATAGTGCTATAACAAAAAAAGGACATCAAAATTTATTTATTACAAATGCAAAAACAATAAAGAGCTATAAATAGGGTTGCCATCCGTCCTCTTTTCCCCGGACACCGTCCTCTTTTTTAGATCGTCTGGGTCCGTCCTCCTACTTTTTTAACAAGTGTCTGGGGTTGTCCTACTTTTTGCTGCTTTTACATTTTCAAAATATCAAAACTGCTACATTTTCGCTCATAAGTAGCCAAGCTAAATTTTGAAAAACAAAACGCCCAAAATAATTTACAAATAACACAGATTTCGTACGAATCAATTTGCAGTCGAAATTGTGAAACAGCCAGTAAAAATCACTATTTTGAACAAAAAAAGGGCTATATGTGATGCGTTAGCGACTGCGTTGGCATCACTGTACGAATTGTCAAGCACTTTATGAGTATTTGAAAAAATGTGGTAGACATGTATTGCAATGAATATAAATTTTTTAAATAAAAATAAGTAATTTTGTATATTTTATTCAGTTTTTTGATTTTTATATTTGAATTTTTGGCAAAAAAAAGAGTCCTTTTTTTTTGAGTCAAATGTCCTCCTTGTTTAAGGTTGTTGTCCTCCTTTTCTAAAATTGGAAATTGCAACCCTAGCTATAAACAAATAAAGTGGTTTTATTATTAATTTTATTTCGATCTATAAATAGATTTCGAATAAGCGCTTTTATTTTTATATATGAAAGTGGCACCACTAAAATGAGATGTTGACGTTGTAGCTGCCGTGTTTAAAATAATTAAGTAGCTGACTATACAGCGACAAGTGTTGCTAGCGATACATGTAGTCGGCAGTCTGCTGTTGTGAATGTGTTTAAAGCATTAAAATTATCACAGACAACAACCTGCCGTGTAGTTGTGAAAATAAGAATTCCGATATAAAGTCATGCATTCGATATGTAACAGGTGGTAATCGGTAGCCTGTTGTAATTTGAAGCTATAAATATTTGTCGACATCAGTTTCCAAACCGTATGAAATGTTTGTGTGGCAAGAGAATTAGGGGAAAGAATTCGTAACCGGCACAAGCGTCTATTTTTAGGGGGTTTGAAAAATTATTGGTTGATAAAAATAAAAATATGGAAAAACGCTAGACTTAATCTGTTGAAAATTGTTGGCCAATTTTTTAGGAAAGGAGTACTCCTTTGCAAAAAATCAATTTTTTGGGTGAAACACAATTTTACCCAATTTTGCCAAAAAGGCGTTTATTTCTAATAACTGAGTATTGAAAGGAGTTTCAAATGCGAAGAAGCTTCCGAAAAAGCTTAAGTCGCATGCATTTAAGCAAACAAAATTGTTGGCCAATTTTTTAGGAAAGGGGTAACCCTTGGCAAAAAATCAATTTTTTGGTTGAAACACAATTTTACTCAATTTTGCCAAAAAGGCGTTTATTTCTAATAACTGAGTATTGAAAGGAGTTTCAAATGCGAAGAAGTTTCCGAAAAATCTCAAATCGCATGCATTTAAGAAAAAAAATATTTTTGCCAATTTTTTAGGAAAGGCTAACCCCTTTGCTAAAAATCAATTTTTTGGTTGAAACACAATTTTACCCAATTTTGCCCAAAAGGCGTTTATTTCTGATAACTGAGTATTGAAAGGAGTTTCAAATGCGAAGAAGCTTCCGAAAAAGCTTAAGTCGCATGCATTTAAGCAAAAAAAATTGTTGGCCAATTTTTTAGGAAAGGGGTAACCCTTGGCAAAAAATCAATTTTTTGGTTGAAACACAATTTTACCCAATTTTGCCAAAAAGGCGTTTATTTCTAATAAGTAAGTATTGAAAGGAGTTTCAAATGCGAAGAAGCTTCCGAAAAAGCTTAAGTCGCATGCATTTAAGCAAAAAAAAATTTTGGCCAATTTTTTAGGAAAGGGGTAACCCTTTTGCAAAAAATCAATTTTTTGGTTGAAACACAATTTTACTCAATTTTCCAAAAAGGCGTTTATTTCTAATAACTAAGTATTGAAAGGAGTTTCAAATGAGAAGAAGCTTCCGAAAAATCTCAAATCGCATGCATTTAAGAAAAAAATTTTTCCAATTTTTTGGTTGAAACACAATTTTACCCAATTTTGCCCAAAAGGCGTTTATTTCTAATAACTGAGTATTGAAAGAAGCGAAGAAGCTTCCGAAAAATCTCAAATCGCATGCATTTAAGAAAAAAAATATTTTTGCCAATTTTTTAGGAAAGGCTAACCCCTTTGCTAAAAATAAATTTTTTGGTTGAAACACAATTTTACCCAATTTCGCCCAAAAGGCGTTTATTTCTAATAACTGAGTATTGAAAGGAGTTTCAAATGCGAAGAAGCTTCCGAAAAAGCTTAAGTCGCATGCATTTAAGCAAAAAAAATTGTTGGCCAATATTTTAGGAAAGGGGTAACCCTTGGCAAAATATTAATTTTTTTTGTTGAAACACAATTTTACCCAATTTTGCCCAAATTGTGTTTTAATTAAAAAAAAATTTATGTATTCAAATATTACCAAACAGCCCAGTGCTAAATTTAAAATATGTATTTCATATCTCAATAATTGTGCTGGTGGCATTTTGTAAGAAACCACCAAAGCAAATGGACAATTTGGTTTATCTCAAGCACTCACTTGTGCAAGTGTTGTGTAGCAGTTAACATTTTATTAGGAAGTCCACAAAAATGGTGGAACACATAATTAAAAATTTATAACAAAGTTTTGATGACAACATTTTTTTTATTAATTCTTTTCACTCAAGATATCAACTTTACGTTAGAATGTAGGCCGATGTCGTCATTAATTGCTCTATAATAAATGGCCAAGATTATTAAGCCAATTAGTCAACTACAACAGATTAGTTTACTTATTTATTTTATTTTATTTTTATTTTTTCTTGTTTCTGTTCTAAATCTTAACCTAAAAACTAAAACATTGAATATATGGGTCAAATTCTAATAGAAAAATTTTGCAAAAATATTAGTTTCCTTAATGTAGTTTTAATTTAACACCCATTAATAATAAATAAAGAAAGCAACAATAAAATATTTTAAAGGCTTTCGGATAAGAAAACTAAGACGTGCCAAAATTCACAACCTTCCTAACGCATCCAAAAATGTTTCAGCCCACATATAAATTTGATTATAAATATTAAAAGAAAAAAAAAAAACTTAAGGTGATTTTTCATATTTTTAATTGCTTTCATTCAACTCTTTGCAATTTATTTGACAGCAAATAGTAGTTTAAGTGGATATGACTAAGAGCAAAAAAAAAGAACTACATACTAATTTTCAACTCAAAATAGGTCAGCCGTTTCTTAATGGCCGGAGATGTTTAAATTGAAATTTAACACGGATGTTTCTTTAATAATTATGAAATGTTTAAAAAGCAATTGTCTAATAGTTCACAAACAGCGCTACCTCAAAAAAAAAAAAAAAAAAAAAAAAAACCGAAGCTTCCCATAAAACCACTTATGCCTCATGGCGACACATTGTACACTTTACCCGAGGACAACAGAATACCTAGAAAGAATTTTGTTATAAAAATACGGTGCGGCGTTAATTCCCGTGGTTCGCACAACCCCCACTGAATCTGTTCGCAGAGTTGCTAATGATAAAGGGTGTGTTTTTTAGAGCGACACAAGTTTAAATCATATCATATCATTTGTGGGTGCTGTTGGCTGAAGTACTAGAACACGAGACTATGAAGCGGAGGGTCCTGAGTTCGAGCCCGCACTGAGTCATGAAATATTGTGTAGAATTCTCCTGATCAGCATTGGTCCCCCCGGGGGTGCCGTTGGGGAGCTTGGTTATGATGTCAGACCTTGCTTCAGCACAGATCCGGGGAGAGGGTTATGCAGTTTTTACAGACGTGACTCTTGCTGATAACCCATAAAAACTCATATGTTACCTGCCCAATCCCTGAAATTGCCGTGCAACGGGAGGGCATACATATAAGAAATTAAAAAGTAGTAGGTGCATCTTTGCTGAAAAGTACATCGTCCTAGTACGATCACTGTAGTAGGAGCCTGCGTACACTCCGAAACTTATCTGAAGACACGCATGGAAATTTGGCAAAGGACTGTTCCCATGTATAGTAGTCTGTTGTAAGAAGGAAGGTTAAGGACGCTTGGTACCGTAAGAGGGCCAAAATCAATAGACAGTAGAAAACCTTGACTGGTTTTGCTCTCGTTGGTTACACAATTTTCTCAAACAGAACTTTTGTTGGTAACCCATAGAACTTATAAGTACCTGCGCGTTACCGAATGGGACGTTAGGGACAGGTCTCAGTAGAGAGCTGGGTACTGTAAGAAGAATTAAAGTAGTAGGGGATTGCCTTGACGCCTACGTAAGTTTGAAATAAGAAAGGAGGTCCAAGGACGCCTCGATCTAATTAAGAGTTCAAAAGTCAATATAATGGCTTTCGAGGGGCTACGATGTTTTACAGGCAGTACTTTTGCATGTACCCCCGTAAAACTTATATGTTACTGCCCAACCTCTGTTACAGTGTAACGGATGTGCATATAAGAGTTTAGAAATAGTAGGTGCGCCTACGTGCCTGAGTAAGAACCAATAGTTGAAGCGACAACTAGGTTTGGGTAAAAAAGAAACCGAAGTCGATAGAAAGTTTATAGAACCTCCACTGGTTTGACTTTCGAGGCTTTACCAGTAGTTGGAACTGGTACCACGGGATCCAGTACAACCCTCGCAGTTTACTGCGGCTGGATATTGGTGAGGTCTCCCTCGGGAGTACACGTGGTGGTTGTGGTCACCAATTTGTTGGAAGATTTGTCAGATAAGGAGTGATGACCGATCATTACAGTTGGGATTCAGTCCGGCTGATAGTAGCAAAATCTATGTGTTGTTGTGAATCAACAAACAAAAGATCATCTAGATAGGATCGGCACTTAAGCAAGGTGTTAGATCATGGGGCTTACCAAATCATGTTCTAGAAATTGCCACCTGGGCGACCCGAGGTCGCCTTCGTGTGAACTCTTGGGTGCTAAGAATGGAGCTGGTAACACTCAATTTTCACCCGATGTTAAGAGCATCGTCAGGTGTCAGGCCGCAAGGCAGGAACTGACGTAAATCAAAGACATATTTGATCAGCATTAATGCGTGTCTGTATTAGTTGTGGCCAGCCTGTTTCAATGATGAAGGCATAGTCACTGGTCACTGAACAAAATTTTCAGCGACTGACACTATCATGACACTAAAAGCAGAGTAACAGCACCCACCTTCGTCGGCCCTGTAGGAAACATTAGCCGGCGAAGTAAAAAGAGTTGAAATAGCTACACATCTTCACATCTTTCCTAATCTGTCCCCTAAATACTATCCTTTCGTTTTCAGTTCCGGCGCAATGCATATATAGGGGTCATCCCCTGAGTGCTGGTCCAAATTAAAAAAAAATTAAAAATCTTCGTTTTCCTGTGAAGTCAAAAAATTTAAATATTTTTTATACCCTCCAAAAAAGAATTTGGAGGGTATATTCACTTTGTCATTCCGTTTGTAACGCATCGAAATATCCACCTCAGACCCCATAAACTGAGCATGTCCGTCCGTCCGTCCGTTCGTCTGTGGAAATCACGATTCAGTCCAAACGAAAAGAGCTAGACTCTTGAAATTTGACATAAATATATTTTAAAACTTAGAGCAGGTTAAGTTCGAAGATGGGCTAAATCGGGCAAGAGGGAAAAAAGTTCCCCTAAGAAGAACTAAACCAACCCAGAAAAAACAACATAATTTTTAAAGTTTTTTGGTTATTTTGTTAAGCAAATGATATATTTTTATGTCAAATACGGTCCAACGCCTTAAACTTGGAGCCATAAAATAAAATAAAAATATTTTTTGACCCCGCCCACTTTAGTGGGCGTTATTATAGGCAAAAATAGCATAAAAATTTAACAAATTGTTTTACTTAAGCCAACATTCCTTAAAAATAACACTTTTAAGCTTTAATGACGAAGCTGAGACGAAACCTGGTACTACTCTGCCCTACCCCTTCCTTCCCCTTCGCCCCCTAAATGACCATACCAAAAAAATTTTTTTTTTTTAAATTTTGTATATAATCATCCCAAGCATTTATCTTTAGAGTTTTATGACTGCCGATTTCTGCCCTACCCCCCCACCTCTTCCTTTGCCCCCTAAATGACCCTACCAAAAAAAAAACTTTTTTTTTAAATTTTGTATATAATCATCGCAAGTATTTATCTTTAGAGTTTTATGACTGCCGATTTCTGCCCTACCCCCCCACCTCTTCCTTTGCCCCCTAAATGACCCTACCAAAAAAAAAACTTTTTTTTTAAATTTTGTATATAATCATCGCAAGTATTTATCTTTAGAGTTTTATGACTGCCGATTTCTGTCCTACCCCCCCCCCCCCCCCTCTTCCTTTGCCCCCTAAATGACCCTACCAAAAAAAAACTTTTTTTTTAAATTTTGTTTACATATAATCATCGCAAGTATTTATCTTTAGAGTTTTATGACTGCCGATTTCTGCCCTACCCCCTCCCCCCCCTCTTCCTCTGCCCCCTAAATGACCCTACCAAAAAAAAATTTTTTTTTTTAATTTTGTATATAATCATCCCAAGCATTTATCTTTAGAGTTTTATGACTGCCGATTTCTGCCGTACCCCCCCCCCCCCTTTCCTCTGCCCCCTAAATGACCCTACCAAAAAAAAAAATTTTTTTTTTAATTTTGTATATAATCATCCCAAGCATTTATTTTTAGAGTTTTATGACAAAGGTGAAATGTTTTCCCCACAGCCCTTGCCAGAGCAACCCCGCCAAAATACAGTTTTTATATTCTCCAAAGAGAATTGTGATGAAGTCTAAGACGGTCTATATAAAGGAACTCCGTCCCACCAAGTTAAACATTTCAAATTCACTTACTAAATATTTGGAGGGTATTTAAGATTCGACCCGGTCGAATATAACGTTTTTACTTGTTTCAACATTGTTTTTTTTTTTAGAATAACTTTGAAATGGGGGTTTTCGATCGATTCTAAAGCTAATCAGGTCTTTACAATCAAATACCACGTCCAGCGGATCAACTCCGCTTCAACCGGAAGTGAGCTTCACGGCAGAGCACAATTCTTCAATCGATAAAAAATGCAACGCAAACGATTGTCGTTTATAATTGTGTTTACTTCACTTGTTCTGTTGCTCTTGTTTATCGTGTAAAGTTCCTTTTTACCAAACGTGTTTAAAATATACCTGCTCTAGGTGTCAAGAAGCATGATTTGCCATCTACCGCCCACCCACAGGTTAAATGAAAATTGAAACTTATCCATTTTATTTAAGTTTATTTATTTTTTTTGGAGTTATTGTTGAAGTGTCTTCTTTTCATTTTTCCCGTGTTATAAATAACTTAAGAACATTTCTTTATTTCTTTATATTCTTTTACTTTGATAATATTTATATATTTTCTTTTATGCTTTAAAAGTGGGACACAAATTTATTTTATTGAAATTAAAAAAAAAATAAAATTAAAAAGTTTTGTCATTCCTGTTTCTGTGGTGGGGAGGAGATCAAGAGCTAAATAGAAAAATATTTTTGTAGTTGAGTGTAGAGAATCTATTACAAATTGTTCCTGTGCGGAAGTCTTTTGACGTCAGTGTTTTAAATGGTTGCATAACTGTCTGAGTGGGGGAGTGTACACTTGGAAAAGAAGTTTACGGTGTTTTTTTTTCTTTTTTGGAGGGAGGAAAAGAAAATGTTGCCATAATGCCGGCGCACATTGTGTTGTGAGAACTTTTCGGTCAAAAGTCCATAACTTTTGATTGATTTAAACTTATTTCAGTTTATTATTATTTTTTCTTTTTTTTGTGACAGATGACGATTTAGCATTTAATTCCACAAATAAACAGCTAGAAAAATAAATATTTATATATGTACTTATAAATATAAGAGGTTAAAAGAAGAAATTTCAAATACAATATTTTCGTGTACAGTAAACAGAAAAAAAATATATATTTCATTGATTTAATGAAATAATCAATCAGTTTTCATACATTCTAATGCATTAAACACATTCACGACAACAGACTACCGACTACAACCTGTCAGAAATAGAATATACATACGTGTTTATGTGGGAATGATTATTTTCACGGCTACACGGCAGGTTGTTGTCCGTGCTACTTTTGTGGTTGTAGACAAAATAAACTAATTTCTATTTTCATAGGCGACAATAAATAAATTAGTGCTGCCAACACAGTGAAACATCTTAAATAAACACGCGTTTAAAAATATTTTCAAACTGATCAAGAATATGAAAATTGTTAAAAATTAAAAATAAAAATTATTTTGTAATATTTATTTATATATTTTTTTTGCGTTCTCTCTCGGCTTTTATTTTATTTATTTATTTTTTTGGTAATAACTCTTAGAATATAGGGGCCATATAAACGATATGGGTATCATTTCAAAGTACTCCAAAATGTCTTTCTATTGTTAGAATTTTTCAAATTTAATCATCAATTGCAAGTACCGGGTGTCCCAACAAGAACGCAAGATTTAAATTTGGCGCCATTCGAAGTGTCATTGTCTGACATTTGAACAATTGTTATTGTTTGCTAGTAGACGGTACGAGGTTAGTAAAAATGGAGCGCTACATGAATGAACAACGCATTCTCATTGTGAAGTGATTGTACCAAAATGGTGAAAGTTTTGCGGCTACAGTTCGCAAATTGCGATCAATTTGGGGTCACAATAATGCTCCAAAAGAGTCAACTGTAAAGAGATTAATGGATAAATTTGCCGAAACTGGTTCTGTTAGTGATGCCTTCGACCAGGTCGATCGACCGAAGATGTCGCAGCTGTACGTGATGATGTCGCTCAAACTCCATCCATCTCAATTCGACACCGAGCTCAGCCAATTGGTGTCTCCAAATCCACTATGCAGCGAATTTTGACGAAAGATTTGCATCTTCATGCATACAAAGTTCAATTGACTCAGGAACTGAGGCCAGCAGACCATGGACAGCGAAGGGAGTTCGTTAATTGGGTATTGGAGAGACAACACGAAAATGCTGATATTGCAGATAAAATCATCTTCAGTGGCGAGGCTCATTTCCATCTTGATGGCTTCGTCAATAGGCAGAATTGTTGCATTTGGGTTGAGGAAAATCCTCGAGTGATTCACTAGAAGCAAATGCATCCACGTGCATCAACGTGTCACTGTGTGGTGTGGATTTTGGGCTGGGGGAATCATTGGACCTTTTTTTTCATGAATATGAGGCAGGTCAAGCGCAAACAGTCAATGGTGTTCGGTATCGTGAAATGATAACCAGTTTTTTCGTGCCTAGATTTGAAGAAATGAATGTGGGGGGCATGTGGTTGCAACAAGACGGCGCCACATGTCATACAGCCAGAGAAACAACAATTCAATTGCTGCATCAGTCATTTCCCGGTCGTGTTCTTTCGCTTTTTGGAGACCAGAATTGGTCGCAGAGATCGTACGATTTAACACCATTAGACTTTTTTCTTTGGGGTTTTTTTGAAGTCGATTGATTACGCGAATAAACCGACGACGACTCAAGCCTTAAAAGAGGAAATTGGACGCTGAAATACCGCAGCATTTATGCAAAACGGTCATTGACATTTTCATTAAAAAAACGCGTGTGTGCCAGCAAAGCCGCGTCGGCCATCTGTCCGATATGTTGTTCCATACATAACCTCATTCTGTCTACTTTACGATGTAATAAAGTTTCACGATTTTTTTTTTAAATATCTGTGTTTTATTTAAAATTTAAATCTTGCGTTCTTGTTGGGACACCCTTTATTATTAAACTTTGAAATTTTTTACTTGACTTTTCAAGTAAAAATTCAATAATTTTGAAAAAAGATCGATGCAACGACATTTAAGCTATAATTTGGTATATATATAATAGCCGTTATCGATAAAGGACGTGAATTAGGTCACAAATGAATCAACTCATAAACTCATTTCCATAATTCCATAACAAAAAAAAGGACATCAAAATTTATATATTACAAATGCAAAAACCATAAAGCGCTATAAACAAATAAAGTGCTTTTATTATTAATTTTATTTCGATTTATAAATAGATTTAGAATAAGCGCTTTTATTTTTTATATGAAAGTGGCACCACTAAAATGAGGTGTTGACATTGTAGCTGCCGCTTTCAAAATAATTAAGCAGCTGACTATATGGCGACAAGTGTTGCTAGCGGCACATGTAGCCATGTAGTCGGTGGCCTGCTGTCGTAAATGTGTTTAAAGCATAATACCGGCTTCCCCCGTTATAAAATTTGTCTTGTTGATTCAATGAATTAATTAATATATTAATTGATCAGCTCACACTGTTTGGGAGGTGGATTTGCAACATTTATTCAAGTGATGTAATGAATTTTTTGTTTGAATTTGCCCAATCATCTTTAATATTATTGAAAAAAAAAAGTCATAATTTAATATTATTTGTCAAGTATTAATAATATTAATACGATCACGTTTTTAGTTGTTGCTCTGAGATTGAAAATTAAAATTAAATGCAATTAACCTTTTCAATTCCGCAGTCTCTCTGCTAAAGCTAAAATAAAAACGCAATTCCTGTTAAATCGTTCAGCTATTTTTTTTCCCATACGACTGATGCGGAGCAAATTAAAAACGGCGTAAATGCTTTCTTATTATACCCCCCAAAAAAATAACATGCAGGTTATATATTCACTTTGTCATTCCATTTGTCACGCAGCTGAGAACCATAAAGTATATATATATATATATATATATATATATATATATATATATTCTTGATCAGTGATGAAATCTAAGACGATCTGAGCATGTCCGTCCGTCCGTCTGTGGAAATCACGATTCAGTCCAAACGAAAAGAGCCAGACGCTTGAAATTTGGTAAAAATATATCCTGAAGGATAGCACAGGTCAAGATCTTAAATGGGCTAAATCGGGTAAGAGGGAATAAAGTTCCCCTAAAAAGAACTAAACCAACCTCTAAAAAACAGCATAATTTTTAAAGTTTTTTTTTCTCGTAATTTTGTTAAGCAAATGATATAAAATGATATAAAATAAAAAAATAATAATTTTTGAACCCCGCCCCTTTTAGTGGGCGTTATTATATGCAAAAACAGGGTAAAAATTTAACGAATTGTTTTATTTAAGCCTACATCCCTTAAATGTAAAATTTTTGAGCTTTAATGACGAAGCTGAGACGTAACCTGGTACTCCTCTGTCCTACCCCCTCCTCACCCTTTCAAAAAAAAAAAAAAATTTTAATAAATTTTACATATAATTATTTCCAACATTTATTTTTGAAGTTTTATGACAAAGGTGAAATGTCTCCCCCACGGCCCTTGCCAGAGAGACCCCGACAAAATACAGTTTTAATACCCTCCAAAAAGAATTGAACCCCATAAAGTATATAAATTCTTGATCAGTGATGAAGACTGAGACGATCTGGCAATGCCCATAAGTTCGCCTATGAAAAACATGATATAGTCTATTTTTGGGCCCCCGCCCCCTTTAGTGGGCGTTGACGTACGATATTATATGCAAAAAATTGTGTAAATATTGAACAATTTTTATTCCTTATACCTATAAGAAGCTGAGACGTTCTCTGATATTGCAGAGGTGAAACATCTCCCCCACGGCCCTTCCCGTAATGACTCTGTCAAAATAGAGATTTAAAATTGTGTACAGAAATGCCTTAAAGGAACTCTTTGCCACCAAGTTAATCATTTTAAATTTACTGACTAAATATTTGGAGGGTATTTAAGATTCGACCCGGTCGAATATAACGTTTTTACTTGTTTTTAACTCTCATTTCTAAAACCTGTGAACATTCTAAAATTATTGCATAACTCTTGTTAAATAGAATTTCATTATCATTAATACAAAGTATTTGAATATTATTTGTTTAATATATAAAAAGTTTTTATTTATTTGATTTTTGATTTTTTGCTGCATTAATTTATTTGTGTTGAGACGCTATTAAATAATAATTTTATATATTCGTTTTGAAATTCATTTAAGTTATACTAGAATTTTCATTTAATGTGCAACACGTGCGCCCAAAGAGAGATAAGTTATTATCTGAAAGTAGGAGTAGCAGCAAATTTTAGGCCCTCGCTTACGCATTCTTAGACATCATGTGTGAACAATTTCAAATGCTTCTAGTGGTCTTCCCATATTTTTCTTTCTCTTTCTCGTTTTTTTTTTTTTTTTTTGACGATTTAAGTGTTTCAGTTGTTGATTGGTGCGATTCATTTTCTTTGGATTCAGTTTGTGCATTTCTTCAGGGATTGCCATACAATCTTGCAAAATGGGTATTTAGTTGCCGGTCTGAACAATAGTTGAAAATAAGACTTGGTCAACAGCTGTTTAGTTACTGCTTGCTATGAGTCACCCTACAAATCTAAAAGTAAAAAATAATATATTCTTAGTTAGCCTGTACTTCACGTAATGGCAGCAATTCCTTATTTACATTCACATATTTAATGGCATGCAAAATTGTCGACCAATATTTTAATTCTTTTTCAGCTGCTTTATATATATTCCGATAATGCACAGTGGGTTGCTTATATTCGCTTTTTTTCTGTGGAAATTTCAAAGGGAAATATATTTTAATTAAACGGATTTTCTTTTAAGAGAACACAAGTGCTTGGAAATGTTACCTAAACTAAAAAATTATATTACACAATGATAATATTTTCAACGGGCTCAAGTTCAAACCTGCGAAAGTGCAAATTATATTTTTTTATTTTTATTTAATAAATTAATTTTTTCAAATTCTATTATTAAATAAAAATTCATCTATTAAATAAAAAAATAAAAAATAACTTGTAGTTTCGCAGATTTGAACTTGAGCCCGTTGAAAAAATTAACATTGTGTAATATAATTTACATAAGCAAGTTCGACTAATAAAATAGAAATTCATACATAATTTAAACTAAAAAAATATAAATATTTAATTTTATTATTATTAGTTATACGATTTTTTTTTTAGTTAAACAGCCTGCGACTTATTCGAATTGGACTGTATCTAAGAGGTCTGTTTGATAACTGCGTGACTATTTGCGTAAATGAATTTTTCTCGCCAAATAAGTGTTTTATTTTTCAAATACAATGTCCTTTGAGTTCAACACATTTAGTCCAGCGTTTTTTTTTTAAGTTTAGTTATTCCTCCCAAATAATAAGGTATTCCTAGAACCTCAAAATAAGTGTTTTTTACGATTATGAAGTTTTCAATCGACGCAAACCTCTTATCACCTAAACATTTCTTCCGGTTTAACAAGAGAATATTGTCAGCTGGCAAAATTCTCAATTAACCGACAGGAATGGTAAGTAACTTTAACAGATTGAATCATGTATAAACTGACTAATTTCCAAAACATCAATAGGCATGCAGTGATGCAAAGTCTAATGTGTTTTACTTTTGTAAACAATGCAACGTTGGCATCACTGCAAAGTATGTTGAGGTTCTGGTATTCACTTATTGTTGTTGTTTTTTGGGGAAATTATCGGATTGTGTAACAGTTTGTAGGACCATTTATAGATTTTTCCTATACCGACTTCATACCTGCGCACTCGCACAGTGGGATTTGTTCATACAATGTTTGGCAAAAACTATAAGGAGTGCTCGTAGAATGTTGAAATTTTGCTCTGAGCCTTTGGTTAGCTCAATTAAGAAAAAGTTTTATTAAAATTGGCCACGCCCACTACCCACCGCCCATAGAACCCAAAATTTATTTTTGGCCCAAAGTTTTTGAAATTTCGCACATAGCCTTTTATTACCTCAATTGAGAAAAATATAAAGTTTTATTAAAATTGGCCACGCCCACTACCCACCGCCCATAGAACTCAAAATTTATTTTTGGCCCAAAGTTTTTGAAATTTCGCACAGAGCCTTTCATTACCTCAATTGAGAAAAATATAAAGTTTTATTAAAATTGGCCATGCCCACTACCCACCGCCCATAGAACCCAAAATGTATTTATGGCACAAAGTTTTTCAAATTTGGCACAGAGCCTTTTATTACCTCAATGAAGAAAAATATAAAGTTTTATCAAAATTGGCCACGCCCACTACCCACCGCTCATGGAAACCAAAATTTATTTTTGCCCCAAAGTTTTTGAAATTTGGCACAGAGCCTTTTATTAATATATATACATATAACACATATTATATTTTTTCCCACAACTTTTTGGTTCTTTACCAAAATTAATTATTTTATAAATTTTATAAAAATTTCATGAATTTGGAGACAAATTTTATGATTTTATAAAAGATTATTAATTATTTAAACTGTTTTTTAAGTGATAATATGGAGTCTTACTTTTCATATTATTATAGCGGGAGCACCTACCACGACCGAGCAACTCTTTTTTTCTTCCAAGGAAGTTTGCAATCGCGGCACATCATCATCATATCTTTTAAAACATTTGAGCGAACTTTATAATTTTTTTTTATGTAAACACGCAGAAAAGGCTGTACATATTTGAACAAAAAAATCACTATTTAAATCAGAGCAATAAAATTATCTTACATACAAACACTATAGAAGTGCGTAAACAGTTTTCAATATTTTGGTATCAAAATTTACATGTGACTTTACTTCATTATTTCAAAGACAACTAAACGTTTTTTTGGTATACAATTTATGGATTCATCATACTGACTCAATTTTCTGCAAAACTGCATCATTCCATTTTTAAATTTAATGTGTCGAAAAAATGACTTTTTGCACAAAAAATCCCACTGTGCGTTGTGCCGATCGCGACAAGATTTATTATGTTCAAATATTCATGTAAAATGTGATGTGGGTGGGCTCTCAATAGAGATGCCTACAACCTCAGCCACCTCACGTGTTTTCATTCTCCTACTGTCGAATATTATTGCAGCACTATTATCGACGATTTCTGGCATGATGACCTCTTTTGGATGACCTGATCGTCCGAAGTCATGTGTGCTGATACGACCTTAACGGAACTCAGTAAATCACTTCTTATCAATTTAAATTGACGGTACAGAGTTCTCATGGTATTTATCAAGAATTGTTCCGTAATGACAATTTTACGTAAAAAATTATTATTAATGAACACACGAATTTCACTCTTGCCCATTTTTGTTAAAATTCTCCAGGTTGTCTGCTCTTAATGGCTGTGAAACACAAACTCAATGACACAGTGTGTTCAAAGTTTTACAGTATTGTATTAATCTATGGCAGCAGTGTTGCATTTTCAGTTACTAGGAGGGACATACAAAAAGTAGCGGAGTTTTCATTCAGCCACTGTATTATTTTTTGTATTAATTTTAAAACACTCGCTGTACAACAGCCGGCCACATTATTTAATAATGTTGTCTCGTTGTCTTCCTGTGTTGAAGAGAAACATTTTTAAAATTTGCAATTTTTTTTTTAAAAAACTTTTAAAACTAAAAGCCAACTAATATCTTATGAATAATTTAAGTGAAAAATTTCCTTAACGGGAAACCCTACATTCTATGAAATTATTTCATTTCTAGCACAAACCGGCCAACAAGCAACTAAATCTAACTAGACAGTCCTATAGAATAGCAAAGAACAAGAATTTTAAAATACTACTTGAGTGGCAGTTGGAAATGACAACATTTGGCATGATGCAATGGCCAACAGGAATTTTCATAAAAAAAATTTATTTCATGTATAAAAAGTAATTAATAACACTAAAAAAATAGTTTTCTAGCGCTTGATGCCGGCTAATGGTGTTTTCACACTGAAAGCTAAAATCTGGTTATAGCGTTAAAATCATAAACAGCTGATATTGTATTCACACTGTAAATTGTGGTTTCAACATACAGACTGTATAATAAATGTGTTCAAAATAAGTTAAATCGCTCATAAAAATTTTTAAATTTGTTGCTGTTCTTTTTCCCTATTTTTGCAACACTTAATTGACAACCTGTACAACAGAACACATTGTTTGAAGGAGAAAAGAAAAAAATTTCAATGCGTTCTAAAGTAGAAATTATTTCAAATTTTGTGAATGAATATTTTAAAATTATTGAACTACTTACGCAAAGGGAAGAACTTTTTGGAAATCAAATTGTTATACATAAAAAACGTAAGCGGATTCTAAAAGTTCTGTTTATTAACATAAACAATACCAGCTGTTTCCAATATATAACTTGGCAGCACTCAACTTAGCATAGCCAAAAAAAAAAAGTTTCAATAAAATTATAAATTTCCACCCTAGATAACACAAACAGTTGACATTAGACTTGTGTCCAACTAGCTCATTCGCTCGTTTTTGACAAACACCTCTGATCAAACCCATTTAAATTACATAGGTTTGATCAGAGGTTCTTGTCAAAACTGAGCGAATGAGCTAGTTGGACACAAGTATAGTTGACATATATTCATGTCAACCAATTATAAACTAGACTTGTGTCGAACTCGTTCATCAGCTCGTTTTTGACAATGTAATTTAAATGGTTTTGATCATTGGTTCTTGTCAATGATCAAACCCATTTAAATTACATTGGCTTGGTCGAAGGTTCTTGTCAAAAACGAGCAAATGAACGAGTTCGACACAAGCCTAACATTTTTCAATTTCCTCCAAACTTGCTTTCGAACCCACGGAACAAAAATTTTATGTGACTTGATAAGAACCTTTGATCGAACCCATTTAAATTACATTATTGGTTTAATAATAGGTTCTTGTCAAAAACGAACGGATGAAAGAGTTCGACACAAGTCTACTATTAAACCAGTTGTGCAACTTATTTGGACTTCCCACAATCATGCATTAAACACATTTACGACAACAGGCTATCGACTACAACCTGTCAGAAATAGAATACATGTGTTCATATGGGAATTATTATTTTAACGGCTACACGGCAGGTTGTTGTCCGTGCTACTTTTGTGGTTGTAGTCAACTTAAAATAATTTCTATTTTCGTAGGCACAGTGAAATATCTTAAATAAATATGCGTTTAAAAATATTTTCAAACTGCTTAAGAATATGAAAATTGTTAAAAATAAACAAGTAAAAACGTTATATTCGACCGGGTCGAATCTTAAAAACGCTCCAAATATTTAGTAAGTGAATTTAAAATGTTTAACTTGATGGGACAGAGTTCCTTTACATATATAATATCGTACGTCAACGCCCACTAAAGGGAGCGGGGTTCAAAAATAGACAATATCATGTTTTCCACAGACGAACGTATGGGCATTGCTAGACCGTCTTAAACTTCATCACTAATCAAGAATATAGATATTTACTTCATAGGGCCCAATTCTCTTTGGAGGGTATAAAAACTGTATTTTGGCAGTGTCGCTCTGGCAAGGGCTGTGGGGGAAACATTTCACCTTTGTCATAACACTCTAAAAATAAATGCATGGGATAATTATATACAAAATAAAATTTTTTATTTTATTTTATAGGGTCATTTACGGGGAAAAGGGAGTAGGGCAGAAACAGGCGATCATAAAACTCTAAAAATAAATGCTGGGGATGATTATATACAAAATTAAAAATGTTTTATTAATTTTTTGATAGGGTCATTTGAGGGGCAAAGGGGGAGGAGAGGGTAGGGCAGAAACAGTCAGTCATAAAACTCTAAAAATAAATGCTTGGGATTACATACAAAATTAAAAATTTTTTTTTTTTTGGTAGGGTCATTTATTTAGTGAAGGGGGAGGAGGGGTAGGGCAGAGGAGTACCAGGTATCGTCTCAGCTTCGTCATTATAGCTTAAACATTTTATTTTTAAGGAATGTACATAGGTTTATGTAAAACAATATGTTAAATTTTTACACTATTTTTTCATATAATAACGCCCACTTTAGTGGGTCCACAAATAATTTTTTTTTATTTTATGACTCTAGTTTAAGTCGTTGGACCGTATTTGACATAAAAATATATCATTTGCTTAACAAAACCAAAAAACTTTAAAAATTATATTGTTTTTCTGGGTTGGTTTAGTTCTTCTTAGGGGAACTTTTTTCCCCCTTGCCCGATTTAGCCCATCTCCGAACTTAACCTGCTCTAAGCTTTAAAATATATTTATACCAAGTTTCAATAGTCTAGCTCTTTTCGTTTGAACTCAATCGTGATTTCCACAGACGGACGGACGGACGGACATGCTCAGATCGTCTTAGATTTCATCACTGATCAAGAATATATATTACTATATGGGGCCTCAGATGGATATATCGCAGCGTTACAAACGGAATGATAAAGTGAATATACCCTCCAAATTCTTTTTTGGAGGGTATAAAAAATGCAATAGCCCTTTTAAGAATAAAAATATTTTGTAAGTTGTAAATATTTATTTTTTTTACGTTCTCCCTCGACTTTTATTTTTTTATTTTATTATTTTTGTTGTAATAACTCCTAGAATATAGGCCCCATATAAAGGATATGTGTATCATTTCAAAGTACTCCAAAATGTCTTTCTATTGTTAGACATATTTTCAAATTTATTTACCTATTGCGAGTATTGTTAAATTTTGATATTTTGTATCTGACTTTTCAAGTAAAAATTCCATTATTTTGAAAAAATCTCGATGCAACGACATTTGAACTCTAATTTTGTATATATTTGATAGCCATTATCGATAAAAGACGTTAGTTAGGTCACAAATGAATTTACTCATAAAATCATTTTCATAGCGCCTTAACAAAAAAGGACATCAAAATGTATTTATTACAAATGCAAAAGCAATAAATAACAACGAGTATAACAAATAAAGCATTATTATTATTAATTTTGTTTCGATCTATAAATAGATTTAGAATAAGCGCTTTTATTTTTTATATGAAAGTGACACCACTAAACGGAGATGTTGACGTTGTAGCTGCCGCGCTCAAAATAATTAAGCAGCTGACTACTAGGCGACGATCTAACAATTAACATTCCAAGGCCGCAGACGGTCAATATCTCAGTTTAAGCTGACATTAGAAAGTGTATTGCGAAGCCGTTCGTACAAAGAACTTTTCAGACTGAACTTTGTTTTAAAATCTTACCCGCAATCGCCAAAACGATATTTTTGCAATTAGTTTCTATTTATTATTGTTTTTATTTGAGTAATAAAATTAATAATAATACTACTATTAACTTAAATGTTGTTTATTGTTGTAATAATTTGTAATTCATTAATACGTTTGATTATTTTTTATTTTCTATTTTTGCATTAATTTCAAATATTCTTAGTTATTTTTGTATATTTATTATCAGTAGTTTCATTAAATGTTCTTTTTTTTTGTAGTTAAGTAATTGCAAAAATAACATTAAATATTTGTTCCTGCTCTAGCAACAAAAACAATTAAAATTAAAAATATAATTACTTGAAATTAAGGCAAAGTTGCCAGCTTTATTATATTGGCTTCTATTATAAATAAATATCAATTCCATTAATTTCAAGTAATTGCGTTTTTTTAGTAATTATGTAATATTTTAATGCTAATAAAATTTATATAAAATATGTAAAAAAATAAAAATTTAGAAGAAGAAGAAATCAGCTGTTGCAGGGCTGCCACCTACTTAAACACGCCTTGTCAGAACTTGACAATTTCGCAGCATAAATGATTAAAGGAAAAATCGCTCAGTTAAAGTCTTCGAAATATTTTTATTTTCTTTTCTTTTTAATTTTCTGTCTACACAATGTTTCATAAATTAAATTAAAGTATGGCAATATTCTTGACGATATGGGCATCAACAAGCGAGATCTTAAAAAACAATTCTGAAAATATAAAATAAATTCTATCTCGGTACTGCTTTCTCAGGTAGATTCTTTTGTGAATTCCCATGGAAAAAGAAATTTGCAGACACAATTCTGTTTGAACATTAAAACAGAAAACGTTCACATGTACTTAAATATAAAAGAATCCAAAAAAGTTTGGCTTAAATATAATGGGGGGGAAAAAATAAAAAAAATTGGTTTTGAAAAAAATAATCAAACGGCAACACGGGCATTGTACAGAAGTGTGTTGCCATTGAGTTCATACAGCTCTCGTATGCAAATTCCTAATAAAATGTTTAGAAATAAAAAATGTTATCATATATATCTAAGCCACCTAATAAGTGGTGACAAACAAAAATATACTTGCGTACTGATGATGAAAATGTAGCGGCTTTCGAAAACTGCTGTTCGGCTCTGCTGTATAAGTTAGATAATTAAAAACTGCTGTTGACTTTCCGTTGTGCCTTGGAATATTTATCATCTCTATCTGAATTTAAAAAAAAAAAAAATTTTTTTTAACTTATATTAAATTTTTGAACCGACTCTGATTTTATTTTATCAAGAGTGTTCAGGAATAAATGCTTAGTTTAAGGCAGGAGCGCCAAAATACTAAATAAAAACAGCAAATAAAATAAAGTGAAATTAATGGAAAAATCCCCTAATCTGGCAACATTGAATCAAAACTGTTTCTCGCTGATGATGATTGTTCTTGTGAGCTCTTAGTAACTGACTTGTGTGTTTTATTTTGAAATGGAAAAATATGTTCGTTTTATTATTTATAATTTATTTGCATTTCATTTGACGTTGTCTGCTCTTTTGTAATCTTTTTAATAATAAAACAAGCAAGATGCCAGATATGTTTGGCTAAGACGAATCCTATAACACACTTTACCTGCATTCACCTCGAATCGGCTTTTTCTTTTCCAAAAAAAAAAATAAAGAAATAAATTAAATTAAAATATATAATTGCTTATATGTCCTTTTTTAAAGCAAAAATTAATCTCAATAAGGGATGGAGAAAATTCTAATAATTACAGGATTTCAATATGACTCCATATAAAATTTTTTTTATTAAAAAAAATCATGTAGGTATTTCTAAAAACAAATAATAAGAAGTTTTTTTTGTGAATAAAAAAGGGCTAAATCGTTATTTAACAATTGCTTAGAAACGGTTGTAAGTCCGCTTTCAGACACATCTGACTTTCCAGAGAGAGTGCGAGAGAGAGAGAGGGGAGAGACACAGAGAAAAGAAGAGTTGTTTTGTAAATCATTCTCAATATGAAGTCTAGGCAGGGCTGCCAGAAATGCCGATTTATCGGCATTTTGACGATATTTTACTTCAAAAATTTCAATATGCCGATTTGCCGATTTTTCCCTAAAAAAAGCCGATTTTTTAATAATAGTGTGGAACATCTTTTATTATATAATTCTATTATTATATAATTCTTCTTTTAATAACAATTCAATTGCCTTGTTGTAGGTGTGCACGAAATTCCGATGTTCCTTAGAAAATAAAACTTTAAAAGAAGGAATTCTTTATTCTAAAGATTATTTGAAAATGAAAAACTCTAATTGAGAAATAAATAACGATTTAATAAAAATGTCAAAATCAAATATTTATGATTGATTTATGAAAACCACATTATTTCCAATTTTTGTATTATATTTACGAATTTTGTTCAAAAATTTTAGGATTTACAGTTACATATTAGATAATATTCCAAATTTTTAATTGTATTTTGTAACTCCTATTTTAGAACCTACGAGTAGAGTTAATTTTTAGGAAGTTCTGAAATATAATAGCAAAATTTTGAAATACTATTCGAAAAGACGTATATACTTTAATTGGAACGAAGTTCCTTATGAGACGTTGCGGAGGGGTACCCTAACCGGGAAGAAACGTCCGTAACGTAAGATATTTTGTTTCTAACTCAATGTTTAAGACGTATGAGTAATACAATTCCATACAAACAAATATTAATCATACGCAGCCGGGCCGTGACAGAATTCAATTTCGTTTGGGAACAAAACTGATTCTGTATTTTCGTTGATCGGCGAAAAGAAAAATCCTAATAAAAAATGTATACCCGAATAATTATTTTCTTTATACCTCGAATAGAACTTAAAATTAATATTTTTATAATAAGGAACTGCGTTCCTATCCGGTGTCCCACGACACCACACATCTTTTTTAATTATTTTATACTCTTTTATAAAAAGCAAGTTGATCTTATGTATTTTTTTTAAGTAAAAGTCATTCTAAATGAATAAAATAATAAATCGTTTCTTTTAAATTGCCAATTGGGAGATTAAACGAAACCCCAAAATAATTTCAAAACTTGTGAGGTGCAAATTTATTGATCTATACATGCTGTTTTATGTATAATATTTAATAAATTATATTGAATTGTTTTTGTTTATATGTCAAAATAAGTTTTTTAATTAATGCCGATTTTTTGCGGATTTTAAGAAATGAAAGTGCCGATAATGCTGATTTTTTTTGGGAAATTTGCTGATTTTTCACGAAAAATTTCTGGCAGCCCTGCACATCAGCCTTTGTAGAGAGAGAGTGCGAGAGAGAGAGAGGGGAGAGACAGAGAAAAGAAGAGTTGTACTCACTTTTTGTACCAGAATAAAATACTTCTGTTTTGTAAATCATTCTGAATATGAAGTCTAGGTATAAACAAACGCGCAGTTTTAGATGAGAATTTCAGAGAGACCGGTTTCAAGGAAAACTGATGTATCTAAAAGCAGACTAATAGCGATGTTTAAATACTTTTTTAATAATCTGAAGATTTTATATAAAAATGGTTTATATCCTATTTAATGAACAGAACTTGATATTAAAAAAAAAAAAAATTTTTATTCTACAGATAGAGCACATTTTGGAAGTCAAATTTTATTTTTTTATTTTTTTCTTGGACCACCATTCAGGGCATGACCCCTACATATGCGATGCATTGTGCCAGAACTAGAAAAGTTGGTTATAGGAAGGACAATAGAGGGAGTAGTGTTTGTGGACGTTCGATTTGAACCTCCCCAAGTTAAAACTGGCAGGAAAGACTTCTGCTGGACGTCTTTCCAAATTCGAACGAAATAACAACAGTTTTTTTTCTCTGTTTACTGTTTTAAATGCTAACTTTTTTCCCCTGTAGGAAAAAATATGAGGGAAATTATAATTCACAATAGGAAGAACGGAAAAGGTGACAAATTTCCCACATAATTTTTATTCATAATTGAGCTGACAGTGTTGGAAGTCATATTTCGGTTTTTGATTTTATAAATTCATGATTTAAACTTTAAAGTATTAATTATAAGTTTTTTAATTATAAGATTATGACTTATTGATCATTTAATATGTAAATTATTACATTAAGAGCATTCAATTCACTCCACGTGTATCTATTAGAGAAATTCAATTTCTTGGATATTAAGAAATTTCATTTTTATGTTAAATCCTTAGCTAAGTTGTAAAAAAAAAGTGTAGAGTATAATAATTGGAATTCGGGTATTTTTATTATTTTGTTGCTTAAGGATTCTAGTTGATTTTCATAGGAAACCAACACTTGCTGGCTTAGAATAATAATGAATATTCTAATAAGTTAATAAATACAGGGAAATTAAAAGTTATTTTAAGTTTTTCACTTGTTGTTTTTATTAGTAAACTATTGTTGTGTTATTTGTTTACATCTATTAGGAAATAAATGTTGTTATTGTAAATTATTTATATATATTTTTTTATGGAATATGTTTGTATATTATTATCAGGCAATTATATTTAATAACAACTTGTTATTGTTAGTTGCAAGTGTTTATGCCAACTTACAAATATTTATTTTATTGAATAAAATTAATGATTTTAGTCCGAGAAAAAATATCATATGTATGGCTTTTCATGAGCTCTTGTTTTAATGATTTGATTTAGTTTTATTAACCGAGACTTGTTTTCGGGAAATAAAACAGAATCAGCTGACGCAACGATGCCACCTAGCATAATATTTTCACCATCAGTGTTACCATAGGACTATAATTTGGCCACATGGCACTATGAAAATATTATAATATTTTAATAGGAAAATAAAACAGCGATATAAAAAAACACAATTAACTGTGGTATCTATAGCGTTAGTTCTTGACTAAATTGTTAATGTATTTTTTTTTTTTTTTTTTTTTTTTTTTTTTTTTTAGTTAGTTCTTGACTTCTACTGCAACCATATAACTTGATGCCAATGTTTGACTCTTAAATTACGATAAGCTCATTCCCAATTTGACTTTAATTTATATCTTCTAGAAAAATCTTTTCTATATATAACATGTGTTTTCTTTTTTTTATAGGTAAGTCTTCTCATTGTATTTTAAGGTATGTCGAGGCCTTTGGCATCGCAAATCAATGATGAAAAACTACAGTAAGTAAAAATATGACATAAAAGTTTTTCAACCTTAATTCCTTAATTAATTTATAATACAGAAAATTATTAATATCACAATTAGTTTAATGCATTAAACACATTCACGACAACAGGCTACCGACTATAAACGGTCAGAAATAAAATACATGTGCTTTTAAATGTGGGAGATTATTTACACAGCTGCAACGCAGGTTGTTGTCCGTGCTACTTTTGTGGTTTAAATAAAATCAAGCTAATGCTTTAAAGACATTCTTAATAGCAGACCACCGACTACATGGCTACAAATGCCGCTAGCAACACTTGTTGCCGTATAGTCAGCTACTTAATTACAGGGTCCGCCAAATAACTTTTTTCTTTTTTGAAAATGCTATTAAAAGAACTACAGAATATATTCTCAAACTTCATTTTTTTATTTGAAAGTACAATCCTTCCGATTAATAATGGAAAATAATTTCATTCAAATGGCTGCCTCGGCTAGCCATGCAGTATCCTACACGATCGGTCCAATTTTAAAGCACATCGATTGTGTGCAGCTGTATTTCACAAATGGCTTCACGAATATTGTCCTTTAAAGCGTCAATTGTCTCTGGATTGTCGGCGTAACACTTATCTTTGACGGCACCCCACATATAATAGTCCAACGGTGTCAAATCGCAGCTCCGAGGTGGCCAGACGACATCAGCTCTGCGGCTGATAATCCGATCTTCAAAAACAGAGCGCAAAACATTGAGTTTAGCTTCGGCTGTGTGGCACGTAGCGCCGTCCTGTTGAAACCAAATGTTGCCAATATCCTCCTCTTCAATTTTTGTGAACAAAAATTCGTTCAACATGGCCCGATAACGATCGCCATTGACTGTAACGACCACTCCTCCGGCTCATTTTCGAAGAAAAATGGCCCAATTATGCCTCTGGACCAAAATCCGCAGCAAACAGTGACTCGTTTTGGGTGCGTCGGCTTTTCAATGTATGCGTGCGGGATATCTGTGCCCCAAATGCCACAATGCTTGTTTACATACCCGCCAAGATCAAAATGAGCTTCATCTGAAAAGATAATTTTTTTTGGCAAAATCGGCATCTTCTGTAAGTCGATCGCAGGCCCACTTAGCGAAGCGAAAACGCATTGGATACACAACCATATTCGTTCAGCGGAAGGATAAAACTAATTATCTGTCAAATCAGACATGACCTAAGTGTTACCATTCACGAAATAAGCACTAGTTGAAAAAAAACATTAGATGGCGGACCCTTTATTTTAAACGCGGCTGCTACAACGTCAACATTTCATTTTAGTGGTGCCACTTTCATATATAAAAATAAAAGCGCTTATTCGAAATCTATTTATAAATCGAAATAAAATAAAAACACTTTATTTGTTTATAGCGCTTTATGGTTTTTGCATTTGTAATAAATACATTTTGATGTCGTTGTTTTGTGTTATGGCACTTTGAATTCATTTGTGATCCAACTCAAATATTTTATCGATAACGGCTATCAAGTATATAGAAAATTAGAGCTGAAATGTCGTTGCAGCATCAGCGGCTACAACCTGTCAAAAATAGAATACATGTGTTTATATGGGAATGATTATTTCCATGGCTACGCGGCAGGTTGTTGTCCGTGTTAGTTTTGTGGTTGTAGTCAAATTAAACTAATTTCTATTTTCATAGGCGACAATAAATAAATTAGTGCTGCCAACACAGTGAAACATCTTAAATAAATAAGCGTTTAAAAATATTTTCAAACTGGTCAAGAATATGAAAATTATTAAAAATCAAAAATGTAATAGCCCTTTTAAGAATAAAAATTATTTTGAAATTTTTATTGTTTTATTTATATTTTTTGCGTTTTTTCTCGGCTTTTATTTTTTTATTTTATATATTTATTTATTTTGTTATAACTCCTAGAATATAGGATGCATATAAACGATATGGGTATCATTTCAAAGTAATCCAGAATGACTTTCTATTGTTAGGCATATTTTTCAAATTTATTCACCTATTGCGAGTATTATTAAAAAGCTTTTTAATTCGAAAAAGTATTTATTGAGTTAAATGGTTTCTAATAATATTGGATTCCTGATACTGTCTACTACATTTGTATGAAACTGTTTTAATTAATAAACACATATCTAAACAAAAATATTTTTCTTTAGTATTTAGTGGTTACGCTTTTCGCGGCACGTACCTTTAGAGGGTATAAAACATATTTTCAGATATATTGGGTGTTTTTTTATTGAGGTATAGAACTTTAAGTTGGCATCACTTTTTTAACTGGCGGCCATTTTGTCAGCTGTCAAGTGATTAATATTTAGTTTGGTTTGCCATTTCATCATGAACAGGTTGACAAAAGAACAATGCTTGCAAATCGTGCAAATTTATTTCGAAAGTAATGGTTCAGTTCGCGAAGTTTACCGCAAAATTTTGTTCAGTGATGAGGCTCATTTTTGGTTGAATGGCTACGTCAACAAGCAAAATTGCCGCATTTGGAGTGAAGAGAATCCACATGAGACCCTTCAGACGCCATTACATCCACAAAAACTGACTGTTTGGTGTGCTCTATGGGCTGGTGGAGTCATTGGGCCATACTTCTTCCGAAATAATGCTGGAGAGTCAGTTACCGTTAATGGAGACCGGTATAGAGCCATGATAACCGACTATTTTGTTCCCGAATTGGATGGCATGAATGTGGATGAGTTGTGGTTCCAACAAGACGGCGCTACATGCCACACAGCGCACGTCACAATCGATTTATTGAAGGAAACATTCGATGAGCGCATAATTTCGCGGAATGGACCTGTCAATTGGCCACCAAGATCGTGTGATTTGACACCATTAGATTATTTTCTTTGGGGATATGTGAAGTCGCTCGTCTACGCCAACAAACCAGAAACGTTAGGGGACTTGGAAGCCAACATTCGTGGCGCTATTGCCAACATACGGCCCCATATGCTCGTAAAAGTGGTTGAAAATTGGACCTGTAGAATTGGCTTTATTCGAGCCAGCCGCGGCGGCCACATGCCCGAAATCATATTTAAACATTAATGGCATAAAATTATCCTTCCAATAAAGCCAAATTGATGGACATTAAAACGATTTTCTTGTGTTTTATTTCAATTCGAAGTTCTATACCTCAATAAAAAACACCCTGTTAAAAATATCATTTAGGGCCATTATTACATTTAATGCAGGTGATAGTAAAAGGTAACCATAGCTAAGGTAGGGAATAAAGTGAACTTTAAAATTTTTCATTATCACAACTTTCTTATAAAATAAAATTAATATTTTCAAATATATGGCAGTACCACAGAAAAAACCGATTACTTTTGACAAGTTGACATTACATAGTGGCAGCATTAAGTGCATAGTGGCAACGACTGTCTTGTTCGTGTATGTATTTGATTGGTGAAGACTTGTGAATAATATTAATAAAATAAAAATGTCGGTGAAATAGGACAAAAATTCAAGAAAGCGGGCAAAAAATTATACGACTGAAGAAGAGGTACTGTTTCTTTCACAGACCAGAAAATATGGCAACTCCAAATTCATAAACCTTACGGTAAAAATTTAAGTTCAATTCGGGTTCACTTTAGCTTATTAGCCACTTTTAGCTTAAAGTGTACTCATAATAATAAAAAAACGAATTATCTGTCCGATAACACCTTAACTTTAGCTATTGGCAAGTTGTCATAATGGCCCTTAATGTATTACGTAATGAATGCCTGATGAGTTTGTTTTTAGATCTTTGAAGTGTTAATCGTTTCGTTATTACACAAAAGAAATTATTTTTCTACTTTCTTTTTAATACATATGCTTTAATGAATATTTTAATTAAATCAAAAATATTGTTTAAAGCAATATTAGATTCTAGATCTAGATACGAAAACTGAAATCACGTTCACATGTCTGCATATGCAAGAAGCACTCAATAATTGATAGTAGGCCACACTGGCTTTAAAAAATTTAATGATGCCAACAAATTTTAATTACAGTTTTTTTTAATATATATGTATTATTTTTATTATTATTATTATTATTATTTTACAATGGCAGAAAGTTAATACTACAAATTTAGGGAGTGGATAAAAAGTAATTAAATTTTTAATTGAATCAACGGTTTTTATTTTGTCGTTAACTCTTGTTATTAATTTTGTCTGTTTATGGATTGTATTATGACATTCACTTTAGCCTGACTCGAACAAAAAGAAATAAAAAATTAAAGTTATTTAATCGTCTGCCGCAAAAAGCCAGTGTTACCCAACTTACAAATTTTCGTCTCCAAAAAAAAAGATGTTAAAGAATTTTTCCACAAAAAAAAAACACTATATTTTTTAACAAAACAGCTGTAGAGTTTTATGACGATTTCTTAAAAAATGTCACAGATTTTGATGATTGTAGAAAAAAGAAACTTATTTATAAAATTGTCAAATGTGTGTTATTTTTTATACACATGCCTTTGGTGTGATTTATTTTAATGCCTTTTCGAAATAAAGGCATTAAGGAAACAAGAAAAACCAAAACAAAAAAGTACAATGAACTACAAGAAATGTCTGCCAACAGAAATATATCCAAACGACGGCAACAATCACCAACACAATTCGACCAACACCAACAACAGCAGTTTAGATTTACAAAATATTTATGTAATTTAAATTAAAATCTAAAAAAAATATATGTATATCTAGATTGGATTTAAAATAAAATAAAATAAAAGAAAACCAAAAAAAAAAAAAAAAAAATTTTATTTAAAAATAAATTTTCAAAAAACGAAATCGTTGAGAAATATTTTAAAACATCAGGGCACACGAGAAACACTCACTTCCATACGCCCAAACGCAAACAGACACACAGACAAGCCGGCCGGTTGGCCGTTGGTTGGTCCGTCAGTTGACAATTCAAATCGCAGCCAGCAACAACAACAAAATGGCAACTAACGACATCATTCGTACCTCATCAACAGCCAAAAGAAAATTATGCTCTAACGAAAAATGTCGTGTTTTTTCTGGTATTAAATTTTTATTTTAGTCACTCACATTAAACTAAATTTGTCACTGAGACACACTAAAAATAGCGGCGGGCAAACGAACACTAACACACACACGCACACACTCGCACACACACACTCACCATCTTAACAAGAATTTGAAAAAAAGAACTTAAAAAAAAACGATACAGAAAATTTAATAAAATTCTTGTTGCTATTAAAAGACAAGAATGGAAAATATACGGAAAAGCGGAAAACTGTTGTGAAATTAAACAACTGCAATTCTTCGATATTCCATTTCCTTAAATTTTGCTCAAGAATTTGCCTGGAAGTTGGTGCCGACACGCACAATTTTCTTTGCTAAAATGTTGTTTTTGGCAAATTATTTTTGCTATAAAAGTACAAGTTTATAGATAAAAAAAAAAAAAAAAAAAAAACTGGGTCACAAATTATGACTCATATTATGCATATTTATTTATAAAAATGTAATATATCGAAGATAGTCAGGGCAACCGAAACTGTTGCACTCCTAGAAATATATACGTGAACAATTGTTGTATCGTTTAAAGTTGCATTTGAAAATGCAATTTAAACAAAATCTTTAGTGGCAAATAATATGTTTTATGTTTTTAGAAACATATTTAAAAATTGCCAAATACAACTTTAAAATGATACAACAAGGATTGTGAAAGGCATTTTATAACTCGTTAAATAAGGTCTTGAAATATGAAAATTAAGAGCTAGAGAATAATGAGAATTTTATAAGCAGCCACGCCGTGTATTAACAAATATATGGATGGTATAAAATCTATGTACTCCGTTGCTATCGAAGTTTCTGATCTCTTGTACTCGAACGGATCAACGTTTTTGTTATAGAAGTGGTGAAATTTTTTTCTCTCGTTTATATCGAGCTTTCTTAAAGATCGTGCTCTAAGAATTCTTATAGACAAGATTTCATCTTGCGAGTATAAAATCAAGGCTCTGTTCTTTTCCTTACACTATTTCTAAATGACCTCTCTACCCCAGACTTCAACCCCTATGTACTTTTTTTGCAGAATAACACGCCGACATCGGCAGAGATCGGGGGGCAGGATGAAGCATAATATGAATGAATGTGGCGCTCAAAGGTGACCTAAATAAAATTGTTGAATAGCGTCACAAGAATAGGGTAAATGTTCAATGCTGCATGTTTACTCACGGATGCATGTCCGATCATGCTGCTTCATCTGTAAACATGGATGGTATAAGTAGGTGTTGAAGAATCAGAAGCTCTTGATGTTCTTGCCATGAAAATCCAGTGTGACGTTTGATGGACAGAGCAATTTTTTCGTGTGTCAAAAGAAGCATTCAAGGTTTTCTAAGGCGGTGTAAGACTACATACTTCAGTCCATCTGATCTCCTTACTATTTATACCACTTACATATTTTTTAACTCGAACCAGCACTCAGGGGATGACCCCTACATATGCAGTGCATTGCGCCGGAACTAGAAAGCAGGGGATAGTATTGAGGGGACAGATGAAGAAAGATGAGGAGGTAGCGACCGATGAAGTAGGCTGCTGCTAAAACTCTGCTTTTAATACATGATAGTGTCAGTCACTGCCAATTATGTTCAGTGACCAGTGCTATGAATTCGTGACTAAGCCCAGAGTCGCAGTGTAGACCCTCCGCTTGCACTATTTCAGGCAACAGCAACCCCCTCAAAAATTTTAATTAAATTTAAAAATTAACAATTAAATTTATTATAGAAAATAATGTTCGATTTTGATTTTCCAAATTTAAATTAACCGATCAGGTAATCGGGTAGAAATTAATGGTTTAACCGATTAACCTAGTCTGCACTAGAATTGTGTCCAACTAGGTCATTCGCTCAGTTTTGACAAGAACCTCTGATCAAACCCATTTAAATTACATAGGTTTGATTAAAGCTTCTTGTCAAAACTGAACGAATGAGCAAGTCTGATCTGCACCTTTTTGGCTTTTCTGCCACAGCTGATTGTACGAATATGTTCAAAAGAAAATAACTATTTTCTTCCATTTTAAAAATATTTATTTACAATCTGTTTGAAATTCACTTTATATAAAATTTTTCTTGCGCAATTTTCTTAAATTAGATTTCAAATACATGTTATTTTTTATGGAATTAGAGATTAATTCGATTTTCCCAGCGTCGATGCCAGTTGACATCACATTGAATTTGGCTCAATATATGAAGCAATTGCACTAATTGCTTAATTTAATAATTGAATCCATTTATGGTTAATTTCCTAATTGCCCAATTTAAATAAATATCTGGAAATGATTCGACTGAAGAATTATAATTTTGCTAAAAAGCTTTAAGCAATGAAAATTTTATATTTTTATTACTTTTCTTCCCGTTTGGCAAAATTTTTTTTTCAATTGTGGCAACACTTTATTAATTGTGGCAACACCGCCCTATATATATATATATATATATATATATATATATATATATATATATATATATATATATATATATAAGATGATTTTTTCACTTTCTTTTTCGTATAACATGTTATTGTTAAACATGTTTAGTTTGGTCTATAATTTAACCACGAATCGACTTACAACTTGTTGGAGAGAGTATGCCAACATTAGACTTGTGTCGAACTCCTTCATCTACTCGTTTTTTGACACGAACCTATTATCAAACTAGCATAATTTAAATGGGTTTGATCAAAGGCTGTTGTGAAAAACGAGCGTATGATTAGATGTCATCACTGATCAAGAATATATATACTTTATGGGGTCGCAGATGGATATTTCGCTGCGTTACAAACGGAATGACAAAGTGAATTTTTTATTATTATTTTTTTGGAGGGCATAAAAGCATTTTGATTCTTTACCTATAAAAACAAGTTGTGTCATGTTTTGTTTGGATTTATTTTAAAGGGAAAAACATTAAAATGTAATAAAATCAGTAAATCAAAACAAAAAAATCGTTATTTTATATATTTATAAGATTTTTAGAGGCGTTAGAAAAATGTTTGTACGAGTATATGAAAACGCCCTCTTGACACATTAGATTAAAAGTTTGTACACACAACACCATAAAATAATATCTGATAAAATATTCCAAAAATTTTTTAAAACAATTTTGCAACAAATTTTATAATATTGCGCGTGTTGATGATATATTTTTTTTTTTCTTCAAACATTTATTATTATTATTTTTATAATATTTCTGTACATTTTATTATGTGCTTAAGAAAAGTAAAAAAAAAATAAAATAAAAGAAGTGAATTGTGAAATTTAGACATTTGGCGCCAGAGTTCTTATCAAAATACTAGAAACGTGTTTCAATTATTCAACAAATAATAAGTAAAATTATACATTTTTTTTCTTCTTGTCTGCACGATTTGAATAGGTAGAGTCAGTCAGTCATGGACGCCAGCGAGTGAGGGGAGAATTTTTTGACATAAAGTTTCAGTTTTATTTTATAATTAAAATAATCTAGCTTAAAACCCATTGCAATCTCTGTAAAAATACAGGGAACACTTTTAATTGTGTCCACTCCCGAAACCATTATCTATTTAGGAATGGGAATTCAAATTCATATTGAACCTTTTTATACCCTCCAAAAGCGAACTTTGTCATTCCATTTCTAACGCAGCGAAATATCCATCTGAGACCCCATAAAGTATATATATTCTTGATCAGTGATTAAATCTAAGACGATCTGGGCATGTCCGTACATCCGTCCATCTGCGGAAATCACGATTCAGTACAAACGAAAACAGTCAGACTCTTGAAATTCGTAATAAATATATCTTGAAGGATAGCACAGGTTAAGTTAGGAAATGGGCTAAACCGGTTAAGAGGGAAAAAAGTTCCCCTAAGAAGAACTAAACCAGCCTCTAAATAACAACATAATTTTTTAAGTTTTTTTCTTGTAATTTTGTTAAGCAAATGATATATTTTTATCTCAAAGAAGGTCCAACGCGTTAAACTTGCAACGGTACAAGGAATAGAAAATTAATTTTTGGACCACGCCTCCTTTAGCGGGCGTTATTATATGCAAAAATAGTATACAAATTTAATAAACTCCTTAAAAATAACATTTTTAAGTTTGAAAGGCGAAGCTGAGACGTAACCTGGTACTCCTCTGCCCTACGCCCTACTCCCCCCCCCCCGCCACCTAAATGACCCTATCCAAAAAAAAAAAAATATTAAATGAATTTTACATTTAATTATTCCGAAGATTTATTTTTGAAATTTAATGGCAAAGATGAAATGTCACCCCCACGGCCCTTGCCAGAGAGACCCCGAGAAAATACAGTTTTAGGCACCTCCAAAAAGAATTTGACCCTATAAAGTATATATATTCTTGATCAGTGATGAAGTCTAAGACGGTCTGGCGGCGCCCATATGTTTGTCTGTGGAATACATGATATAGTCTATTTATTGACCATGCCCCCTTTAGTGGGCGTTGACGTACGTTATTATATGCAAGAATAGTGTAAATATTGAACAAATTGTATTCCTTAAACCCATAAGAAGCTGAGATGTTCTCTGATCTTGCTGAGGTGAAACGTCTCCCCCAGCGGCCCTTCCCGGAATGACTCTGTCAAAATAGAGATTTAAAATTGGGTGCAGAGATGTCTTAAAGGAACTCTGTCTTACCAAATTAAACATTTTAAATTTACTTACTTAATATTTATAACGTTTTTGCTTTTTTTTTTTTGTTTTTTTTTTTTTTGTTATTCTTTTTTTTTTCAGTATCGGTATCGTCAGAAAAGCTTATCTTAAATCCATATTTACAATATAATCCTATATGTTTTCGTTTGTTAAAATTAATAGAAGGAACACAACTGGAATAAGCGACATATTTCGTTCAGTACGACGAATTCCTTAGTAAAAATTCGCTCTAGAAATTCGTCGTATGAAACACAATAACGATGAATACATTAAAATAATGAAGAGAAAAAAAGTCTAAATTTTATCAAAAATCTTTGTAATTCTCTGATGATGCCAGATTGTTTAGACATTCAATAATTAGCCGGTGGTGTTCAGTTTTTCCAGAACAAACTCGTTTTTGTAATTATTTTCTGAAAAAGTTTTTTTCTGTAAATAAATTATTCTTTTCATTTAACAGCTGATGGGGTGACCATATGAAAAAGTAGGAGATAGTAAGAAATATTATATTTTAGAAAATGTTCAAAATTAGTAAAAGGTCGTCCGAATGATAAATTTTTTTGCGAATTGGTGGATTATTATTATTGTGCACTTAAAGTTTTCGTCGTACAGGCAATAATACAGAAATTTACAAAGAAAGTTGATGAAGGCTAAGGAAATTTTTCTTATATAACAAAATCTACACAATAATAATGCATCCCTCCCCTAATCGGAAATGAGCTCAAAAAGTCCTGCGAATTCAAAGTCATCCTGGAAATATTCATTATGAAATTAACAGTTTTTGCAGTAGAGTAGAGAAACAATTATAGAAGTTATTTTGAATTATTAAATTCTTGAAATCAATCTTTTCCCTATTCTTTTTGTCCGCAGTGTTGTGTTAAGTAAACATTAGAATCAAGTGTTGAAGTTTGAAGAGTGAAATACAAAAGACAACTGCTTGCATAAAATATATTGTTAAAACTAAATTACAAATGGCATATATATATACATATATTTTTTTTTTTTTGAAATTAGCAACTAAGTAAATTATTTGTACACACACACATACATACAAGTGTATAATCTTTTATCAAAAACTGTGTGCTTATGAGTATCTGCATAAATATATTTCATTTTTAATACCGTTTATAATTTTTGCTATTCAAACATTGATAACAAAGTGATGGACCTGCAAATATTAATTTAAAAAAAGTGTATTTAAAAAAAGAAAGAAAGAAAAAAAGCCAGAATACATAAACTTTTTTATGTAGTTAAGGTGATGTGGCCTTTGCCATTCAAATCTTAAAGAACGACAGTTTTAAGTGTGAATGTAGTGGGAAATCAAGTGGGCACATTAATGATATAGGAAGTTAAGCTGAAGTTTGGAAAAAAAGTAATCCGCATAGAAACGAAAATGGGGAAAATAAGGCCGAAAAGCTGCGGCTATTCAAAACATTGAGTTGAGAAAGAGAACCGGGTACTGGGGGGTTATTCTGTAATGCGATGCGAAAGGAATTGCTTTAGCATTTCAATGTAAATGGCATTCAAATGCGTTCAGTTCACATCGCATTACAGAAAAACCCCCCTAGATTTTTAAAATAACATTTAATTTCCACTTTCGAGACCATCAGTTCAAATGATGAATTTTACAAAATTAATTATTTTATTAATTTAAAGAAAATTATGCTTTATTGTAAAAAAAGTTTAGTTTCTAAGGATGTCAGTTATATTTTTATTAAAGTATCATTTGTCGACAGTATTCCGAAAGTAGCTTTTTAATATTTACTTTTTTATTGATATTAATAATACCAACTTTTTTCCCCCCGGGGACGAAATTCCCATTTTCGAAAATCATTTAAAATAAAAGACAAGTAAAAGTGCTATATTCGGCTGTGCCGAATCTTAAATTCCCTTCACAGATGTAATTCTTCTTTCTTTCTTGCTAAAACAGAAGTAGGTTTAATTAAAAGATGTAACATAGTTTTACTTGACAAAAAAATTTAAATTTTTAAACTTTTTGGTCACTTTTATGTACCATAAAATATATTATTTGTTCAACCCCGGAGGAGTCGAAATTTTGACTTTTTAAGATGTTAATACCAATTTTGTTCTTCCTGAATTATAAAATAGTTTTAATTACCAAAAACAACAACGTCAATTGCCCATTTGGTTAGTTTTATATATTTCAATATCCCAACCCTGGAAACGAAATTCAAATTTCTTTTACCAATGCAACTCTTAATGAGGCATGAGATAGTTTTATTTAAGAAAAACTTAATATTTGCAACCATTTAGGTCATATTTATGTACCACAAAATATTGCAGTTATCCAACTCTGGAATCTAAATTTAGATTTTTTTTTAATTTTTGATACCAATTTTGTTTTTCCTGAACTAAAAAATAGTTTTAATTAGGAAAAAAAAACAACGTCAATTGCCTTTTTGGTTACTTTTATGTATAAACAAAATTTTCAATTTCCCAACCCTGGAAGCGAAATTAATTTTTTTTTACCAATCCTAGTCTTCATTAGGTATAAAGTCGTTTCATTTAAGAAAAACTTAAAATTTGCAACCATTTTGGTCACTTTCATGTACTACAATATATTGCATGTACCAAAAAACTTTAAACTTCCCAACCCTGGAAGCGAAATTTTAATTTTTTTTGTTTTATTTTTAACCAAAGGAATAAAGTAATATTATATAAGAAAAATTTACAATTTTCAACCATTTTGGTCACCTTCATGCACTATAAAATGTTGCACTTGTCCATGCCTGGATTCGAAATTTTATTTTTTATTTTTGAGTTTTTGATACCAATTTTGTTCTACCTAAATTATAAGACAGGCTTAGTTAGGAAAAAACCAAAAAAAAAAACATCAGTTGCCTGTTTGATTACTTTCATGTATAAAAAAAAAATGCAATTTCCCATCCCTGGAAGCAAAATTTGAATTAAAAAAATTTTTTTTGGCCAATGCAAATTTTTATGACGTATAAAGAGGTTTTGTAAAAGAAAAACTTATAGTTTTTAACAATTTTAGTTACTACATGTGCTACAAAATACGGAATGGGCGAAAATTTTTTTTTTAATTTTCCATCCCTGGAAATTTTTTTTTATGTTTTTAATTTTTAATAGACCATTGAGGCTTCCCAAAGCAAGAAATAGGTTTAATTTACAAACATTAAAAAAAATAATTGATTTTTGGTATAAATTTTGCGTCGAGAAATAGGTGTAAGCTTCCCATCTCTGGAACCATTCTTCGGATCTTTCTGTAGCACTCTATTTAAGTTCATTTCCAATCCAACGTTCCAAGAACGAAGTCTCTAGCTCTTCTGGGGGCTTGGGAAAACCGATTTCACATACAGACAGACGGACATCGCTCAATCGTCATCGCTATTCATAAGGATCCAGAATATAAATATATACTTTATGGGATCCCATGTCGAACAAATTACACACGGAATAGCAAACCTATATATACCCTTTCACTTTTTTGTGAAGGGTATAAAAAGAGGAGTCGCGAAGCAACTCTGAGTCAGTCAATATCACGCCTCTTTGGCAATTATTTTTTTACTCTCTTTTCGCTCACAATAATTAATTTGAACACTTCGTATAACTGTATAGATTTATGGTTCTTTTGAGGAATTGTCTATGCTTAACTACGTTGCTACTTCTTATATAAAGGCAAAGTCGTGTACAGTCAGTCAAAGTAAGGTTTAAAAAAAGGAAATCGTATATTCACGGATAGTAGGAATGTCATCGAGGCCCTGAGCAATCGTGTGGTTCAATCTCGGTGTGTACTACCATGAGATTAACTCATACACGCACTGTGGAGGCATAGAGATAATATGGTTTCCAGGACATCAAGGAATACCTGGAAATGTTGAGGCAGATAGGCTAGCAAAGATGGGAGCATTAATGGCATACATCACACTAGACAGTCCGAAGCTATTTCAGGTTTTTAAGAACGAACTAAAACGATGAGCTATAGAATTGCATACTAGAGATTGGCAGCACTCTACCGTAGGGAGGGTGACTAGAATTCTTTGGGGTAACACAGATGGTAACAAGACAAAGGTTGAGTAGGCCAGCACTACGAAGATTGGTTTATTTAATAACAGGACATACAGAGTTAAGGAACCACCTGGGACGAATGGGTATCGTTGACGATATAACATGCAGGGCCTGTCAGAAAGAGGACGTAACACTGGAGCAATACTTGTGCTACTGTCCAGCTTTTAGCCAAGTCAGAAGACAAACATTTAATCAGGAGATTATACAGGAGATGGAATTTCTTAGGGGTTCTAATTGGAGGGACTTAAGGAAATACATTGAAGAAACTAGTTTCTTGACGTAATCAAATTCAAAGGTTTCCATGGTATCGGTGGAGGCTCCCTACAGTAGAATGGGAACTTCTTATTATAGAGCGCACAACAGGCCTACGAGGCCTGAGTGTAATTCTGAACGGATTGGGATAGCTTATGCCCTTCTCTTCAACCTAACCTAAACTAAGGGCTAAAAACATCCGCCGGCATATGGTTTCAGTCAATCCGTTGGCATCTGTGCTCCCATACCTTGCAAAATAAATTTGCAAACATTAAACCTTAATATATATTATTAAGGTAAGCATTTTTTTTTATTCAGACTCAAGTTCAAATCTGCAATTTGCAAATTCTTTTTTACGAAATTTTATTAAATTCAAGTTATTTTATTAAGGGCCATTATTACAACTTGCCAATAGCTAAAGTTAAGGTGTTATCGTACAGATATTTCGTTTTCATTATCATGTGTACACTTTAAGCTAAAAGTGGCTAATAAGCTAAAGTGAACCCGATTTGAACTTGAATTTTTAACGTAAGGCTTATGAATTTGGAGTTGCCATATTTTCTGGTCTGTGAAAGAAACAGTACCTCTTCTTCAGTCGTATAATTTTTTGCCCGCTTTCTTGAATTTTTGTCATTTTTCATCGACATTTTTATTTTATTAATATTATTCACAAGTCTTCACCATTCAAATACATAAACGAACAAGACAGTCGTTGCCACTATGTATTTAGTGATGCCACCATGTAATGTCAACTTGTCAAAAGTAATCGGTTTTTTCTGTGGTACTGCCATATATTTGAAAATATTAATTTTATTTTATAGGAAAGTTGTGATAATGAAAAATTGTAAAGTTCACTTTATTCGCTACCTTAGCTATGGTTACCTCTTACTATCACCTGCATTAAAGGCAAGTTGTAATAATGGCCCTAAGACTGGCATATTTAAAATATTTTTATAGTCACCGAATTAGCAGCACAGATCAGTACTGATTACGAGACCGTTACGCCATCTCATCAGCGTTCTTTGTTCAACTTTTTCCCCCTTCCACGGTGCTACTAGTCATTAGGAATATTAAGTATTTAAAGAATTTGTATACCCTCCAAAAAATAATTGGAGGGTATATTCACTTTGTCATTTCGTGTGTAACGCAGCGAAATATCTATCTGAGACCCCATAAAGTATATAGTATATCCTTGATCAGTGATGAAATCTAAGACGATCTGATCATGCCTGTCCATGCGTCTTTGGAAATCATGATTCACGCCAAACAAGACTCTTGAAAATTGATATAAATATATCCTGAAGGATAGCACAGGTCAAGTTCGTAAATGGGTTGAATCGGGTCAGAGGGAAAATAGTTTCCCTAAAAAGAACTAAAACAACACAATTTTTAAAGTTTTTATACCGTCCAAAAAAGTATATGTCATTCATCATTCATATATATCCATCTGAGACCCCATAAAGTATATATATTCTTGATCAGTGATGGGATCTAAGAGGATCCGTCCGTCCGTTCGTCTGTGGAAATCACAATTCAGTCCAAACGAAAGGAGCCAGACTTGGTATAAATTATCCTGAAGGATAGCACAGGTCAAGTTCGTAAACGGGCTGAATCGGGCCAGAGGGAAAAAAGTTCCTCTAAGAAGAACTAAAGCAACCTCTAAAAAACAATATAATTTTTAAAGTTTTTTTTTATAATTTTGTTAAGCAAATGATATATTTTTATGTCAAAGAAGGTTCAACGCGTTAAGCTTGGAGCCATAAAATCAAAAATAAAAATAATTTTTGGACCCCACCCCCTTTAATGGGCGCTCTTATATGCAAAAATAGGGTAACAATTTTACAAATTGTTTTACTTACGCCTAAATTTCTTAAAAATAAAATTTTTAAGCTTTTATGACGAAGCTGAGACGTAACCTGGTACTCCTCTGCCCTACCCCCCCCCCCCCCCCCTCTCCCTTTGCCCCCTAAATGACCCTATAAGACAAAAAAAAATTTTTTTACACTTATTTCAAACATTTATTTTTAGTGATTTATGGCAAAGGAGAAATGTTTCTCCCACGGCCCTTGCCAGAGAGACCCCTACAAAATACAGCTGTAATGGCCTCCAAAATGAATTGGACCCCATAAAGTATATATATATTCTTGATCACTGATGAAGTCTAAGACGGTCTAGCAACGAGCATAGGTTCGTCTGTGGACAACATGATATAGGCTATTTTTGGACCCCGCCGCCTTTAGTGGGCGTTGACGTACGATATTATATGCAAAAATAGTGTAAATATTAAACAATTTTTATTCCTTATACCTATAAGAAGCTGAGGTTATCTCTGATCTTGCAGAGATGAAATGTTTCCCCCAAGGCTCTTCCGGGAATGACTCCGGCAAAAATAGAGATTTAAATTTGGGTACAGAGATGTCTTAAAGGAACTCTGCCCCACCAAGTTAAACATTTTAAATTTTCTTACTAAATATTTGAAGGGTATTTAAGATGTTTGCTTTCACTTTTTTCAAGTGAAAATTATACTCTTGATTTCTTTTTCTGTGTGATGTGAATTATTATTTTCAAAATTGAAGTTTTAAATAAGGTCAGTAAAAGTGTTTCTTTTTATTTACCCTTAAGGTATTTAAGCGTCTACGTGTAAATGCTTTTTCTTCATAATTACCCAAAACGGCATTATGTGTACAGGAACGAAGCTATTCATAAGAAGCAACACACAATAAAACCAATTTTTGAAATTGTTTCCACTTGCGTGCCGTCTGCACCAAACAGTTTTCATAATTTTAGAATCTATTTGACTTTTAATTAAAATACTTTTCCTTTCCACTTCTTATCAAATATTTATTTTAATATTATTTAACGTTTATTGTTAGACTTCAGAATAAAACAAATGCTTAAATTTACGCAATAGTTTAAACAATTGTTTTAAATTGTAGCGAAATAAAGAATAACAACAAGAAATTAAGAAATCTTATCAGCAAATTATCATTTGTCGTTGTTGTTAGGCTGCGAATATATTAAATATCTCTGAAATCTAAATTACAATGTAGGCTTGTGTGTTAATTCTATTTGTGGTTTACCAGACAAATTTTTTAAATAATATTTTTTTTTTTTGTGATAATGAAATTACTAATCTGATGTAGATAAATTGTGTGTATGACTAAAGGGTTACATTTGATGGTAATAAAAATCGTAATCTTTTCTGCCGTACATTTATATGGTATTATCGGTAACAGGGTGTTTCAGCACGAGAGGTTACTTGTTATTAATATGCATTATTTTCCAAAAATTGTGCAAGTCTATGAATTGATTTCTAACTCAGGGTACAGCATTACATTATTCATTAGGTAGGATTCATTTTAACTATAGTGTAATCGGGATAAAACTGAAAGAAACTTATATGGTGTTCAGATACACGCCCTAATTGAGTTTATCGCAATTAACAGCCTTATTGAGCTCAATTACCCATACCAAATTTTAATTAGCTAATTGATCAATTAACGCTTAATTGTCTAAATTAAAATTGAGCAAGGTCTAAAATGCAGCACTGTAAAAGCTTGTTTAGTGAGCACCATAATGCCTACTGAACAAACTTTATGAAATTTGACAACTCATATGTAAACAAATTCACAAAAAAAAAAAAAAATGGCGAGTCAAGTTGAGGGTATAACAATTTTTTAATTAACAATTAAAACAAATGAAAAATAAAATATTTATTTCGTACAACAACAGGTCCAAAGGCAAAACGAAAGCGCAATTTTATGGAACGACGCCAGTTAAGCGGCAATGTAAACAACACCTTTTGTCAGCTGCTGTCAAACGCTAATTGAGTTAGCCATATTGAGTATGTGTGAACTCTTTTCAATTAAGTTATTATTGATTCAATTAAAAATGCATGTCTGAATACCATATTAAACAACATACGAGGGCGGATTGATATTGAAGCTACCTAAGTAGGAAAAAAACATTTTTTTTTCCAAAACCATTTATTTCTCAACATAGTCAGTCTCCTTTTAGCTCAATACACTTACCCCCAGTTTTTGACTTCGTATTTAAGTACAAAATTAGTTAATTTTTCCATAAACTTAAGTTGTGTTTAAATACACTTTCAGTTTTTCAGTCTAAAATTAATTTTGGTATATAATTGTGATAAAAGTATGGTAGCACAAATAAATGGTGAGAAAAATACTGAAAATTATCCAATACTAGAACCTTTTTACCGAAGTTTTGTTCCAATGAACAGCTGCTGTACCAATTTTCAGGCTGTTGAATGTAAACAAACAATGAAAACACGTGGTTGTATGAAAAACTTAAATTGAATTTAAATGTACAATGTGGGCCATTTAAATCTTATTTAATTTTGAAGTGAAAAACAAAATTTTGTATTTAAATACACTTTAAGTTTAAATAGTACTTAATTTTGAAGTTAAAAACTGGGCATTAGTAAGACGATATTCCAACTTTTTTATACCATCTGAATAATACAATTTTGGCAACCCCTCAAAATACGCGTTAATTTCGGTACTCACTTCTTCGTTTGATTTTTCCTGCGAGCTATTTTCTGAAGTTTGGAAACAGAAAAAAGTCGCTGGGAGCTACATCTGCACTATGAGGTGGATGATCAACCAATTCGAAGTGTATTTCACATAATTTTAGCATCTTATCGAATGCTGTGTGAACCGGTGCGTTGTCTTGAAGAAAGAGAACTTTCTTGATCAATTGATCCAATAATGCACGATAATACTTTCCTGTATTTGAGGATCCTTTTCCAAGATAATCGATGAGCAATATTCCGTGTGCATCCCAAAATACACTGGCCATAACCTTGCCAGCCGATTTCACTGTCTTCGCCTTCTTCGGAGCACTTCCATCAGCTTCCAGCCATTGTTTCGATTAATTTTTGGTTTCAGGTGTGTAGTGGTGGACCCACGTTTCATCAACAGGATTACGCTTTATCATGTCCAAACACCGCTGTGAAGTGGTCTGTCGAACTCGTTTTTTGTTCGACACTGAGAAAACGCGCCACCCATCTTGGCGATAGCTTTTCCACATGCAAAATGTTGAACACACGTTCATATGATACGAGTTTGTTTACCATTTCAACAATCTCACGTAACTTGACTCGGCGATCATTCATAACGATATCGAGGATTTTCGTGATATTTTCTTCAGTAACCACCTCTTTTGGCCTTCCTGTTGACGGTATTGTTGCAGTGCTTGTTCGGCCGCGTTTAAATTCAGCAATCCAATATTTTACCATGTAAGCGGACGCAGCAGACTCACCGTAATGTTTATCGAGCTTTTCTTTTGTCTCTTTCGCCGTTTGCCCTTTCAAATAATAGAGTGTTTAATCACTGCACGAAATTCACTTTTTCCCATTTTTCAAGAAACACAAAAGTTGTTTACTTCAAACGACTACAACAAATAAACTAAGCGATGAAATTGGGTGAAATTTTAACAGCTGATGTTTGACAGATCGCAATTTCTAAAAAAAAAAAAAAATTTTGTGTCCGTGCTGACATCTAGCGCTAGGTAGCTTCAATATCAAGCCGCCCTCGTAAAGCCCTCAAAAAATGGAAACATATTGGTGGGCAAATTTATGGTTAGGAAGTAAATTGGCTGTCAAATGATGAAATGTCAATAATTCAGCTGTCATCTTTCGACATTTATTTAGTAAAAAGTTAGGAAATTTTAACAACTTAACGCTACACTATTAAACAACAAAAATTTTTTTTGTAAAAATTTACTAACAAAATGGTGAAAATTTTACTGCATCATATCGTAAAATCTGAGCAGCTCTTCCTTCTGAGATCGCTATGCGTAATTTAATGGCTTAATTCGAGGCTCATGGTACTGTTGCTGACAATAGACCAAAACAATATGCTCGTAGTGGCCGCTGTACAGCAAAGTTTTGAGATTGAGCCAGGAACAACGTTCACAACAATTCGGCATCATCAGAGACGGTTTCGCAATATTTTGCCCAAAAGACTTTCAGCTTCACACTTGTAAAGTTCAACTCGTTAAAGAATTATGGCAATTAATAATGGAATATGATGATGTTTTACCTCTAACACGCCGGCAAACCTCCGATCCATTTCACAAAATGTTGAAGCATAATTTGTATTAAAGCTTTGCTCATTTCGTTAATGCATCACCGAATTTCATCTTTCAGAGCGTCCGTTCTTTGTGGTTTATGCACGTAAATCCAGTGTTTGAAATGGCCGCCGAGAAAATAAACCAGCGGCGTTAAATCACAAAAACGAGGCGCCCAATTAACGTCGCCAAATCGAGAAATTACGCTACCGGGAAAATTGTCATGCAAACACTGAATTGTTTGGCAGACTTGTAGCGCTGTCTTGCTGAAACCAAAGGCCAATGATGTCAACATTAGCCAATTGTGGCCACAAAAAATCCGCTATCATGATTTGGTAGCACAGAGAATTCACGGTGACGGCGGTTCCTGGCTCATTTTCGAAAAAATGCGGGCCGATGATGTCGCCTGACCACAAACCGCACCATACGGTCACTTTCTTTTTATGTATTGGTTTTTCGACGATTGTTTTCGAAGAATTTGAAAACCCCATATGCGACAATTTTGTTTTTTTTACAAAACCGCCTGATTAAAAATGGACCGCATCACTAAAGATGATTTAGTTGAAAAATGCGTAGTTTTCGTTTTTCGTGACAATTCACAAACCTTCGCCGGCTTTAATTCTTGAACGAGTTGAACTTTATAAGTGTGAAGATGAAGATGCTTGTGCAAGACCACGGTCCATCTGTCGCCAGTGATGCCCAATTGTTGCGAAGATCGACTAGTTAACATTCCAGGGTTATTCTCAACACGTTGCTGTACAGCGGCCACTACGACCATATTGTTTTAGTCTATTATCAGCAACAGTGCCGTGACAGTCCAATTTAGCGATTTAAGTATTCACAGCGCTCTCAGAAGGAGCCTGATTACGAGGCAAAACTCCACGAATATTACGAAGTAATAGCGTAAAATTTTCTTAATGAAAATTCTTTGCTAAGCAGTGTAGCGTTCCATGGTTGCAAATTTTCCAACTTTTTACTAAATAAATGTCGAAGGATGACAACTCAATTCTTGACATTTCATCATTTGACAGTCAATTTACTTTCTAACCTCAAATTTGCCACACATTTTATAATCAGTATTGCTTCGAAATTCCCTAAGTTGAGCTGGAAAACAACGGGTGATTCAAGTAGAGATACTTTTTTCAATGGCCTGATTTTGACAGATCACGTGTGAGTCGTGTCATGCTGTCATGTTATTTTTGTTTAGTATCCGTTTGGCATTTCATAATGGAAAGACTTACGAAAATTCACGTTCTGTGAGGGGAATGCGTTTCGTGCACTTCGCTGAACTTATGGTCAACATAATCGGCCTACTGAGCGTACTATTCGCAACACCATCACCCATTTTGAGACCCAGCATTCATTATTGGATAATATTCGACCGATTAGACCACGTCCAGCACGCAGTGAAGAAAATATAGCGGCCGTAGCTGAGAGTCGAAGACCGTAGAGAGACGATTCGGCGCCGTTCGCAGCAAGTCGGACATGATAACTGACTATTTGATGCCTGATATTGAAGCTCGTGATCTCGGTGACATTTGGCTTCAGCAAGACGGCGCCACTTCCCACACATCGCATCAATCAATGGATTTATTGAGAGAACATTTCGCTGAGCACATAATTTCACGTTTTGGGCCGGTCGATTGGCCACCAAGATCGTGTGATATCACACCGTTAGACTTTTTCTTGTAGAGATATGTAAAGTCTAAAGTTTATGCGGACAAAACCGCTTCGCTTCCGGCCTTGGAGGAAAACATCACGCGTGTCATTCGCCAGTTACCAGTCGAAATGCTCGAACAAGTCATGGAAAATTGGACTCAACGGATGGACCATCTGCGACGTAGCAACGGCCAACATTTGATAGACATAATTTAAAAAAAATAAATGCCAAAGAATGTTCTTTCAACTGATAATAAATATTCTCCATTAAATTTTAATTTTCTGTGTGTGTGTGTTTTTTTTCTATAAAAAAGTGGGGAACCTCGAAATGGATCACCCAATATCATTAAGAGGAGAGCACAGGTGGTCTACAATTACCACCTGCGAAAACTCTTTGGCTTTCAATGAGCAGCGTTAGGACTAAGTAGCTCCTAACACTTGGAAAGAAGTCGCCAGCACTCCTGATTGGAGTCATCACGCGACACTGTGCGATCGAAGATGCTTAGGATTGTCTAGAGTGTTCTCAAGATGGCCGCTGTTTGGGCCGGGATGTAGAATGAATGTGACTGCGCGCCCTTGCAAAATCCTAGACTTAGACATCTAGGCTGTCGTTTCCTGGGGCATAGGAATTGTCTCAGTGATACAGCCTTGGCTGGGCTTCGCGGTAACTTCTGGGTGGTTTACAGGAAATGATACTCGTATACTTCGCAGGAATGTGTAGGCTGTATTCTTTTGGTCCTTAAGGGCTGCGACTGTTTCTTGCCAGTTTTGCGAGTTATTGTGTTGAAAAAATTTATATAAGACTCTAAAGTGTATACAGTTTTTATTTGCTCTTTACACATTTCTGACTGGGAAATGCAATCAAATATCAAGGTATCACTAAACAAATACTAGACCAGACAACAAAAACAAAACAAACAAAAAAGTACGAAACAACGGCAGTGATCTTGCCAAGAAAACTGAAATAAAAACTGTTACTGTTGTGCCTACAACACGAACAATTTGCACCGGGGCAACAAGACAACTACAATAACGTTGAAGGCAACAACAAAACGCTGCGTCATAAATTAAGAGTATTGGCAGAGCATTTAACACTTCATTGTAATATTTCACGGTAAAATGTTACTGCGGTTTCTCTGTTGCTGTTGTTGTTGTTGTAACTTGTTTTGTTGTCATTTCACGAAATTCGAGTACACACATGCACGGAAACTGAAGTCATTTGGGAATTTTTGCGGTAAACATTTTTGAATCATTGTTACTGCAACAAGAAGCAGCAGCAGCGGGTTTTTTTTTTGAATTGAACAATGGAAAGGAATGGTTTCGTTTTAGGGAACACCGTCGTTATTTGACTATTGGATGTGGCGTGGGGAGGGGGCCAAATCCGCCCGTTGGCAGTTGTGGATGCACTCACTCAAAAATAGTAAATAAAACTAATTTATTTCGGCTGAATAATTAATCTCCCATGCAATTGAATGAAAATCAATACGAATGCATGAAAGAGCATGTTTCGTTTTGCATTGTTTCTTTGGACTCCATTAGCGATGGTAAAGCGGAGTATTGGTGCATTACAAAAAATGAAACAAATAGAAATACCTCGAAAGTGATATTAATAATAGGCCCCATAAATTATATATGTAAATCATGTACTATGTGCTGTGAATCGCACGATTGTCGAATCACATGCGACTTGAAAAACGCCGATTTCTTTTGAACGATTTTGAGCGATTGCGATCTCCAGCACACCAATTTTGTGACTTCAAATCGGAAACGCTTTATTTCATGCGATAAGCGATTTCCATCACATGGCCGTATATTTTTTATATATATATATATTTTTTTTATCTTGGACCAAAACTCAGGGGATGACCCCTACATTTGCACTGAACTGCGCCGGAACTAGAAAGGAGGGGATAGTATTGACGGGACAGATGAAGAGATAAAGAATTTGTTGTAAAGGATGTTTTTATAAGAGCTTGCTGATTTGAAATTTACATAAAACACATGCCAAATTATGAAATGGCCAAAAAAAAAAAATTTTTATTTGGTAGATAATTTCTTGTCATTTAACATTTAAATATAATTTCGGGCATATGGCCACCACGACTATTTTGCACAAAGGTCATTCTGGAGGTCCAATTTTCGACCACCTTTTCAAGCATTTGATTGCGTATTTCAGCAATGACACGTTGAATACTGGTTTCCAAAGCGTCAATCGTTGCTGGTTTATCCACGTAAACCAATGATTTCAGGTATCCCCACAAAAAATAATCGAGTGGCGTCAAATCACACGAACGCGGAGGCCAATTCACCGGTCCATTTCTCGAAAAAATGTTGTCGTTGAAATGTTCTTTCAATAAGTCCATTGTTTCGCCCGCAGTATGACAAGTGGCACCATCCTGTTGAAACCACATTTCGTTTACATCCATATCTTGAAGTTTTGGCACCAAAAATTCATTGATCATGATTCTGTATCGATTTCCATTCACGGTAACGCGTCGTCCTTCCTCATTTTTAAAGAAATAAGGACCGATGATTCCACCAGCCCATAGACCGCACCAAACAGTACATTTATCGGGATGCTTTGGTAATTCTTGAACGGCGTGTGGATTATCTTTGCTCCAAATACGGCAGTTTTGCTTGTTGACATATCCATGCAACCAAAAAAGCGCCTCATCACTGAAGAGAATTTTGCGGTAAAAAAGCAGATAAACATTTTTAATTGAACACTGTTTTTGAAAATAAATTTCCACGATTTGGAAGCGTTGTTCTGGAGTTAAACTGTTGTTCATGATGATTTGCCGAACAATACTGAGTAGAGACGTCACTTTAAACTGTCAAAACAGCTGTCAGACAACAGAGTGATTCGTATAAAATAAAACTTCATAAAAAAACACCCTTTGCTACTTCAGCCAATAGCACCCTAGATATATTGTGGGTCCTTATGTATAGGAAAATCGTCTAAACGATATCCGTCTGTCTGTAAGTGAGATCAGATTTCTGAAGTCTTCGGTCTTGATTTAATGTATGGGAAATAGTACTAAATAAACTGCTAGGGAAAATCAGCAGCCTTTTTTTATACATAAAAATAATCTGCCGAAAAAAAATTTTTTTTTTTTAGTTTAAAAATATTTCATATATTTGCAAGAAATTCACTGGTACTAGAAATTATTGGCAACATTTCTGCACTTTTTTTTAATTTTTTAAGCAATTGTCTCAGTCTTTGGAAATTTTTTTATTCTCTATCCATCGTAAATTTGACCAAAAGCCTTTAAAATAAATCAAAATAGTGAAAAAAACACTCCAGACGGAATTATTTCATTCTTTTAAAGTCCACTTGCGTTCCTTTTTTTATTCTTACTATTTTATAGATTTTTGTAATTTTTCTAATTTTCGTTTAAAAGTTTAGTAAAAACAAATATATATATATATATATATATATATATATATGTATATATATATATATATATATATATATATATATTATTAAATATTCGTATAGAAGAAAGTAGACGTCAATAGAAAATTGTTTTATCACTAAAATATTTTTCGTTTAATATGCAGATACTCGTACTCACATTAACGTGTAATAACGACATTCATTAGATTAAATTCTCTGAATCACACCTGTATCTTATATATATTTTATAACCTCCGAAAAAGTATTGGAGGCCATATTCACGTTGTCATTCCGTACGTAACACAACGAAATATCCATCTGAGACCCCCTAAAGTAATTATATATATTCTTGATCAGTGATGGAATATAAGACGATGTAACCAAGTCCGTCCGTCTGTGGAAATCATGACACAGGACAAACGAAAAGAGCCAGACCCTTAAAACTTAGTACAAAATAAATTTTAAAGTATAGCACTGGTGTAGTTCGTAAATGGGCTGAATCGGGCCAGAGGGGAAAAAGTTTCCCTAAGAAGAACTAAACCAACCTCTAAAAAACATAATTTTTGAAGATTGTTTTTTTTTTATTTTTGTTAAACAAAAGATATATTTTTATATCAAAGAACGCGTTAAGCTCGGAGCCATAAAATCAAAAAAATTAATTTTTGAGCCCCACCCCTTTTGTGGGCGTTATTATATGCAAAAATAGTGTAAAAATTTAACAAATTGTTTTACTTAAGCCTACATTCCTCAAAAATAACATTTTTAAGCTTTTATGACGAAGCTGAGACGTAGCCTGGTACTCCCCTGTCCTACCCCCTCCTCATCCCCTTTGCCCCTAAATGACCCTATAAAAAAAATTAAAAAATTTTTTTTTGCACTTAATTACATATACGTAAAATTTGTTTTTAGTGTTTTATGGCAAAGGTGAAATGTCTCCCCCACGGCCCTTGCCGGAGTAACCCCGCCAAAATACAGTTTTAATACCCTCCAAAAAGAATTGGATCCCATAAAGTCTATATATTTTTGGTCAGTGATGATGGAACAAAAAATTCAGAAAAATTGGACATGAAGAAAAATAATCAAACGGTAACACGGGTATTATAACAATAACATGTTAACATCAGGTTGATACAGTTCTCGTATCCTTTTTCACAATAAAATTTGTGTAAATAGGAACCGTTATCAAATTCAACTAAGCCACCTAGTAAGTGGTGACAAACACAATACACATGAGCACTGATGATGAAAGGGTTGCGTCTTTCGAAAACAGCTGTTCTGCTCTGCTGTGTAAGATGAATAACAAAAACTGATGTTGACTTGCCTTTGTGCCTTGGAATATTTATCATGTCTTTCTGAGATTTAAATTAAAAATTTCGAACAATTAGCATATAGAATCTTAATTCAATTTAATATATACATTTTTTTCTTGTTTACTTAAGCCGAATACCATAAAAATGTAAATTTTAATAAGAATAAAAATAGAGTTTTTATTTACTAAATATTTGGAGGGTATTTAAGATTCGACCCGGTTAAATATAACGTTTTTACTTGTTTTTAAATACAAATTACACTTTTTGTGTTTGTTGTTATTTGCGATTGTGATTGAATAATAAACTGGTTACAATGGGGGGATTTTTTCCACTGTCCAACAATCTCATGCCAAAGTCGTGTACAGTAAATAAATTTATTTCTATGAAGTAATAAATAGTAGAAATACTATTGTGGCATTTGTAAATGTTGAATAAGAAAATTGCATTTTTATATGTGTTACATATGGGTTGTTTTCTTTAGTGGCAGGTAACGTTTTCAGGGATTCAAGTGGTTGTTATTCACAATACGAGTCGGAATAGGTAATTCTTCCAAATGTACTGTGGCTTTTCAAGCAATTAACTACTTATTATTTTGGTTACTTACAGCTAAAAATTATTGGAACTACTTAAAAAAAACTTAAAAAGAAGAAAACTAACGCCAATTAGTTTTAATGATTAAATATTTACTTACACTGACAGATGACCGCCCGGTAATTAAAATTTTGTTATTTTTTACAGTTAAACAAAAGAATTTCAAATAACTTTTTATATATCCTGTTGCTCTTTACACAACACTTATTCTCTTGCCGCCAGCTAATAAATTTATTATATAGACATTTTTAATTTTTTATATTTGTGTGTTCACAACCGAAACTTAAAGATGTTGTTGATGTTCAAGCTTATTTAATTTAAATTTTTGCCACCTTTATTTTAAAAAGCTAAAACAAACTTTTCATTTTAGCATATCTACGCAAAATAACCTTTAAGAAAAGATATATTTCATCAATATTGTTAGAAAATAAAATACTTCAAATTGTACCACAAAAGTTTGTGTGCCATATTTAGGTAGGAAATTTATGTCCTAATACAGGGTGTCCGCCGGGAAGTTATACTACTTTGTTTAATTTTTTATTAAATGAAAGAGAATGGATCTTATATTGATAAATGTTTTATTTAATGTCGGCAATTATGTATGGAATACAATATCAGTTAAATGTCCGTCTCTGTTAGACTCACAAATGCATGCCCTTTAGAGCACATTTTTCATTATATTCTCACGCATTTCACGCGGTATATCATTAATTTCATCCCGAATATTTTGAAGTCCGGAGCTGGCAAATCAGGCGACCGTGGAGACCAATCAACATCACTTGTTGTGGAAAGAGGTCTCGCAGCAATTCCATTGTAACCCTGGCTGTATGCGATGTGGCATCGAATATTTTTCCATAACAAATTTGCCACGTGTCTACGTCACGACTGCCAAATATGAACTGTCAAGAGTAATGTTTACCAAAATGGCGGAAAAACAAAGTAGTATACCTTCTCGGCGGGCACCCTGTATTTTTTTGCAGCGTGTGACAAATTTTACCACATATATTAGCATACATCAGACTATTTTGACCCGGTTAGGGGCCATCGAGATGGTCAAGTTATTCCAAAAAAAAAATCACATTTGAAAAAAATAATTTGTCTTAGTCTTTTTGAGAGGCCTTGAAATCGATTCCAAGTTGCAGGAAATCTAATGTTCTTTTTTTTTTAATGCAATATTAATCCTATAAATTAATTTCTTATTTTTAAGTCACATAATATTGTGTAGAAACTTACTTGTAACGGCTTACGATGAATCGTCCTTATGAAAAAACGATGTTCGCAAAAGGATTTAATAAAAGTTGAATTTTATTTAGCCATCAGCTGCATATATTAGCGTATTTAAACGTTTAAAAGTGGTTCGATTAATCGACTAATTGTTGGGCGATTAACTTTTCAAATAATTTAAAATTGCTAATAATCCTCTATCTTCTCAACTGCCCCCTCAATACTATCCCCTCCATTTCAGTTCCTGCGCAATGCATTGCATATGTAAAAAAAAAAATTCAAATAATTTATGTCAGTTAATTGATTAATCGAAAATGTCAATTAATCGCAAATTTATTCGATTAATCGAATATTCAATCGATTAATCGAATATTTAATCGAATAATCGTATATATTAAATTAATTAATCGAATAATAAATCGATTAATCGAATATTTAATCGAATATATAATCGAATATTTAATCGTCTAATCAAATATTTAATTGATTAATCGTATATATTAAATAAATTAATCGAATATTAAATCGATTTAATCGAATAATCGTATATTTAAACGGTTATTTAATCGATTAATCATATATTTCTTCATAGTATGTATATATATTTCTTAAATTTTATTTATTGTTATATTCTGATATTTTTAAGCTTAAGGTCTCTTTATTTTAAGTTAATTTTTAATTAAAATATTCGATTTTCCTGAAAAAGTCACACAAAGGAGTGACGAAATATTGCAATTAAAAAATAAGTTAAAATAAAGAGACCTTAAATTTAAAAATATCAGAATATAACAATAATTAAAAAGAGGTCAAGAAACCGGAAGAATTTATTAATTTTATTTAAAATAAAACAAGCTGGTACGTGAATATCATATAAAATATAGGCACAATAATGTTATTTTTTCTTTAAAAAAAAAAGTGAAAAATTTTTTGTACTTTTCACGGAAAAATTTCTCTTATATGCCTATTCAAAACAGTGAATTTCTTAGAAATTTATCTACCATCCTTGATGATACTATAGATTTGGCTTAAAACTGAGTTTAACTGCAAATTTTTAGAAGAAAATGAAAAAATATGTTACATGTTTGTAGAAAAGAAAACACCATAAGCTGGATAAAACTGTTTGAAAGGCCACTATGTTAGTTTCGATTCGATCAAGCCGTTCAAAAATTATAGGCGGTTCATATACTTACACACATCCTCATGCATACAGACATAGGGACATCATCCCAGCTGTAGTCAGAGAAGCCTTCCTAGGAACTTAGAACGTCGAGATGTGATGAAATCGATTTTTGCAAAACGGAGTAAAACCAATAACTTTTCAATTTTTCTTTTTAATTTTAAATTTTCGTAGTGAGAAGTTAAAAACTTTGTCTGGTACAAAAATATTGTTACAATGATTTATTTTACTAAACCACCTTATAACTGGTCATAAACAAAAATACTCATGAGTACTGATGATGAAAGTATAGTGACTTTCGAAGACAGCTGTTTGTGTTCTGCTGTGTAAATTGGATAATTAAATTGATGTTGACTTGTCCTTGTAACTTGTATGTTTTATCATAAAAAAGATTTATTTTGGTCCCTATACCATCATTAAATCCACGTTTTTATTAAAATCCGCTGTCAAGTCCATAATGATGACTTGAAACAAAACACAGTAGCATCAGTTGTTCACGTAAAACACCCTTTATTACAAATATTTTCCCAATAAATGTTTTTGCAAATAAAGCGCCAGTGATTCACATTCATGTGGCTGGTGAGCGACTACAATAAAAAGCCCCGCGTATCGTTCACACATGTGCACATAGTATCATTTGTTAAGCCATTTTCCTATTTGAAAAGTAATTTGTCTTACTAAAAATCAATCATATAGAATTATAATTAAAGACATATAATTTTTTTCAAATTTAATATCTGCCTCTTAAAGAACTAACTACAAGTCCATAGAATGTCAAGCAACTTTAACAATTAGTCAGATCTTATAATATATTTTTTAAATATTCTGTAATAATAAGGGTATTAAATAAATAAATACATAATTATATATCTGGCAAAAGTAAGAAATAATTTAAAAAAGTACTCGCAGTAGATTAAATTTTTATGTTTTACGCTCTGATTTTTTTCATAAAATTTGTAATGTGAAATTTTTACTTTGTGGTAAAACCAAGAGTTTTCATTTAAAATCCGATTTCAGGTCATTTCTACGACATATCATTCATGCATGTGTTGCTATTATTTTAAGCTTCCCCATTTCTTATTATTCTATAAGGACAATCTGGCAACTCTGGTGTCATTCACACCTTCAACAGAAATTTGTTCAATTATTCCACCGTGATATCATTTTTAAATACATGAAATGATTATTGTATAAATAAGGGTCTTTTTCCAAAAAACACATTTGTCATTAAGTACCTTTAGCGGAAAAAGTAGATACCTTTTCAAAAAAGTACTTATTCGAAAATACATCCCTTTTAGAAACTTCATTCATCAAATACAATACACAAAACAAGTTTCTTGGGGCAAAAAAGTACATTTGGAAAAGTACTACTCCAAACAGTATCTTACAAAAATTATAAATTTAGCAAAAAGTACCTTCTTCATACCGTACTTTTTTTTCATAAAGTACATTTTTCTAAAAAAATTTCATTTCCCAAAAAGTACCTTTTAATAACATAATCTGTCCACAAAAGTACTTTTAAAGCAGTTACTATTGTTGTATTCGCTAAAAGGTACCAAATTATTGACGAATTTCTTCCCCTATAGCGGCAAACAAATAAATCACTTTAAATGACTTTTATTGCGAATAATTTAAATATTTGATTTCACGTATCTATTTGCAAAAATACTTTGAAAATCTGTTAAATACTTTTGTTGAACTTTTTCAATTTAAAAAATGAATAAATTTTGTTTTATGGTACAAGTTTCCGTACGAATTAGTAAATACATTTATTTCTCTCAATAGATTTTTTTTACTTAAATCGTTAAAATATCAATGACCCGATTCCTTTTGTTTTAGTAATTAATACTATAGATGTAGCCGTGAGTGAAACGGAGCTCACAATCATTAAACTAAATTTCCACTTAAGACAACATTTTTTAAAAGCTTTCGGATTTGATTTAAAGTTTAGAGAAATATATGAAATCTTTGAGTCGATAGAACGATCTATAAAATTCAGTGATTAAAAATTATTTCATGTAAATGTTGACCGCGTCCACAACTCAAATTGCTCATGCGCTGGGACCAATTTTGGCACACTCTCTGCAACATATTTGCCGGAATAAATTCTTTTAATATTGCCTTCCGTTGTGTGTGTGTCCCTAAAGGCATGAATGAGCCTCAGCAAAGTCCCAACAAAAAATTGGCTAAACACGTTAAATCGCCCAATATAGGTTGCGATTTTTTGTGTAACAAGTCATTTTTTCGACACATAAAATTAAAAAATGTAATAATGCAGTTTTGTAGAAAACTGATTCAGTATGAAGAATCCATAAATTGTATCCCAAAAAAAAACCTTTATTTGCCTTTGAAATAATGAAGTAAAAACACATATAAATTTTCCAAATTCATGAAAATTTTAATTTAAAAAAATTAGAAAAAGTAATAAGTTTTGGTAAAGAAACAAAAAGTTGTGGGAAATAATATACTATGGGTTATATGGGCGGTGAGTGGTGGGCGTTAATTGAGGTAATAAAAGGCTCTGTGCCAAATTTCAAAAACTTTGGGCCAAAAATAAATTTTGGTTTCTATGGGCGGTGTGTAGTGGGCGTGGCCAATTTTGATGAAACTTTATTTTATTCTTAATTGAGGCAATAAAAGGCTCTGTGCCAAATTTAAAAAACTGTGGGCCAAAAATAATTTTTGGTTTCCATGGGCGGTGGGTAGTGGGCGTGGCTAATTTTAATGCAATGTTATAGTTTCCTTAATTGAGCTAACCAAATGCTCAGAGCAAAATTTCAAAAACTTTGGGCCAGATATAAATTTTGGTTTCTATGGGCGGTGGGTAGTGGGCGTGGCCAATTTTAATACAACTTTATATTTTTCTTAATTGAGGTAATAAAAGGTTCTGTGCCAAATTTCAAAAACTTTGGGCCAGAAATAAATTTTGGTTTCTATGGGCGGTGGGTAGTGGGCGTGGCCAATTTTAATACAACTTTATATTTTTCTTAATTGAGGTAATAAAAGGCTCCGTGCCAAATTTTAAAAACTTCGTGCCAAAAATAAATTTTGGTTGCTATGGGCGGTGGGTAGTGGGCGTGGCCAATTTTAATGAAACTTTATATTTTTCTTAATTGAGCTAACCAAAAGCTCTGAGCAAAATTTCAACATTCTACGAGGACTCCTTATATATTTTGCCAAACATTGTATGGACAAATCCCACTGTGCGGTGCTTGGGATTGCGATGATTATGAACTGAAAGATGAAAAAATGCCATGCAACGAACTACACCAATTTTAGTTCTATTGCGCTAGAAGTTTCCAGAAAGCCTGAGGCCATCAAGATCATGCGATTTGACGCCGTTAAACTTTATTGCGTCGCTACGTTGAAGACCTAATAGTAGGGTTTTTGACTACCAGCATTCCTCTAGTTTTGAACTGAAGTACTTTTTTTTTAGTTTTTCTCCATCGGGCCGGGCCGTACGATAACAACATCTTTTTAAGGTTATTGCGAAAAACTACTAACAATACGACAGACTAATATTGTAGGGTACACAATTTGTATGGTTTGCACCTGCAGCTATCAAATATTCAATGTATTGATTGATAAGAATGCGGAAAATCACAGAAATAATTTTAATCTTGAAAGCGGTAAAATTTGTTTATATAACAATTGCCGTTCCTGTGGAATATATATTATACGGCAGTGCAATGCAAAATAGAATTTTCAGATTTTGCAGTAGTCGGTCGCCAAGTCAGCTGATAACCAGAAGTTAACTTTTATTATCGAAATTAGTGTCTACAAAAATGTTTGACCCAATTTTGATAAGATTCTTGCTTTGAAATACTTTGATATAAAGAAATATGAAAAGAAAACATTTATTATTATTATTTTTTTTTTGCTTGCGCCAGTTATCAGTAAATGCGTGATTACGTTGACAAAAGATACACACGTTTTGCTATAAAATGCACCATAAATTTCTTGCGAAGAAGTATAGAATATGTATTTGCAAAGTGATATTTTTGCCGGCATGTTGAGTTTGACTTCTGGTGAATTTGTATAATAATTTTTGCACAATTTTTCTTTCTAAGAATTCTGATGCTTTTGAAATAGTTTGGAATATGGGAAATCATATAGGAAATACTTTCATTGCTATTGGTTTTAAAAAAAATGTTGTTGTTCATTATGCTCGAGATTATTCTTGTTAATTATTCATCTGCGATTAGTGTGATTCCCCCTTATTCGAAATTAATTCTGAGTTACGAAAAATTGGCTCGTAATCATAGTCCCATGCTAAAATCATTTTGTTTTAGAAATAACTTAAAAAAAAACGCTGTTGTAATGGGTGATTTTTAAGAGCTTTCGGATATGATTGAATAAAATTTAGAGAACTAGCGAAATTCGCCAACATTGGCTTCCTGTAGGTCAACCGTTGCGACATGCCAGGACATGATAAGAAAATTGAATCTTCCAGGCCTGCAACTTTGTTGTCTAACATGTTACAATTATTGCATAAGGTACTTACTTACGAGCAAGCCGAGCTCCTCACTGAATTGAAAAAGAAAAATTCCTGAACATTAATTTGGTTTCGGGAGGAAACGCAATACTGCTGTCATCAACCACCATCTAATTATTAAACTTTTCAAACAAACACATTTGTATTATGCTTTAAACACATTCACGACAGCAGACTACCGACTACATCTGCCGCTAGCAACACTTGTCGCCGTATAGGTAGCTACTTAATTATTTTGAACGCGGCAGCTACAACGTCAACATCTCATTTTAGTGGTGCCACTTTCATATATCAAAATAAAAGCGCTTATTCTAAATCTATTTATAGATCGCAACAAAATTAATAATAAAAACATTTCATTTGTTTATAGTTTATTATTGTTTTTGCATTTATAATAAATACATTTTGATGTCCTTTTTTTGTTATGGCACTATGAAAATGAGTTTATCAGTTAATTCATTTGTGACCTCACTCACGTCTTTTATCGAAGTATATAGAAAATTAGAGCTTAAATGTCGTTGCATCGGGATTTTTTCAAAATAATTGAATTTTTACTTGAAAAGTCAGATACAAAATTTCAAAATTTAATAATACTTAAGCGTTAAACACATTCAATACAGCAGGCTACCGACTACAACCTGTCAAAAATAGAATACATATGATTATATGGGAGTGAATATTTTTACGAATAAAAATTATTTTTTTTATTTATTTTTTTTTGCGTTCTCTCTCGGCTTTTGTTTTTTTAATTTTATTTATTTATTATTATTTTTTTTTTTTGTAATAACTCCTAGAATATAGTTGCCATATAAACGATATGGGAATCATTCCAAAGTACTCCAAAATGTCTTTCTATTGTTAGACATATTTTTTAAATTTAATCACAAATTTTGAAATTTTTTACCTGACTTTTCAAGTAAAAATTCCATTATTTTGAAAAAAGCTCGATGCAACACGACATTTGAACTCTAATTTTCTATATACTTGATAGCCGTTATCGATAAAAGACGTGAGTTAGGTCACAAATGAATTAACTCATAAACTCATTTTCATGGTGCTATAACAAAAAAAGGTCATCAAAACTCATTTATCACAAATGCAAAAACAATAAAGAGCTATAAATAGGGTTGCCATCCGTCCTCTTTTCCCCGGACACCGTCCTCTTTTTCAGATCGTCGGGGTTCGTCCTCCTACTTTTTTAACAAGTGTCTGGGGTTGTCCTACTTTTTGCTGCTTTTACATTTTCAAAATATCAAAACTGCTACATTTTCGCTCATAAGTAGCCAAGCTAAATTTTTAAAAACAAAACGCCCAAAATAATTTACAAATAACACAGATTTCGTACGAATCAATTTGCAGTCGAAATTGTGAAACAGCCGGTAAAAATCACTATTTTGAACAAAAAAGGGCTATATGTGATGCGTTAGGGACTGCGTTGGCATCACTTATGAATATTTGAAAAAATGTGGTAGACATGTATTGCAATGAATATAAATTTTTTAAATAAAAATAAGTAATTTTGTATATTTTATTCAGTTTTTTTGATTTTTATATTTGAATTTTTTGCAAAAAAAAGAGTCCTCTTTTTTGATTCAAATGTCCTCCTTTTTTAAGGTTGTTGTCCTCCTTTTCTGAAATTGGAAATGGCAACCCTAGCTATAAACAAATAAAGTGTTTTTATTATTAATTTTTGTTTCGGTCTATAAATAGATTTAGAATAAGCGCTTTTTTATACATGAAAGTGGCACTACTAAAATGAGATGTTGACAATGTAGCTGCCGTCTCAAAAAGAATTAAGTAGCTGTCTACGAGGCGACGTTTGTAGCCAACGGCTTTTGTAGTCGTGTGTTCGTGTAGTCTGCTGTCTCGAATGTGTTTAATGCTTTACAATTGGTGATTAAATTTGAAAAATTCTAACCATAGAAAGACATTTTGGACTAGTTTGAAATGATACCCATATCGTTTATATGCGTCCAATATACTAGGAAATATAACAAAAAAATAAATAAATATATAAATAAATAAAATAAAAATATAAATAAAAAATAAAAGCCGACACAGATCGCCAAAAAATAAATAAAACAAAGATTACAAAATATTTTTTATTCTTGAAAGGACTATTACATAAGAATATTCTTATTCTTGACCAGTTTGAAAATATTTTTAAACGCTTATTTATTTAAGATTTTTCACTGTGTTGGCAGCACTAATTTATTTATTGCCGCCTATGAAAATAGCAATTAGTTTATTCTGACTACAACCACAAAAGTAGCACGGACAACAACCTGCCGTGTAGCCGTTAAAATAATCATTTCCATATAAACATATTTGTGACAGGTTGTAGTCGGTAGTCTGCTGTCGTGAATGTGTTTAATGCATTAAATATCCAAAAGGTTGGAAAGACAGCTCCAGAGTTGGAAATTTTAAAATATTTTTTTTTGATTATTAAGGTAACCAAATAAAATAGATTTTTAAATTAGGTATGAATTTCTATTTTAATAGTGAACTTTTTATTTATGTAAATTGTATTACAGGATGTTAATTTTCTCAACAGGCTATAAGTTCAAATCTGCGGAACTGCAAATTATTTTTTTAGTTTTATTTTAATAAATGAATGTGATTACATTCTATTTATTTCTTAGAGTGGAATATTAAGAATATATTTCATAGTCATTAAACCAGCAGAATGGATCAGTACTGACTATGAAAAATATTCTTAATATTCCACTCTATGAAATAAATAGAATGTAATCACATTCATTTATTAAAAAAAAAATTGATGTTTTTTTTTTTTTTGATAATCAAATATAATTTGTATTTTAGAAAGAATAAAAAAGAACCGCAGTCCGTTGCTGAGGAATTGTAATTTATTTTAGATAAAATATGACAAATTTTATTGACATAAATTTCTTGCTTTTAACAGCATGCCACGCCCACTACGGCGAACATATGGAATATAGTTTTTTTTTTTTTGGGTAGCTTAGTTTTGATAAGTTTTCTTTCGTTCAGCTAAAGCATTGAGCGAACTGCAAATGTAAAAACCTTGAAACTTTTTGAAATATTCCAAAGGTTATTTTTCACCATTTTGGATTTTGCTAGAAGAAAAAAATCATAAAATCTAAAAAACTATAGAACTGAAATCATGTGACATTGTTGCTAGTGCAAATTTTGTGCAAAAAAGTACAACAACAAATAGCAAAGACTGATAAAAACTATATAATTGGGTCACACTTTGTTTTTTGCTAATAATTATGCAGATTAGAAATGAAATTGAAATTTATGTGCGTTTGGGTGTATGTCATTCATGAAAAAATGTTTAAGACATAAAAATTCAAATTTCTTTTAGTGATAACGTGTCGAGCGAGTGACAACAGCTATTGATTTTTTTAATGCGATTCTTTTTGCAAGTTCTTGTCTATTAAGGAAATGTTTCAGTTTCAGTTCCAGTTTTTTTTTTTTATTATTTTTATTGGAATGCGTTAATTTATGCAATTTTTTAATTGCTGTTGATGCTGTCATACTTAAAGTTCATGTGTAGTTGTTCATAATGTTGATTATGATTCTGTTCTTTTTTTTTCTTTTTTTGGAATTTTGCATTTTGAAAGGTTATTAGAAACTTCCTGTGCGCCATACGAGCGCCATTGATATGAGATTATCGCTTTTACCTTCAACTATAAAGAAATTTTGAATTGCAAGAAGTGAAATTTAATTTAAATTGAAATCGGGGGGTCATAACTAATTGCATGAGGTTATTGCGACTTGAGTATTAATAATAATGAATTAAAAAACTTTTCCATAATTTGGCGCATTCATTATTTTCTTACGATAACGTACAATGTATATATTTTTAGTAAAATTAACGTGTGAATTCAATAAAATTTTAATGGCCTTAAGTTTTGAAATATATTTAAAAAAAAGTGCTTCTTATCATAATACTGATTAAATTTTTAAACTAAACCTAGAGGATAATCAGCATACGTTCTAGTCCCCATAAAGAAATATATTATTTTTATTGCCTGGCCCACGATGCACAGAGGGATTTGCCCATACAATGTTTGGCAAAAAATATAAGGAGTGCTCGTAGAATGTTGAAATTTTGCTCTGAGCCTTTGGTTAGCTCAATTAAGAAAAATATAAAGTTTCATTAAAATTGGCCACGCCCACTACCCACCGTCCATAAAAACCAAAATTTATTTTTGGCCCAAAATTTTTGAAATTTGGCACAGAGCCTTTTATTACCTCAATTGAGAATAAAATAAAGTTTCATCAAAGTTGGCCACGCCCACTATCCACCGCCCATAGTACACAAAATTTATTTTTGGCCCAAAGTTTTTGAAATTTGGCACAGAGGCTTTTATTACCTCAATTAAGAATGAAATAAAGTTTTATCAAGGTTGGCCACGCCCTCTACCCACCGCCCATAGAAACAAAAATTTATTTTTGGCCCAAAATTTTTGAAATTTTCACAGAGCCTTTTATTACCTCAATTAAGAATAAAATAGAGTTTCATCAAAATTGGCCACGCCCACTACCCACCGCCCATAGAACACAAAATTTATTTTTGGCCCAAAGTTTTTGCAATTTTGCACAGAGCCTTTTATTACCTCAATTGAGAATAAAATAAAGTTTCATCAAAGTTGGCCACGCCAACTATCCACCGCCCATAGTACACAAAATTTATTTTTGGCCCAAAGTTTTTGAAATTTGGCACAGAGCCTTTTATTACCTCAATTAAGAATAAAATAGAGTTTCATCAAAATTGGCCATGCCCACTACCCACCGCCCAAAGAAACCAAAATTTATTTTTGGCCCAAATTTTTTGAAATTTGGCACACAGCCTTTATTACCTCAATTAACGCCCACCACTCACCGCCCATATAACCCATATTATATTTTTTCCCAAAACTTTTTGTTTCTTTACCAAAACTAATTATTTTATAAAAATTTCATGAATTTGGAGACAAATTTTATGATTTTATTAAAGAATATTAATTACATATTTAAACTTTTTTTCTTTAATTGATAATATGGAGTCTGATCTTCCATTTTATTATAGCGGGAGCACCTAGCACGACCGCGCAACCCTTTTTTTTCTCCAAGGAAGTTTGCAATCACGGTACATTATGGAACAAATTTTATTCCATCATATCTTTTAAACCATATGAGCGAACTCTATATTTTTTTTTTAAATACGCAGAAAAGGCCGTACATATTTGAACAAAAAATCACTATTTAAATCAGAGCAATAAAATTATCTTACGTACAAACACTATAGAAGTGCGTAAACAGTTTTCAATATTTTGGATCAAAATTTTCTTGTGACTTTACTTTATTATATCAAATTCAAATAAACGTTTTTTTTTTTTTTTTATACAATTTATGGATTCTTCATACCGAATCAATTTTCTACAAAACTGCATCATTACATTTTTAAATTTTATATGTCGAAAAAATGACTTATTGTACAAAAAATCCCACTGTGCGATGTCACTCTATGTCGCTTTGTCGAGTAAAACAACAAATTTCATTTTTGTTTTGAATGTATTTTTTCGACAGAACAATATCGAGAGACATCTCGGACCAGGCAATCAATTTGTCTGAGAGTATTTAAAGTCAAATCAAAACAATATCAGCGTTATAAATTTCCAGAAAATTCAAATTAGAGTTGATTAAATCATTGGAGGCATCCATATCAGATAACAGATGATTAACAGCTGACAGCCTTGCCAGACTGGCGGTTTTTAAATCATTAAAAGTACTCGTATTATTCGTTATTTAATATGAGAAATTTTTAAAACCAATAATTATTTGGGGCAATGTAAATTTATAAAAAAACATGTGAAAGTGCTATAGTCGAATGTGCCCTTCACCGACTTACATTCAATCCCACCCTGGCTGAAACCATCTCTTTGATCTTTCGTGTTTTCAATACCGATTTATTTCTTTCTAAAATATAAAATATATTTAATTACCAAGAAAAAAGAGCAAATTTGTACTATTTAGTTACTTTACTATTTCGCAGAAACTGTACATTTAACAGCTCTGAAGCTCCCTTTTTCGCTTTTGTGATTTCTAATATCAATGAACTTCTTTCAAAAATATCAAATATTAAGTAAACAAAAAGAAAAAATTTAGTTCAGTTTTATGTACCATAAAAAAGTAGCGATTGTCCTACCTTGGAATCGACTTTTTGATTTTGAATACATATCTTATTCTTCCTGATGTATAAAATAGCTTTAATAAAAAAATAATAATAAATTAGTAAGTTATTTGGTTACGTTTGTGCACCAAAGAAAATTGCGATTGCCCAACCCTGGAACCTAATTTTTAATTTTTTAGCTTTTTAATACCACTTTAATTTTTTCTGAAGTATAAAATAGGCATAATTCGCAAAAAAAAAGTTACTAAAGTAACTTGGTTAGTTTGGTGTGCTAAAAAATTCGATTTTCCAACCCTGGAATCGATTTTTTCATCTTTTTGATTATTAATACCAATTTTAATCTTCCTGAAGAATAAAATAGGATTAATTCCCTAAAAAACTAGAATTAGGAACTTATATGGCTAATTTTAGATCCCCAAAAAATTCAATTTTACAAACCCTGGAATCGAATTTGTAATATTTTAGATTTTTAATACCACTTTAATTCTTCTTGAAGTATAAAATAAGTATAATTCATACAAAAAAAAACTTACTAAAGTAACTTAGTTAGTTTGAAGTACCAAAAAATTAGATTTTCCAGCCCTGGAATCGAATTTTTCATGCTTTTGATTGTTAATAACAATTTTAATCTTCCTGAAGAATAAAATAGGATTAATTCCCTAAAAAACTAGAACTAGGAACTTATATGGCTAATTTTAGATCCCCAAAAAATTCAATTTTACAAACCCTGGAACCTAATTTTTAACTTTTTAATGCCACTTTAATTTTTTCTGAAGTATAAAATAGGCATAATTCACAAAAAAAAAACTTACTAAAGTAACTTAGTTAGTTTGATGTGCCAAAAAATTAACTTTTCCAACCCTGGAATCGAATATTTCATGCTTTTGGCTTTTAATCTATCTGAAATATAAAATAGTTTTAATTCTCAAATAAACCAGAACTTGGAACTTATATGGCTAATTTTATGTCCCCGAAAAAATTAAATTTTTCAAACCCTGGAATGGAATATTTTATTTTCTTAATTTAATTTGAAGTATAGAAAAGGCTTAATTCACAAAAAAAATTAGTGGATTTTTTTAATTTTTATGTACCAAAAAAAAATACGTTCTCGAACCCTGGATACAAATTTTTTATTTTTTTTTTGGGATTTTTAAAAGCAACTCATTTCTTAGTGAAAGTTTAATTAATTATCTTTTTGGTCACTTCTATGCACCAAAAAATATTTCAATTATCCAACCCTGGAATCGAACTTTTGATTTTTTTTTTTGAAACTTGTCATTTGGACACACGGTATTCGATATTTATCCTATTAAATTTGGTAATGGTCAGAGTTGGTCTCCTTTGATACCAACTAATATGAGACTCTAAAAGGATTTACTTACACACGCTTTGGCCATTCAACTTCTGTCTTTCCAAATTGTATTTTCCTAAATGTCATAAGACGAGCAAAAGAATTTAACAGTTTCCGTTTAAGACTCCAAATAAGAAATAAAACAGTAACGTGCATAAAAAGCACTTAATTGAAATGGAAGAAAGTAAAGAAGTAGAATTGTTGCCATTATAAAACCATAAATTATCACTTAACGACAACTAGTCGTACAACAACAACAACAGAAAAATCAAACAACAAAAGACTTTCAAAAATGCAAAAAAAAGCAAGCAAATTAACAAAAAGTCTCCTCAACATGCTTTAAGTTCGTTTCTGTAGCAGGCGTCAAGTCAAGTTGATTTCTAAAACTCTGTGATGTCCAACAAAATTTTTGTTTGTTTGTGTGTAGCAAATTTTTGGCTGGCCGTTCTTATCCCTGCCATTTAATCAAGTGGCAGGTATTTAATTTTTGGTGTCTCGTACACCATGATTTATTACCACAATCACACACCAATTGAATTTAAAAAATTAAAGAGTTTGATGGCAGTTTTACATAAAACAAAAATATTGTATCCTGAAAAATCATTTTTAATATCCAACATCCGCCCATTGTACAATATGATACAGAGATGGTGTATAAAATTGCCATTGTATTCGAAGCAAATCCCTCGATATTATATATTTATACATTTTGAAGTTCGTTAAGGAAACATTTTCATTATTAATTGTAAAAAAAAACTAACCAGTAAAAACGTTATATTCGAATCTTAAATTCCCTCCAAATATTTAATAAGTAAATTTAAAATGTTTTAAGTTGGTGGGAGAGAGTTCCTTTAAGACTTCTCTGTACTCAATTTTAAATATCTATTTTGCGAGAGTCATTCCGGGAAGGGTCGTGGGAGCGACGTTTCACCTCTGCAAAATTAGAGAACATCTTAGCTTCTTATAGGCTTAAGGAATAAAAATTTTTCAAGATTTACACTATTTTTACATATAATATCGTACGTCAATGCCCAATAAAGGGGGCGGGATCTAAAAATAGACTATATCATGTTTTTCACAGTAGAACGTATGGGAATTGCTAGACCGTCTTAGACTTCATCACTGATCAAGAATATATATACTTTATGGGGTCCAATTCTCTTTGGTGGGTATTAAAACTGTATTAAAAACAATAATATGTAAACATAAGGTTGATACAGTTCTCGGATCCTTTTTCATAATAAAATTTGTGTAAATGGGAACTGTTATCACATTCAATTAAGCCACCTAAAAAGTGGTGACAAACACAATACACATGAGCATTGATGATGAAAGTGTTGCGGCTTTCGAAAACAGCTGTTCTGCTCTGCTTGTGTAAGTTGAATAACTAAAAACTGATGTTAACTTTGTTATTTGGAATATTTATCATGTCTTTCTGAATTTAAAACAAAAATTTTCGAACAATTAGCCTATAGATATTAATTTAAAACTGTATGTTGTTGGGGTCGCTCTGGCAAGGGCCGGTGGGGGGACATTTCACCTATGTCATAAAACTCTAAAAATAAAATGTTTGGGATAATGAAATACAAAATTTAAAAAAAATTTTTTTTAGGGGGAGGAGAGGGTAGGTCAGTGCAGTATCTGCTTACGTCTCAGCTTCGTCATTAAATTACATTTTAATTTTATTTTTAAAGGAATGCAGGCCTAAGTAAAACAATTTGTTAAACTTTTACACTATATTTGCATATAATAACGCCCACTAAAGGGGGCGGGGTCCAAAATTTTTATTTTATGGCTCCAAGTTTAACGCTTTGGACCTTCTTTGACATAAAAATCTATCATTTGCTTAAGAAAATTATAAAAGAAACTTTAAAAATGATGTTGTTGTTTAGAGGTTGTTTTAGTTCTTCTTAGGGGAACTTTCTTTCCTCTTGCCCGACTTAGCCCATTTCCGAACATGACCTGTGCTATCCTTCAAGATATATTTATACCAAATTTCAAGGGTCTGACTCTTTTCGGTTGGACTGAATCGTGATTTCCACAGACGGACGGACTGATATGCTCAGATCGTCTTAGATTTCAGCGCTGATCAAGAATATATATACTTTATGGGGTCTCAGAGGGATATTTCACTGCAAAATACACGAAATGAATGAATTCTTTTTTGACGGGAATAAAAAACATTTTTTTTTCTGAAACTTGCACACCGGCAACATCGCGCTTCGTTGGCGTATTATTTTTTAAGTGCAGCCAGACCACTGATTCGTTTATTCTCTTTCGAGAAATTTGTGCCTCAGTCGCACTACTTAATTTCAACATCTCAGATAATTATAGAGATTTACGGCTCTGAGGAATCATTCCTTGATTAACAACATAGAAACGAATAAAAGTTCCCCGAGATATGGTCTGAATCACTCTGTGCACTGATATCTTGCAAATTTACTTAGCAAAGTATTTTTGTCATTCCGTTTGTAACACAGCAAAATATCCCTCGAAGACCCCATAAAGTATATATTCTTAATCAGTGATGATATCTAAGACGATTTACCGATGTTCGTCCATGCGTCCGTCTGTGGAATGGACTGAATTCAAACGAAAAGAGCCAGAAATCTATAATTTATAAATACATTTTGAAGGTCAAGTTCGTAAATGGGCTGAATCGGGCCAGAGGGAAAAAAATTTCCCTAAGAAGTACTAAACCAACCTCTGAAAAACAACAGAATTGTAAAAAAAAATTTTTTTTGTTAATTTTCTCAACGGGCTTAAGTTCGAATCTGCAAGACTGCAAACCATTTTTTTATTATTTTTATTAATAAATGAATTTGTTCAAATTCTATTTATTAAATTCATTTATTAATAAAAATAATAAAAAAATGGTTTGCAGTCTTGCAGATTCGAACTTAAGCCCGTTGAGAAAATTAACAATTTACATAAGAGAGTTCGACTAATAAAAATTCATAAAAATTTTTTTTATGCAAATGGTACATGTTTATGTCAAATAAGGTCCAAAGCGAGAGGAAAATCTATTTGAATGCCGCCCACTTTAGTGGGCGTTGAAGTAACATATTGCACGGAAAAATAGTGTTAATATTTAACAACTTGCATAATTTAAGGCTACATTCCTCAAAAATTAAATTGTAAAACTTGTATGACAAACCTGAGATGCGCTCTGATCTTTCTATGCCCTATCCTCCTCCCCACCTTTGTCCCCTAAATGGCCCTATCAAATAAAAAAATTATTTTACATTAAGTAACCGCGAAAATTGACTTTTTAGTGTTTTATGGGAAAGGTGAGATGGCTCCCCCACGGCTCCTCCCCGAGTGACATCTACAAAATAGAGTTTTTATTTACTAACCCCCTTGATTCATAAAAATTATGAGAGGCATATAAGAGTGCAATAGAGCAAATTTCATATGAAATTTTGTTTTATTACGCTGTAATATTTGGAGGGTATTTAAGATTTCATCTGGTCGATTATAGCTTTTTTGCCTGTTTAAATGTATATTTCATTTTTTTAAACGGCTTTACCGACTTATTAGACATTTTCATTGAAAAACCACGTCGAGCGGTTGATGCGTTCGTGCTATCGAAAAAAATTAGTTTAAAAAAAAAAACTTCGATGCTATATACTATATCTTATCAATTAGTCTTCTCGTTTCTTTTATAGCACTCGAAAAATTATATCGATCACAGCTGATCACATGAATATCGTTTGACTCAGTTGAAAGTTATAGAGGTTTTAAAATTAAAATAATAGTGAAACATTATGCCGAAGTTTATCGGCATTAATCTGAATGAAAGTAAGATTTACTTTCGTATTGAGAAATCAGCGGACTAGAGTAGTTAAAAAAGTACCAGACTGTAGGTGACAATTTCTACAACTTTTAAGGTTCTTGAAAATCTTCATGCGTAAAATATTTTTAAACAGATCAAAGCCATCAGCTTGACATAGTTTTAAAATTTTTAAAAACTATTTGAAAGGAGTCACGGCTCCACCACATATAAAAACGTCAAATTTAAACTCAACAAAAACTTGTTAATAGCGTATTAAGCAGTCATCAAAGATAAAGAAAGAACTCTACTTTTATCAATTATTTATTTAATCAAAGTAAACAAATATTTAATTGGTTATACAAGAACATGAAATCACGAATTTATTTGCTCGATTTCAGTGGCATTTTAATAAAAGTAGTTTGCTTTGCTTTTAGCTTTTATTATTAGAAAAAAAAAAAACTAATAATTATTACATCAATTCCGTTTAAAAAATTATTTTCAATAAAATCTCTTTTACAAATAAGTACTCGTACTCGTATGTGGTTTATTTATATGGCGCCTGCAATTAATTCATTTTCAGTATTCGATTCATTTCGAATTCGTGGAACACTTTAACCAGCGCTATCTTGTAAAAATATATGACTACAACAACTAAGAATATTATTAGGCCGATAAACAAGTTTATCATTGAGTAAATATATGATCATGAGTCATGCCAATTTTCCCATTCATTCATGAATACGATTGCAACGACGGGCATACGCTGTTTGTTTGCTGGCAAATATTTAACAACAATTGCAATAAAAACAAAAATCAAAAATTATTAAGAATTTTTCAAATGCATTTAAATCTCTGAACGATAAAAATGTGTGAAATTGCTTGCAGTGTTAAGAATGAATTCGTTGGAAATTTAAATCTTGGAAAATTATTACGTCAAATTGTTGTAAACAAAAAAAAAATAAAGTTGTATGCAAAACAAATATTTAAGTTGAATTATTAGAATATTTAAATATCATGATTATTAGGAATTTTATCTAAAAGTTTCCCTCGTAAATTCTATTCATTATTTATTTGTACACGATTACAACAAATTGTAGAGGCGGATTCTGATGACCGAGATTCTAACCAACGGAACCAGAAAAGTTTTTGTCTAAGCTTTACTTTTAGCGGAGTCAAGTTTCATTGTTTACTGAACTACTGGACTCAAATGATATAAAAATTATATGTATTAACAAAATTGTTGTTTAAAAACGACCCCCCCTATTCTTATAACGAAACCCCTGTATGCACATCTCTGTTTACAACACATTAAATACATTCTTGTCGTATTTGCTAATGACAACAAAGAATTATTATTATTATTAAACGTCAATTGTGACTGTAACAAATTAACATTTGCTCATTGTGTTTGATGCAATTACAAAATAAAACACTTCTAGCGTTTACTTGACGTCGATATTATTTTTACGCTGACAAGCAGTTCAAGTGTTTCTATAAATAAAATTGGAGGTCAATAAAAAAGTTTGTTCGGTTCAAGTAACTTTAGTGTAACACATTGTACAGTGTCCACAAGTATTAAAGAAAAAAAACTTTGTTAATCGATTAACCGATCACTAACAAAATTAGTCGATTATTAATCGATTAAAAAAATTAATCGGGTAACTAACCGATTAAAGCAGAAGCGCGATTAATAGTCCAATGCCCATATAAGTATGCATAGATGAACAAGTAAAGTGGTATACATTTGACGGTTTCAAAAGTAATTTAACACATTAAGCTATAACTTTTATAAAATTTTTATTTAAAAAAAAAATTATTAATCGGTTAACTGATCAATAACAAAATTAGTCGATTATTAATCGATTGAAAAAATTAATCGAGTAATTAACCGATTAAAGCAGAAGCGCGATTCAATGAATAGCTTAATACACATATAAGTATGCATAAATGAACAAGGAAAGGGGAAATCCTTTGTGGGTTTCAAAAGTAGTTTAACACATTAAGGTATAACTTTTATAAAATTTTTATTTAAAAAAAAAATTATTAATCGGTTAACTGATCAATAACAAAATTAGTCGATTATTAATCGATTAAAAAAATTATTCGAGTAATTAACCGATAAAAGCAGAAGCGCGATTCAATGAATAGCCTAATACACATATAAGTATGCATAAATGAACAAGGAAAGGGGAAATCCTTTGTGGGTTTCAAAAGTAGTTGAACACATTAAACTATAATTTTAATAAAATTTTTATTTAAAAAAAATTTATTAATCGGTTAACTGATCAATAACAAAATTAGTCGATTATTAATCGATTAAAAAAATTAATCGACTAATTAACCGATTAAAGCAGAAACGCGATTAAATGAATAGCTTAATACACATACGAGTATAAGTATGCATAGATGAACAAGTAAAGGCGTATTCCTTTGGGGGTTTCAAAAGTAATTTAACACATTAAGCTATAATTATGATAACACTTTTATTAAAAAAAAATTGTTAATCGGTTAACTGATCAATAATAAAATTAGTCGATTATTAATCGATTAAAAAAATTAATCGAGTAATTAACCGATTAAAGCAGAAGCGCGATTCAATGAATAGCCTAATACACATATGTATATGTATGCATAGGTGAACAAGTAAAGGGGTATTCCTTTGGGGGTTTTAAAAGTAATTTAACACATTAAGCTATAACTTTTATAAAAATTTTATTAAAAAAAAATTATTAATCGGTTAACTGATCAATAACAAAATTAGTCGATTATTAATCGATTAAAAAAATTAATCGCGTAATTAACCGATTAAAGCAGAAGCGCGATACAATGAATAGCCTAATACACATACAAATTAATCGCGTAATTAACCGATTAAAGCAGAAGCGCGATACAATGAATAGCCTAATACATAAATGAACAAGGAAAGGGGAAATCCTTTGTGGGTTTCAAAAGTAGTTGAACACATTAAACTATAATTTTAATAAAATTTTTATTTAAAAAAAATTTATTAATCGGTTAACTGATCAATAACAAAATTAGTCGATTATTAATCGATTAAAAATATTAATCGAGTGATTAACCGATTAAAGCAGAAGCGCGATTCAATGAATAGCCTAATACACATACGAGTATAAGTATGCATAGATGAACAAGTAAAGGCGTATTCCTTTGGGGGTTTCAAAAGTAATTTAACACATTAAGCTATAATTATGATAACACTTTTATTAAAAAAAAATTGTTAATCGGTTAACTGATCAATAATAAAATTAGTCGATTATTAATCGACTAAAAAAATTAATCGAGTAATTAACCGATTAAAGCAGAAGCGCGATTCAATGAATAGCCTAATACACATACATATGTATATGTATGCATAGGTGAACAAGTAAAGGGGTATTCCTTTGTGGGTTTTAAAAGTAATTTTAACACTTTAAGATATAGTCTTGAATAAATTTTTATTTTATTATAATCCTCAACCTCTAGATTGATTGATTGGTCGACCCTTTGGCGATAGTTTTCGGCCATGTTTAGGGGTCCATTCGCGTAAACACGATTTGCGACGTAGCCGCACAGTGAAAATCCAACCGTGTGAAATCGCTTGATCTTGCTGGCCAGTTGACGTTAACAAAACGTGAAATTGCAACTCAATATATCTGGTGAATATCATTGAATTTTGTAAAACTAAATCAAGTTTCTTTCTTAACCCAGTACATATTTATTTTTTATCTCAAAATCGATGAAACAACGAATTTTGAGTTTTTTTTTTCTTATTTATTGTTCATCATTTTAAATTTAATGTTGAAATCATAAAAGCTAAATATCTGGCGAGGAGAAGATCTCAACCTAGATATATCGCATGGGGTTGAACAAAAATAAATAAAAATAAATGTGTGTGTGTGTGTGTGTGTGCATTGTATATTACAAAATAAAATGCGGTTGTAAAGTAAACACTCATTAGTTTAGTTGAGAATATTAAAAATTAATATTTGCATTTGTTGCACTTGAAATCGAGTCACATTTTTTGTTGTTAACATTTATTCAATATAATTTTATGGCGCGTGAAATGTTTCATGAACACTCTGGCAGCAGCAGCAGCAGCAGCAATAATAAGACGTGGAAAAGCATACAAGTTTAGGGGGGGTTAAAGATAGATACGAGTGTATTATCACAATTACAATTAGAGCAGCAGTCGGCAAACTACATGAATAGCATTCTGTTGGCTGAAGTAGTTAACGTGTCGACTGCGAAGCCATAAATGCCATCCATGTCAGTCATGAATATGTCATGAGTGAGTCATCGAATTTTTCCGAAGAGGCAAAAAGAGAAGCCCGAGGGGAAATATTGAAAAGAAGATGGATTAGAGATGTCGTAATAATGGTTAAAAGAGAAGTTTCGTAAAACGCGGGTCTTACATTACGCAAGTCTTAAAGAAGTGAGCGCTTGAACCAACCGCTGTTCTTAATATAGACCAGACATAGGCACAAACACTTCAACATTTTGAGTTTGTGTGTGTGAGAGAAATTTTGCAAACAAACGAGCATTCTCTTAAATAACTTCTTTCAACAAGCGCCCAAACAACCGTCTTGGTTGAAGCTTGTGATAGACTGAATTGTGAATCACAATTTTAGTAATTTGAGAGTAACTACAAATACGTGTGACTCCCAAGAGCGAAGTTATATACAAGTGAAGCGCGCTCACCCACAATGCCTATGTCTGATATAGACACATAAACTCTTGGGTCCCACTTCCGGTGTCTTAGAAAGCAGCCCATAGTCCGAGAAAATTCACAATTTTCCCTCTCTCTATCTCTTTCTCTACTGCTTCTGTTTGCTGCCACTAAAACAGTATTACCTAGGGTCCGACCGAATATTCGATTTGGTTAAAAATGATGTTAGACCCTTATTCGGTATTTGGAATTTTTACCGAATTTTACCGAGCATCGAATTTTTTTTATTAAATTACTTATTTATTATCGTGTGTGTGTATATGAAAAAATACAAAGCCGACAAACCAAGAAGATTAAATGTTAATGTCGTTAAAAAAATACAACAAAAGAAAATATGGAAAACGGTTGATCCTAAAGGCCATCCCAGCAACTTCTCGCTAATTATTAAAAATTTGAATGGATTAGCCGATTCCCAAGTGATAAGCAGCGGTTGGTGTAGTTCTTCGAGTCTTATAAAAGAAACGAGAACACTAATTGATCACATATAAAATTTCGGAGCTTTTTACAAAATTCACATTTTCCGAATATTTTTGTTCAACATATTTCACGAACAAGTGAAATGATTTTAACCCGATTGATGGCGATCGACGAAATTTGAATCTCAAGTGGTAACTAGTTTTTGGAATACATCGGTAAAGCCGTTGGAAAGTTATTTAAAAAAAAACCTTTTTGAAAAGCCATTTTCTTTAAGTTTTTTTTTTTCAATATCTTAAAATTTAGCTTCCGAACCGTTTCAAATTTAAAATCTAAGTTTGTAAAAATTCTTTGAAACGGGACCAGTTTTTATTCGGCGCAGGCGTTCATAAGCTCTAAATAGGTCAAATACTTAGAACACACTAACAGACAAGTTGGGCCAAAAGTAGTCATCGAACTGTTATGCAAAAAAAAAAAAAAAAAAAAATAGACACGATTATTCGGTGTTCCTGGGGAGTGTATCGCTGCATGGCTTGTTCACTTGTATTCTACATCTTTCTAGTTCACAAATGCCAAAACACATTTGACATTGGCAGCCATTTGCAGAAAAGAGCATCTTTCAATGGGGTGATTTCTTTCTTAGGACTACTTAGGAAAGCTTCCTAGAAAGTCAAAACGTCGAGATCTGGTGTAGACTCAACTTTTTTTTTAATACGAGGTAAAAGCAGTAATTTTCCGTTTTTATGAAAATTCTAAATTTTCTTACCGGGAAGTTAAAAAACGGTTATTAAATTTAATTTCGCCAAAAATTCTTTTATTTATAAAAAATAAAATTTTTCTCAAACATACTTACGTGTTTTTATGAATTCGCTAAATTTTATTTTAAATTCTTCTGGTTTCTTGACCTCTTTTTAAGTATTATTATATTCCGATATTTTTAAGATTTATTTTAATTTAATTTTTAATTTCAATATTTCGTCACTCTTTATTTTAATTTAATTTTTAATTTCAATATTTAATTTAATTTCAATATTAAAATTAAAAATTAAATTAAAATAAAGAGACCTTAAGCTTAAAAATATCAGAATATAATAATTATTTTATTTCAAATAAATATATTTAAAAAAAACAATTGGGAAAATCCTTGGGCTCGGAGGAATTTCGGGTTCGGCTTCGGTCTTAAAAATCATATTCGGTCGGACACTAGTATTCATTACAAGGAAGACACGTGTCTGGTACGGCAACGCCTTACAGACTCGAAATCTTGGAGATGACATCGTAAAATAAACTATTTGGTTTAATATTTTTTCAATGCTCGAAGATATCATTGTGATAGAACTGAAGTCAGAATTCTTAAGCCCACCACTCACGTACAGTTTTAACTGAACAGTTGAAACTGACAGTAAAAACTGTACGTGTGTGGCCGGCCTTAGAAATATAAAAACTCAGACAAAATATTCCAAAATTAATATGGCCGCAAAATGCAAATCATTACCGGCAGTATACCGCCCTCTTATTGTGGTTTCACAACAAGAAGTTTTGCATCAGTCTTCTATCTACTGCTATTAATTTTTTGCTCGACTCCACTGTACTAAATTTTACTGATAGTTAAATGCGTACTGTTCACATTGAACATTTTTATGTTATTATTTATTTAATTTCGTTATTTATTTTTATTATATCGCAATGAGTCGTTTCCCCTTTATTTCAGTTTTCAAGGTTGGTGTTTTTTTTACGACGTTGAAAAGTCGTCTGATTACGAGCAAATGTTTTAATATACAAACATAAAAAATTATGGATTTTAAAACAGTGTTGCCTTATATTGGCATGCGTGCTTGAAAAGCAATAGGAATTAGTATTTAAGGTACCCTACACTAGGGATCATGGCGAATAAATTCTACAGGCGCTGGAATTCTATGGCAACAATTAAAAAACAGCTGATGTTTCCAGTGTACGATGCATGTCAAACTGTATATAAAATATGCAACAAATATGTAAACAACAGTTAACAGCACGATTCACATGTGACATCAACAATTATCGTCTTTCATCTTATGGGCCAAGGTGAATTAAGTTAAGACAATTGGTCGGAAATTGATTTTTAGATTTTGTCAAAATAAATCATCTCTTCGGATGAAGGTCCTTTTTATCCTGGTGCGTACGTACGCTAATAAGCAAAATTACCGTATTTGGGACTCAGAAAACCCACTCGTGGTCTTAAAGAAGCCAATGCAGCCATTACGAGTGACTGTTTGGTGCAGATTGGAGAGCGGAGGTATCATTGGCCCATATTTCTTTGAAACTGAGAACGGCGCAACCATTACGGTCAATGGAGACGCCTATCGCACCATAATAGATATTTTTGTATCCGCTCTTTATGATATTGATGGTAACACACACATCATGCCTCAATTTTGCATGCTCTCTCCATCATATCGGCCAGTGCTGGCTTGTCCCTATTAAACATGAGACCTTAACTTAGCCCCAGAAAATATGGTCTAAAGGCCAATTCACCGACCGCAAACGTAAAATGAACTGTTCAACGAACTAGCCTCTCAATTTTGCCATTATTTCGCTTGCTGTGTAGCATGTGGCACCGTCTTGCTAAACCACATGTCAACCACTTCCAGCTCTTCCATTTCCTTTTAATGAAAAATCGATTGCACCAAAAATCGTTTGAATGAAAAATCGCTTGAATAAAAAAACGCTTTAATATGGAATAGTTTGAATAAAAAAAAAGTTTGAACGAAAAATCGTTAAAATGAAAAATCGTTTGAATGAAAAATCATTTAAATGGAAAATCGTTTGTACTAAAATTCGTTAAAAAAAAAAATAGTTTTAGTTAAAAATCGTTTAAACAAAAAATAGCTATGGTTCGAATATAAAAACGTTTGAATGAAAAATCTGTCGAATGAAAAATGGTTTAAACGGATAATTGTTTCTCTTAAAAATCGTTTGTATAAAAAATCGCTGGAATCAAAAATCGCTTTTATATGAAATAGTTTGAATAAAAAAGGTTGAACGAAAAATCGTTAGAATGAAAAATCGTTGAAACAAAAAATCGTTGAAACAAAAAATCGTTTGTATTAAAAATCGTTTGAATAAAAAATATTTTTAATTAAAAATCGTTTAAATAAAAAATAGCTATAGTTCCAATATAGAAAACTTTTGAATGAAAAAAACTTTAGTATGAAAAATCGTTTAAACGGATAATTGTTTGTATTAAAAATCCTTTCAATGAAAAATCGCTTGAATAAAAAAAATCGCTTTAATATGAAATGGTTTGAATAAAAAAAGTATGATCTAAAAATCGTAAGAATGAAAAATCTTTTGAATGAAAAATAGCTTTAATATGAAATAGTTTGAATAAAAAAAGTATGAACTAAAAATCGTAAGAATGAAAAATCTTTTGAATGAAAAATCGCTTGAATAAAAAAAACGTTTTGTAATGAAATAGTTTGAATAAAAAAGTTTGAACGAAAATCGTTGGAATGCAAAATCGTTTGAATGGAATATCGTTTCAACGGAAAATCGTTTGTACTAAAAATCGTTTGAACAAAAAATAGTTTTAATTAAAAATCGTTTAAATAAAAATAGCTGTAGTTAAAATATAAAAACGTTTGAATGAAAAATCGTTTAAACGGATAATTGTTTGTATTAAAAATCGTTTGAATGAATAATAGTTTTATTAAAAAAACGTTTGAATGAATAATCGTTTAAACGGAAAATCGTTTGAATGAAAATTCGCTTGAATCAAGAAAAACGCTTTAATATGGAATAGTTTGAATAAAAAAAGTTTGAACGAAAAATCGTTGGAATGAAAAATCGTTTAAACGGAAAATCGTTTGTACTAAAAATCGTTTAAATAAAAAATAGCTATAGTTCAAATATAAAAACGATTGAATGAAATATTTATCGAATGAAAAATTGTTTAAACGGATAATTGTTTGTATTAAAATATGGTTGGATGAAAAATAGTTTTAATTAAAAAACGTTTGAATGAAAAATCGTTTAAAAGCAAAATTGTTTAAGTAAAAAATTTGTATTTTTCGGGATGTATTGACAGTTCTTGCAATGCTTCTGGCTGCTCTTCTTACCAAATATGGCAATTTTGCTTTATCACGTAGCCATTCAACCAGAAATGAGTACGATGCACTTTCTTAATTGAACATGAATTTTGATCATAAAATTTAATAATCTGCAAGCGTTGTTCGTTTATAAGTCAATTCATGGTTAAATTATAGACCAAACTGAACCTGTTTAACAGCAACATGTGACACTAAAACAGCTAGATGCCAAAAATAAAGTTGTTAGAAAAATCACCCTTTATATGGATGCAATGCATTTGTTACGCATATAAATTTTAAATTTTTCGCAGTTCTTCAAATGTATTTTGCTGCTCAAGACGACGTCGAATCGACTTTGTGACGTCTCCTTTAAAGGGTGCTCTTATTGATCGTTTTCGCTCTAATTTTGCTCTTATTGATTTAAAACCATCAACAAGACCAAGAAATATGCCAACCAAAGATTATGTTATTATATCTACTAGATTATAATAAAATTATTTCATTATTAAGGTAAGAATATATTATTCAGATTCAAGTTCAAATCTGAAATCTGCAAATTATTTTTTTTAGGAATTTTCATTAAATTCAAGCTATTTTATTAAGAGTGGAATACTTAGAATATTTTTATAATAAACAAAACGGATCAGTACTGATTTTGAAAAAAAATATGTTCATGTTTAAAAAAAAGTTCATTATAAAAATATTTCTGTTTTCTGTTTCATTTTATGTGCTCATGCAGCTAAAATAAACACCCACTGCTTAAATTTGTCTTTTGGGGAAATTCCTTACTATTTCCAAATTCAATTGTGTAATATCCGCTTAACTATTAATTATTGTTTTAACAAATATTTGGCAACTCTTGTTCTTAAATGCCAAAACAATGAAAGTGGCGCGTAAATAATTATTTACAACTTTTAATACAAAATTAGAACCGCAATACGAGCCATAAACAATTATATGCTTTTTTCTTAGTCGAACACGTTTATATATTTATTTAATGCTTATTGGTGTACTTATTTGATATTCGCCTTCAAAATATATTAAAGCGTACTTAAACTGTTTTTACACGAGGAGGTGTTTGACTTACATTGCCATGTTTATGGCTATTTTTATATATAATATACACTTTTATTTGGCCTATAAACGAAATGTGTTCACCTAATTATAAAAACACGTGTCACGTACATTTTTATTAAAAAATTAAAATTTATACAATTGGAAAATCTTAATGTATCGTTAGTGCTGCTGACTAAATTGTCCAAATTTCATCGTCTTGCTAATAAGAACAGAACTGTTTTGTTTATTGATTAAGGCAATAAATTTAATGTCACATCTTCTAAACTTTAGAATATAAAGTATTAAATACATCTAAATAAAATTAGGATTGTGCATATCGGTGTCGAAAAATCTTTCAAACCATATATATCATGTCAAAATCGGCGCATGTATAGCGGCGTAAAAGGGAATACAAAAAATGCATTTGTTCAACCTTTTTTTATTCAAACTATTCTATATTAAAGCGTTTATTTTGTTCAAGCCATTTTTCATTCAAACAATTTTTAGACAAACGATTTTCCATTTAAGCGATTATTCATTAAAACGTTTTTTAATTAAAACTATTTTTCTTTTTAAATGATTCTTAATACAGACAATTATCCCTTTAAACAATTTTTCATTCGACAGATTTTTCATTCAAACGTTTTTATATTCGAATTATAACTATATTTTATTTAAACGATTTTGAATTAAAACTATTTTTTATTCAAACGATTTTTAGTATAAACGATTTTTCATTCAAACTATTTTTCATTCCAACGAGTTTTCATTCTAACGATTTTTTAAACTGTTTTTTATTCAAACTATTCCGTAATAAAGCGCTTTTTTATTCAAGCCATTTTTCGTTCAAACGATTTTAAGACAAACGATTTTCCGTTTAAGCGATTATTCATTAAAACGTTTTTTAATTAAAACTATTATTCTTTTCAAATTATTTTTAATACTGACAATTATCCGTTTAAACGATTTTTCATTCGACAGATTTTTTATTCAAACGTTTTTATATTCGTATTATGGCTATATTTTATTTAAACGATTTTTAATTAAAACTATTTTTTTTTCAAACGATTTTAAGTACAAACGATTTTCCGTTTAAACGATTTTTCATTCAAACGATTTTTTATTCCAACGAGTTTTCATTCTAACGATTTTTTAAACTTTTTTTATTCAAACTATTCCATATTAAAGTGTTTTGTTCTTGATTCAAGCGATTTTTCATTCAAACGATTTTTAGACAAACAATTTTCCGTTTAAACAATTATTCATTCAACCGTTTTTAAATTAAAACTATTTTTCATTCAAACGATTTTTAGTACAAAGAATTATCCGTTTAAACGATTTTTCATTCGACAGATTTTCCTTTCAAACGTTTTTATACTCGAACTACAGGTATTTTTTATTTAAACGATTTTTAATTAAAACTATTTTTATTCAAACGATTTTTAGTACAAACGATTTTCGTTTAAACGATTTTTTATTCTAACGATTTTTCGTTCAAACTCTTTTTTATTCAAACTATTCCATATTAAAGCGTTTTTTTATATTCACGCGATTTTTTATTCAAACGATTTTTAAGAGAAACAATTATCCGTTTAAACTATTTTTCATTCGACAGATTTTTCATTCAAACGTTTTTATATTCGAACCATAGCTATTTTTTGTTTAAACGATTTTTAACTAAAACTATTTTTTTTCAAACTAATTTTAGTACAAACGATTTTCCATTTAAACGATTTTTCATTCAAACGATTTTTCATTCAAACGATTTTTCATTTTAACGATTTTTCGTTCAAACTTTTTTTTTTATTCAAACTATTCCATATTAAAGCGTTTTTTTATTCAAGCGATTTTTCATTCAAACGATTTTTGGTGCAATCGATTTTTCATTAAAAGGAAATGGAAGAGCTGGAAGTGGTTGACATGTGGTTTAGCAAGACGGTGCCACATGCTACACAGCAAGCGAAATAATGGCAAAATTGAGAGGCTAGTTCGTTGAACAGTTTATTTTACGTTTGCGGTCGGTGAATTGGCCTTTAGACCATATTTTCTGGGGCTAAGTTAAGGTCTCATGTTTAATAGGGACAAGCCAACACTGGCCGATATGATGGAGAGAGCATGCAAAATTGAGGCATGATGTGTGTGTTACCATCAATATCATAAAGAGCGGATACAAAAATATCTATGGCAAAGGTGAAATGTCTCCCACACGGCTCTTCCCAGACAGACCCCGACAAAATACAGTGTTAATACCCTCCAAAAAGAATTGGACCCCACAAAATATATATATATTCTTGATCAGTGATGAATTCTAAGACGATCTAGCAATGCCCATACGTTCGTCTGTGGAAAACATGATATAGTCTATTTTATGGGCCCCGCCCACTTTAGTGGGCGTTGACTTACGTTATTATATGCAAAATTAGTGTAAATATTGAACAATTGTTATTCCTTAAGCCTATAAGAAGCTGAGATGTTCTCTGATCTTGCAGAGGTGAAACGTCTCCCCCACCGGCCCTTCCCGGAATGGCTCTGTCAAAAGAGAGATTTAAAAAAAAGAACTCTGTCCCACCAAGTTAAATATTTTAAATGTATGTACTAAATATTTATAGGGTATTTAAGATTCGACCTGGTCGAATATAACATATGACCTGAAAATAAAAACAGAGAATAGGTATTGGATGTGAAGAGATATATGAAAAAAAAACATGAAATCAGAAATCAAGTCCCTTTTTCTACCCCTTTTTCTTCTCTACACTGTTCGCTATGAAACCAAAAATGACGTCGAAAATTGGACGTCATAAAAATCATCGTGTGAATTGGGTGTTACATATTTATGAATTATTTTTCGTCTGCTCATTTTGTTTGTTGCCTTGTGCCGAGATAAATAATTTTTGGGCAATTATATTTTAAAGGACCTGGGAATTATGAGAGGTTGATCTAGACAAAATAATCGAATACATCAATATGACTGAATGACAGCGAGTACTGGATCAAAAATCTTTATTTTGCGCTTGAACGTATTCACGGCAGTGGCCAGTGCAGTGATTAATAAGAACTTTGTGTTTTCGTTTGTTAGACTTGAGCCAAGGCAGGCCAATGCACTTGCAACACAATCTGCCTCCTTATTCTGTAACTATCTAGTCGTCAACGTCACCTCAAGTCAATATCTAGGATACTTCTATACCGCTTTTCTTCATTTTTCTTTAATTTTTGAGGCCTTGGGCAGTTATCACAGGCTGCCAGAGGTGGTTAATACTTTTCCACAGAAACCTATTAATTGTCCTACTTTTGATGTTGTGTTGACGTGACATTGACGAGTATTTACATAGGGAAATATTAATATTCTCAAAAAAATAGTTAATTTTTTTTTTTGGATTTATTTCTTTCTCAAAAAAAAAAAAAAAATGTCCGAAACGAATCGTACATTTGCCGTTTTTCTATTAATCAAGCTTTTTCCGATTTAGGCATGACGGCTTGTTCACACTTTTCATAAAGAAAGCACTTAGGAGGAAGGAAGCTGAACATTTGTTACCGATGTGTGTGCGTGTGTATTTAAACTACTGCCTTGTTAATAAGCAGTACAAACGAGTGATGGAGGGTTAAGGTCACCAGAAATCTCAAAGTAAAACATGTAAACATCGCTTAGCTACAAGCAACATCATGTATTTAAGTAAATGGACAACAAAGAAATAGAAACTGCTGAAAGCTTTATAAAAATAAAAAAATAATGCTGCCATTAACTGAAATGCGCTAACTAAACAGTCATTATTGTACTTCGCCTCACAGACTCGCAAGCAAAAAATTATAATAATAAACAAACAAACAAAAAAAAAAAAACTGTGGCGAAAAAAATGCAGTCAAAACATTGAGCAATATTGTGCATTCAAATAAATGCATACACGTATGCACGTATGTCAGTATGTATGTGCTTTAGTGCATGTGCAAATATGTAATCGAGACGGAAAAAATAATAATTGAAAACAAGGAAATCTCGTCTGTTCAAACTGCTCATACACTCGTGCCCGCCTTATCTGTGCCATTCTTTTGATTTGTCTGATTGGTTTGTTACAACGTTCAGTTCACCCAGTGATGCCAAGTTGAAGATGCTGGCATCATTTTGGCTGCTTTTTTAAGAATGCAAAACAAATTTCAGATTTACATATATACAGGGTGGGCAAATTTGAGGTTAGGAAGTAAATTGTCTGTCAAATAAAAAAAAAGTCAAGAATGTAGTTGTCCTCCTTTAACATTTATTTAGTAAAAAGTTGGGAAATTTTAACCAGGGACAGCTGGAAGAACCATAGGCAGTTAGAAAGAGTAAACTAAAACCACTCCTTTTTCCAATAAAATCATCTTTATTGGTGAAGCCCATTTTCAATTACAGCCAATTTACACGATGAATTTTATGACATCTAATTTTATTAATTCCCTTTTGAAATTTGTTCCAAAAACTCTTTGCGTTCATACGATGAATTTGATTTTCATGTCTATTTTTATTTTTTGTTATTGTTTCACATGTACGAGCAAGGCGAATTCATACAAGGTGGACTCACTTATGCAACTCTGTGTACAATTTATTGAACTGTCAAATGAAAAAACAATGGCCGCACACAAAAACGAAAAACCAGAAGAACACTTTGACAGTTCAATAATTTTGCCTTGGTAACAGCTGATCGCCAATTTCTGAACTAAGGCCACCTGGTATGAATTCGCCTTGTGTACAAGTATATGATCTGGAAAAAAACAACAAAACGTAACAAAGAGAATAGGTATTGATGTGAAGAGAAATATGAAAAAAAACCATGAAATCAGAAATCAAGTAATTTTTTCAACTCCTATTTGGTCTCTACACCGTTCGCTATGAAACTAAAAATGACGTCGAAAATTGGACGTCATAAAATTCATCGTGTGAATTGGGTGTTAGGCGGTTAAGTAAACAAAAAAAAAAATTTGTCGCATATGGGGCTCACAAAATCCACAAACTGTCCTCGAACAACCATTCGATCCAAAGAGAGTGATCGTAGTGTGGTAGTGTGGTTTGTGGTCAGGCGGCATCATCGGCCGGTATTTTTTCGAAAATGGCCAATGAAATGGCCTCATAGTGAATTTCGATTTTTTGTTGACAATAGCGACCTTTGGTTTCAGCAAAACAGCGCCACAAACCGCACAGCCGACCAAAAAACAATTCAGTTTGCGTAATTTCCCGATTTGACGATGTCAAATGGCCGTCTCGTTCTTGCGATTTAACGCCGCTGGATTATTATACCCTCCAAAAAAGAACTGCAGGTACATTCATCTTATCATTCAGTTTGTAACGCAACGAAATATCCATCTCCGACCCCATAGAGTATATATATTCTTAATCAGTGATGAAATCTAAGACGATCTAGCAATGCTCATGCGTTCGTCTGTGGAAAACATGATATAGTATATTTTTGGACCCCGTCCCCTTTAGTGGGCGTACGATGTTATATGCAAAAATAGTGTAAATATTAAAAAATTTGTATTCCTTAAACCTATAAGAAGCTGAGATTTTCTCTGATCTTGCAGAGGTGCAACGTCTCCCCCAAGGCCCTTGCTGGAATTATTCTGTAAAAGGAGAAATTTAAATTTGGGTACAGAGATGTCTTAAAGGAACTCTGTCCCACCAACTTAAAACATTTTAAATTTACTTAGTAAATATTTGGAGGGTATTTAAGATTCGTTTCTACTTGTTTCATATAAATTTGTTTTCCTTTTTAAAACGAAATTTTGTAGACAGCAGATATTGCAGGTAACACCAGATATTCGTATAAAAAAATCATGACTCTTCATGAAGAGCTTCTCTAGCGCTTTGCAGACGCCTAAACTTTGTACAAAAAAGCTAAACTGGCAATATTGTTGTAAAATCAGCAACAACAACAGCAGCAGCCCAAAACAAATTCATTCATAAATTCTTCTTAAATGAAAAAGAAAAATACGAAAGTATAATTGTTTATGGCGTCATGCATCATCAATGTTGTTGTTTCTTTAATGCACACTGTATGTGCAAATTGTTTAACTCCACGTTTAATTGTTTATATGGGAGTAGATATTTCAATTTGCTTTGTTTATAACCTGTGTGAATTTATTATTTTTGTTTTGTTTTGTTTTTGCACTTTATCACAAGTATACAAACGTACATAATTTTGTTTTTCTATGCTAACAATAGGTGACCTACCGCACATTTACAAACGTAAATAATTAACAGGGTAAACATTTCATAATCCAGTTTTGTGATAAATATAATAAAGCTCTCTTCATAAAACTGTTCAATATTTGTACCTTTTATGTCCCTGCGTGTAGGTTGATGAGAATTTGGCGAAAATCAAAATATTCGACATGAGCTTAGAGTGCATATTTCCATGAGGCTTAAAGAGGTGGCATTAGCGCCAACGAAATGCTGTCTTAAAGCTAAATTTTATATCTATTAAAAAGAAATTCTTGAAAATTCCTTAATTATATATAACAAATTCTTTAATAACATATCTCAAAAAAAAAAAAAAAATTGTTAAAAACAACCAAAAAGTAGGACTAATGCTAGAGGCGTCAAATGTCAAAAAAAACGTTGAATCGTATGAAATTGTATGGGAGCAGTTAATCTCAACGCGTTGCAACGCCGTAAAAGTTCAATCTATTTCAACTTTTTCGGCGTTGAAACGCCGTCAACGGCGTCGACATTAACTCTAGCATAACTCCGAAAAGTATTAATACAAAACCAAGAAATATTGAATCAACTTTCACACCGATGGCCCCTGTTCGCTCTTTTGCAACGTTTAAAATACTTATTGCCTACATTTTAAAATGGTGTACATTGTCTGTGTTTTCTACGAACTCAAAACAATTGATGTCTTGAAAGCCAGTTTAGCCAATCACCCTTATCCCCTAGTCGCAAAGGAATAAATTCTAGGGAATAATTTTTTTATGCCCATGAACAATAATTTGGCTTCGCTAATTGTTAGGGAATAAAATAAACAACAAAGACAAGTCGACCATGCTATTGTGAATTGATGTAATACAGGGTGGCTCAGAAAGACCGAAGTGGTGTGAATTCCTTATAACTTTTTATTTAAGATATATTTTTTTAATATTTTGTTTTTAAATACAGTAAATTTATAGGGAATATTTTTAGATTAGTTATTAAAAATGATATCCCGCAAGTGGTGGCCATTTACTGCTTGGCACAAATGTGCTCTTTCCAACACATTTTCCATGACCTTTCGCAAAACTTCCGGTGTTTCGTCTCGAATATGGGTTTTTAATTCCTCAATAGTCCTACGCTTATTAACATAAACTCTCCCTTTTAAATAACTCCAAAGGAAACAGTCTGGAGCGGTTAAATCCGGGGAAGGCGGAGGCCAATTAAAATTGCTTCGACTCGAAACGACGGTATGCACGCTGAGTCAACACAATGGACCGTTGATTTGAAAAGTAAATTTCAACGATTTGGGCACGCTGTTCAGTTGTGTATTGCTCCATTATAAATTGTCCAAGTCTTCTTTACAAAATACTGAAAAGAAAAGAAAAGAAAAAAAAAATTATAATAAAAAAGTTATAAGGAATTTACACCACTTCGGTCTTTCTGAGCCACCCTGTATCATTTTTACGCATTTTTCTGTAATTTTCTTAATATCGAGAATTTCTTAAAAAAAAAAGAAAATAACCGAATTAAACTATTTTAAAGTAATAACAGGAAAAAAGTACTTACATACTTCTTCAATTATTATTCCCAATCAAAATGTTTGTAAAAAAAATCACATAATATTTGAGGGGAAACCCCCACGGGAATAAAAATCGGCATTGGCATATTTTTATTTATATGGAAATAATTCACAATTTCAATTTTAGAGAGCAGAGAAATTTTTCATTTGAAAAAGTATTCACGATAGCGTTAAATAATCACCCCTATCGTGAATAATTTGTCCTTCCAAATTTTTCCCTTTTCCCTAAAATTGCAATCATGTAAGAATTACCCGTGAATGATTTCATGCTAAAATTAAATTATTTTCTATTATAATTCGAATAATAGAGTTTAAAAATTTTATTTTATGGGAAGGATCCTTTAATAAGACACAAACTGATATTTTTTGCAACAAATCAGCCCTTGTAGCAAAAATTAGACGGCGAAGTAAATGTTGAAATAGCTATAAAATCTTCTCACCTTTCTTCATTTATCTTCTAAATACTATCCCCCTCCTTAAATAAGAATACTTTTAATTAGTTTTGTTCGGTTTCCAAAATTTATCCCAATTACTTTACTAATAAAAAAAAATGGTGTTTTTATAAGAGCTTGCTGATTTGAAATTTAAATAAAACACATGCCAAATTATGAAATGGCCATAAAAAATTTTTTATTTGGTAGATAATTTCTTGTCATTTAACATTTAAATATAATTTCGGGCATATGGCCACCACGACTATTTTGCACAAAGGTCATTCTGGAGGTCCAATTTTTGACCACCTTTTCAAGCATTTGAGGGCGTATTTCAGCAATGACACGTTGAATACTGGTTTCCAAAGCGTCAATCGTTGCTGGTTTATCCACCGAAACCAATGATTTCAGGTATCCCCACAAAAAATAATCGAGTGGCGTCAAATCACACGAACGCAGAGGCCAATTCACCGGTCCATTTCTCGAAATAATGTTGTCGTTGAAATGTTCTTTCAATAAGTTCATTGTTTCGCCCGCAGTATGACAAGTGGCACCATCCTGTTGAAACCACATTTCGTTTACATCCATATCTTGAAGTTTTGGCACCAAAAATTCTTTGATCATGATTCTGTATCGATTTCCATTCACGGTAACGCGTCGTCCTTCCTCATTTTTAAAGAAATAAGGACCGATGATTCCACCAGCCCATAGACCGCACCAAGCAGTACATTTATCGGGATGCATTGGTAATTCTTGAACGGCGTGTGGATTATCTTTGATCCAAAAACGGCAATTGTGCTTGTAGACATATCCATGCAACCAAAAATGCGCCTCATCACTGAAGAGAATTTTGCGATAAAAAAGCGGATAAACATTTTTAATTGAACACTGTTTTTGAAAATAAATTTCCACGATTTGGAAGCGTTGTTCTGGTGTTAACCTGTTCATGATGATTTGCCAAACAATACTGAGTAGAGACGTCACTTTAAACTTTCAAAACAGCTGTCAGACAACAGAGTGATTCGTATAAAAAAAAAACTTCATAAAAAACCCCCTTTACCATACTTTTAAAATTTTTTTTTTTTTAACTATTTCATATGTATAATATACATTTTTCAACAAAAATTTATTTAATTTTTCATGTTGTTTTCAACTTCTTCTCTTTTTTACATTCACTGAGAACTAATAGCGGGAAAAATTTTTCACGGGAAATTCACGATACCATATTTCCCTTCGAGTGAAATAAAAAATTTCTCGTGAACAAAAATTACACTTTTTATTCACGATAGGTGGGAATATTTCGAGTTTCAAGAAATTTTTTGGCTTGAATCATATTAGAATTTAAAATGTAGCAAAAAGTAAGCCCAGAAAGCATATACTTCAACAACCCAGCCATTGGCTGGAACTTTCCTCATAAATAAGATGTTATATTTTATACTTACGTTTAAAATTAGTACCGAAAAACTGTTGACTTAAGTAAAATTATTTATAACAAATACATAATTCAGAAAAATAAGACATGGGGAAAATAATCAAACGGCAACACAGGGAGTTACATATTTTTAACATTAGCTTAGTAATGCAATTCTCGTATACTGTTTTCTCACAAAAATTGTGTAAAGAAAAATTATTACAAGTATCATAATAAGCTAAAGCACGCAAGTCGTGGTGACAAGCAAAAATACACATGAGTACTGATGATGAAAGTGTAGTAGCTTCCGAAAATACATCTTTTTCCGTCTGGTTTGCATTACAAGTGGAAAATTGAACTGAAGTTAATTGTATCTTTCTTAATTTTGTTCATCTAAATTTAATATCATTAATTTAAAATATAGCCACAAAATAAGTTGAAAAAAAAAACTTATACCTTAAATTAATTTGAAAATGCTTTTCTTTTTTAAACTACTGGCGATTTCTTTTCTGGAAAATATGTAACATTTTGTCAATTTTTATTAAAAAAAGACTACAATTAGGAGCAATTTTAAAATAAAACACATTTTCATAAGAGATGGTAGATCAATTTCCAATAAATTCACTATTTTCAAATGCCATAATGTTACCATTTGCCATTGCAAAGTGCCAAAAATGTAGCATTCTTTTTTAGAAAAGAAAACAACATAAAAAAATATATTTGTAATTAAATTTATTAATAACGTGTTCACACATGCACCTTATTTGAGCTTATCGCAATAAACAGCTTATTGAGCTCATTTATCCATATAAAGATTCAATTAATTGTTGTTCAATAAATATGAAATTGCTATATCATAGAGAAAAATTAAAAATGCAGCCCTGCTAAAAAAAATGCGTTTAGTGAACAAAACAGAACTCACTGAACAAATTTAGTCGAGACTTGTTATCTAAAATGTGGAAAAAGGGATAAAACCCATAAACAAAATATGTCGTGTCATGTTGAAGTTAAATTCTTGGCATTACATTTATTATTGATTAGAAAATTAAAAAAAAAACAATAACAAAAAAGGTCGCAGATTTGAACTTGAGGTCCTCATAAATATGAACATATTTTGCTATTGCTTGTCCTACCTTAACTGAATTGACTAAATATTTTTATACAGAAAAAGCGATAAATGTTTTTCCGTGGTTTTTGTCCTGGCTAGGTTTTGCTTAAATTTATGGACAATTTTCTATCACTCAGCTTCAAAATTCATATGCAAACAGACCGGCATTGGCTATGTGCTATTTTCAGTGCTCTCTTTTTTTTTATCAAAATCTTAATCAGAGACATGCTAACGATTTAAATTAAAATATAAAAATATAAAATTTTTTAAAACACATAAAATTTGTTAAATAGACATATAAACCCAGGATATGCTATCAGCTTAGATGTACGGCCTTACAAATTTCATGAAAAAAATTAGAAAACCATTTGAAGGCAGGTAAATAAGGGGGTCTCTTTTTCTTAAAAAAAAATAAACATTATTCTCAACACTGGGTCAGTCGACGTCAAGGAATCTCTTTGGGAAGTATTTTTTAGGTAAAGCCAGATTTCTAATCGCTTTCAGATAGCAGAATAGATTTACGGTTCTTCTGAGAAATTTGCCGCGATTAATGACGTTGCTTCATTATAAGAGAAAGGATAACTCGTGTACAGTCAGTCACAGGAGCATCAATAATTCACAAAGTATTTTTGAAATAAATAAAAAGTCGTTATTCAGATATTTCTTTTACTTAATTAATTGCAGTGCGTGCTTTGTGACGGATGAGTCAAAATTTTTTAAAAAAAGAATTTTTGGGTATCACCTTTTGATGTAATTATTTATCTATTGTTCAAATTTTTTTTAAATTTGAAATTAAATAGAATTTTTTAATATTACAGTTGAACCTCGATTAACCGGCTCGCGCGGGACCGGGACTAGCACGGATAATCGAAATACTCGGTTAATAGAGGTTTTATTAAAACGTATAAAATTTAATTCTTTTTAAATTGTTTTTATTCAAGAATTCAATTTATATATTTATAGATTCAAATATACCACATATTTTAATTTAAAACATACAACTATCTATTCGTTTATTTAAAATATTCTTTTATATTAGTTTGTTTCATTGTTTTTCAATTGTTCCTTAAATAAATGGTTTTGAATACGATGCATCTGAAGTTTATCTGTTTCTGATATAGCTGGAGAATTTTCTACGAACTTTAACAAAACATTACAGGCCTCTATTGCCTGTGATAAAGTTGGAGTTTCAATTTCAGTCTCTTCATCTTCGGAATTTGAGCTATGATCACTCTCCTGAGCTTGATTGACTATGTTAATGATTTCATTGTCTGATAAAATAGCAAACGGCATAACATCAGTATCGCACTCCATCCACTCTGATAAATTATCAATGGAACATCCAGCCGGTATTTCTATATCTGATTGTATTTCAGGACGGTCACTTAGAAACCATTCACTTAATGCCAAATCTACTGCCGGATTTTCAGAATTTTTGATTGTATATCTATTTTTTAGGCCATCTATTGAATCCCTTTTAGAACCATAAAGCAAAATTTCTTCTTTCTTTCTTTTTCACTAAATCGCGCACAGTTTGCTTAACAACTCCATACTGATCAGATAGTGACCTTACAGTGTTCTTATCGTAATCGTTCATCAAAGCAATTTTGTCTTTAATTGAAAGAACTTTTCTCGCTCTCTTTGGCAATTTGCTATTTGAAGGAGCCATCGTCCCAAAACAGGTGTTAACAGATCAAATTTCACTTACATAATGAATTAATATAGAAGCACGTAGTACAATTGTGTCCACACATTAAAAAGGGGAATCACCGGATTCAAATTAACATAATAAAATATCATATGAATGCTGCACGGATAATAGAGGTAAAGCACGGTTAATAGAGGTAAAAAACCACAGCACGGATAATAGAGGTAAAAGCACGGATAGTAGAGGTAAAAATTCAAATAGAGGTTTAACTGTATATGATTTTTCACAAATCAAGATTTTTCTAAATTTGTTTCCTCAGCATTTGATTTTGAATGTTTTTAATGTTATTATAGGTTTTTTAGTTCTTTCGCAACTTTGACAAATATATATTTTTGCTAAAAGTAATTAATGAATATATTGCTAAGTGCTGAAATTTTTTGCAATCCACGCCATCAATAAATGGCGTCTGATTAAATGGCGCTTAAATTGCCAGATAGCACATTCAACGTGTCAGCTGCCATATACAGAAGTTTTTTTTTATTTATCAACTTTTTTACTGTGCAATCTCGCGATTATTTTCTGCTGGCGTCTCAGAACATGACTACAGTATAAATGATTGCACTTTATACTTTCTGGTTAATTTGTATTAAAATTAAGTGCAATCTAATCAGCAATCAGCAACAATAACAACGTAAAGATGAAAAAGAGAATAAATATTAATGCTAAAGGTCTTTATGGAAATATTATCTATATCCGGCATCTTCCAAAAACAACATATTTTTTTTTTGGGTAATTGTTTTTGTACTTTCATTTTCCTTTACATTTCATGTTGAAGTAGTTATTTCCATGCCCTAAACTGCCTGAAATTCCAACTCTTACAAGAAAGTAAATATCAATCCCTTAATAGGATAATCCAACATATTCTGTAACTAAGTGTCGACAGCATCGTCATCATCGTCAAAAATGAGTTGCTTAGATACTCGTTGTGGTGAACAATTGAATTCTGCTGATGGCCTCAGATTATTCTCTAAGAGGTAGAAATTAACAAGAGGCGGTTAAAAGCTGATAATTGGTGAGGAGACAGTGTAAATAATTGTCCTATTTTTGATATTGTTTAGCCATTGACGTCGAAAAATAGTTACAGAATAAGGGAGAACAGTAGAAATAGAAGACCATGAATTCTTTCTAATTTAGAACAAGTAAAAACGTTATATTCGACCGGGTCGAATCTTAAATACCCTCCAAATATTTAGTAAGTAAATTTAAAATGTTTAACTTGGTGGCACAGAGTTTCTTTAAGACATTTCTGTACCCAATTTTAAATCTCTATTTTGACAGAGTCATTCCGGGAAGGGCCGTGGGGGAGATGTTTCACCTCTGCCAGATCAGAGGATATCTCAGCTTCTTATAGGCTTACGGAATAAAAATTGTTCAATATAAACACTATTTTTGCACATAATATTGTACGTCAACGCCCACTAAAGGAGGCAGGGTCAAAAAATAGACAACATCATGTTTCCCAAAGACGAATGTATGTAGCACTGCTAGATCGTCTCAGACTTCATCACTGATCAATAATATATATACTTTATGGGGTCCAGCTTTCTTTGGGGGGTATTAAAACTGTATTTTGTTGGAGTCGCTCTGGCAAGGGCCGTGGGGGAGACACTTCACATTTGTCATAATACTCTAAAAATAAATGTTTGGGATAATTATATACAAAATTTAACATATTTTTTTTCTGATATAGTCATTTAGGTGGCAAAGGGGGAGGAGGGGGTAGGGCAGAGTAGTACCAGGTTACATCTCAACTTCGTCGTTAAAGCTTAAAAAAGATATTTTTAATTAAGCTAGGATTAAGTAAAACAATTTGTTAAATTTTTACATTATTTTTGCATATAATAACGCCCACTAAAGGGGGCGGGGTCCAAAAATAATTTTTACTTTTATTTTATGGCTCCAATTTTATCGCGTTGGACATTCTCTGACATAAAAATATATACATAATTTGCTTAACAAAATTACAGAAAAACTTTAAAAATTATGTTGTTTTTTAGAGGTTGGTTTAGTTCTTCTTAGGGGAACTTTTCCCCTCTGGCCCGATCCAGCCCATTTACAAACTTGACCTGTGCTTTCCTTCAAGATATATTTATACCAAAGAGTCTAGCTCTTTTCGTTTGGACTGAATCGTGATTTCCACAGACGGACAGAAGGACAGGCTCAGTTCGTCTTAGATTTCATCACTGATCAAGAATATATATACTTTATGGGGTCTCAGATGGTTATTTCGCTGCTTTGAATGACAAAGTGAATATACTCTCCACATTCTTTTGTGGGAGGGTATAAAAAGACGAAATCGATAACAAGAATAAGACTTGACAGCTACATAAGTTTTCAGCAATGTAAACACGGTTGCCAGATCAAACAATATTGCAAAATCTGGCAATGTGCTCGAAATTTACTAACAATGAAATACTTACTATTTTATTGCCAAGAAACCTTTACAATTTTATTGCTAGTCAATTGTGTCACAAGTTTGTATGGCAAAAAAATTTTTTTAGTTCACGTGGCTGCCCGATTATTGTGGGAGCAAAAATTACCAGATCAAAGCATTTGACAGAAATCATATGGCAGGGATTGTCAATGGTTGAAGAGTAACAATTAATTAATTGCAAAAAGTGTTAAATATTTATTTGTATAAACAAAACATTTTGCAAAATATCGGCGCACAGATGCCGGCGATCGGTTTCTGTGACTGACTTTACACGGCGAGTGAGATGCAACACTCTCAAAAGAGAGTAAACGAATAGTGGCCTGCCTGCACTTAAAAATATAATTTCTAACGAGGCTTGATGTTGACTGACTGAAAGCTGCTCTGCGACTGATTTAAATATTTATGCATTAAACACATTCACGACAGCAGGCTACCGACTACAACCTGTCAGAAATAGAATACATATGTTTAAATGGGAATAATTATTTTCACGGCTACACGGCAGGTTGTTGTCCGTGCTACTTTTGTGGTTGTAGTCAAATTAAACTAATTTCTATTTTCATAGGCGACAATAAATAAATTAGTGCTGCCAACACAGTTCAAAATCTCTAAGAATTAAGCGTTTAAAAATATTTTCAAACTGGTCAAGAATATGAAAATTGTTAAAAATAAAACATGTTAAAGCCCTTTCAAGAATAAAAACTATTTTGTAATTTTTATTTATTTATTTTTTTGCGTTCTCGCTGCAATTTTTAATTTTATTTATTTATTATTATTATTTTTATTTTTTTTGGTTATAACTCCTAGAACATATAACGCATATAAACTATTTGGTTATCATTTCAAAGTACTCCAAAATGTCTTTCTATTGTTAGACATATTTTTGAAGTTTAATCACCTATTGTAAGTATTATTAAACTTTGAAATTTGTTATCTGACTTTTCAAGTAAAAATTCAATTATTTTGAAAAAAGCTCGATGCAACAACATTTGAACTCTATTTTTATACGTGATAGCCGTTATCGATAAAAGACGTGAGTTAGGTCACAAATGAATTAAATCATAAACTCATTTTCATAGTGCCATAACAAAAAAAGGACATCAAAATGTATTTATTACAAATGCAAAAACAATAAAGAGCTATAAACAAATAAAGTGTTTTTATTATTAATTTTATTTCGATTTATAAATAGATTTAGAATAAGCGCTTTTATTTTTTATATGAAAGTGGCACCACTAAAATGAGTTGTTGACGTAGTGGCTGTCGCTTTCAAAATAATTAAGTAGCCGACTATATGGCAACAAGTGTTGCTAGCGGCACATGTAGCCATGTAGTCGGTAGCCTGCTGTCGTAAATGTGTTTAATGCATTATATTTCACATCACATATATTTGACTTTTAGACTTATGGTAGGAGCACAACTGGGCCGGACGACGAATTTCGTTCAGTACGACGAATTCTTTGGTAAAAATTCGCTTTATAAATTCGTCGTATGAAACACAATAACAACGAATAAATTAAAATAATGAACAAAAAAATTTTAATTTATTTTTTAAATCTTTGTAATCCTATGATGCCAGATTGTTTAGACATTCTATAATTACCTCGGTGGTGTCCAATTTTTCCAGAACAAATTCCTTTATGTAATTATTTTCTGAAATTTTTTTTCTGTAAATAAATTATTCTTTTTATTTAGGAGCTGATGAGGTGACCATATGAAAAAGTAGGAAATAGGAAGAAATTCCATATTATAAAAAGTGTTCAAAATTAATAAAAAGTCGTCCGAATGATACATTTTTTGTAAATAGGTGAATGCATTTTTAGTATGCACTGAAAATTTCCGTGCTACATGCAACAATACAGTAGTGAACTATATTTTTCCACAAAAAACCAGTTTGAGTATATGAAACCTGGTCACCTGATACTGCTTTGTTCGTCGTTCGCTGACAATTAGAAATAAATCTATTTCAACTTTCGCTGAGTATGACGAATTTCGACCAACACCACGATTGTGTGAATTTCCATGTGTTTTATTTTTGGCGACGAATATTCGTGACCAAAAATTCGTCGTTCGTCGCAGTTGTGTTCCTAGCATTACAGTGTTGCCAATAGCAATATTTTTAAATGTCATTTTGAAAGGACGAAGGTTAACAGATGAATAGAGGAAAATTCGTCATATACAATATGAAAACAAACTTTTTCGAACTTGATATTCTTTCTTAACTGAAAAACGACAAAGTTTTAATATGAATTAAGATTCTATAGGCTAATTGTTCGAAATTTTAATTTAAATCTCAGAAAGACATGAAAAATATTCCAAGGCACAAAGGCAAGTCAACATCAGTTTTGTTCAACTTACACAGCAGAGCAGAACAGCTGTTTTCGAAAGACGCAACCCTTTCATCATCAGTGCTCATGTGTATTGTGTTTGTCACCACTTATTAGGTGGCTTAGTTGAATGTGATAACAGTTCCTATTTACACAAATTTTATTGTGAAAAAGAATACGGGAACTGTATCAACCTGATGTTAACATGTTATTGTTATAATACCCGTGTTACCGTTTGATTATTTTTCTTCATGTCCCATTTTTCTGAATTTTTTGTTCCATCATACCTAAGTCAAACTTTTTTGGTTTGAATTTTATACTTAAGTACATGTGAACGTTTTTCCAATTTTTATTATTGGGTAGCTCAAGCCATAGCTTAAATTTTTATGTAGTAATAATTTTAACGAACATTTTATATTGCTATATTAAATTTGAATTAAGATTCTATAGGCTAATTGTTCGAAATTTTAATTTAAATCTCAGAAAGACATGAAAAATATTCCAAGGCACAAAGGCAAGTCAACATCAGTTTTATTATTAAGTTTTAAATTTCAATATGAATGTTTTAATTAGCTTTGAGATCTTTTCCAAAAATGTACAGTCTCTTTACAATAACATATTCAGAATGTTATGGAAAATACTTGGTAATCATGATCATCTTTAATGTTATTTTATGATTTGAAATATTATTTCATCAAATGAAATTCTTAAAAATAAATATCTGCAACATTTTTCTGCACAACGCAAAGTAGTGTCGAAAAAAGCTTAATGAATTAAAAATAATTATACGATATATTTATATTGTTGAATCCTTTTGTATGAAAAAATATAAAAATTTTGTAAAATAATGTAAAGTATTATGGCAATAGGATTATAGCACACCGTTTGAATCACCCCAATTGTTTTGTAAAATAAAAATAATAATATACACATTAACAATTGCATCGTTGCCCAAATCAATTACCCTTTTGTACGGATAAACTCCCTACGAACCGGCTTATAAAACGCAATTGTAATAAGCCAAAAGAAATAAAATGTCTAAATAATATTTTATAAAAAGCCATTGTAATAAGGAAAACAAATAAAATTTCTATCGTGTGTAATAGCCGTCCATTTGAAGACTGAGCCCAACTGAACACAAGCATCACGATTTTTATTATTTATTTCGTTTTATATACATTTTATTATTATGCTTTTATTATCTTTTTTTATTTTATTAATTAAAATGAAGCTTAATATTAAATGTATTAAAATACATATTGTACGTTTCCTTCCAATTAAATTGGATTGTAAAAAGTTATTAAGCCATAAAATAAAGATGTGAGTTTGGAAACGGCAACGCTATATAAAATGGCCAAATAGAAGGTAATTTTTTTAGCAACACTGTTTTTTGCAGCTCAGCTGTTTTCATGTAACGTGTTACTGTTAAACATGTTCAGTTTGGTCTGCACTTTAAACATGAATCGAGTTACAAAAGAACAACGCTTGCAGGTTATTGAATTTTATTATCTAAATTCATGTTGGGTTAAGAAAGTGCATCGTGTTCACTTCTGATTGAGTGGATACTCATTTCTGGTTGAATAGAATCGTGAAGAAACAAAATTGAGAAGCGGGATCGGTAAACAGGTTATTTCATGTTTGGGGACCGTCAATTGGTCGCCTAAACCGTGAAATTTAACACTTTCAAATAACTTCTTGTGGGTCGTTGTTAAGATGCATGTCCACAAAAATTAACACACTAGAAGGCAATATTCAACCTAGCTTATGAACCATTTGAGGCGTAGCCGCGGTCATCTCTAAACATTTAATTATACAGATCATTCTACCGACTCAAATAAAGACATCATACATTTCAGAAAATTTTATGTCTTGTTTTATACCCTCCAAAAACTAAAATGGAGGGTATATTCACTTTGTCACTCCATTTGTAACGCAGCGAAATATCCATCTGAGACCCTATAAAATATATATATTCTTGATCAGTGATGAAATCTAAGACGATCTGAGCATGTCCATCCGTCCGTCCGTCTGTGGAAATCACAATTCAGTCCAAACGAAAAGAGCTAGACACTTGAAATTTTGCATAAATATATCTTGAAGGTTAAGTTCGGAGATGTGCTAAATCGGGCAAGAGGGAAAAAAGTTCCCCTAAACCCCTAAACTGAACCAACCTCTAAAAAACAACATAATTTTTAAAGTTTTTTGTAATTTTGTTAAGCAAATGATATAGTTTTATGTCAAAGAACGTCCAACGCATTAGACGTGGAGCCATAAAATCAACAAAATAAATTTTTCTACCCCGCCCCCTTTAGTGGACGTTATTATATGCAAAAATACTGTAAAAATTTTACAAATTGTTTTACTTAAGCCTACATTCCTTAAAAATAACATTTTTAAGCTTTAATGACGAAGCTGAGACGTAACCTGGCACTACTCTGCCCTACTCCCTACTCCCTCCTCCCTACTAAAAAAAGAAAATTAAAAATAAATTTTACATATAATTATCCCAAACATTTATTTTTAGAGTTTTATGGCAAAGGTGAAATGTCTCCCCCACGGCTCTTGCCAGAGCGACCCCACCAAAATACAATTTTAATACCCTCCAAAGAGAATTGGACCACATGAAGCATATATGTATATTCTTGATCAGTGATGAAGTCTAAGGCGGTCTGGCAACGCCCATACGTTCGTCTGTGGAAAACATGATATAGTCTATTATTGGACCCCGCCCCCTTAAGTGGCCGTTGACTTACGTTATTATATGCAAAAAATAGTGCAAATATTGAACAATTTTTATTCCTTATACCTATAAGAAGCTGAGACGTTCTCTGATATTGCAGAGGTGAAACATCTCCCCCACGGCCCTTCCCGCAATGACTCTGTCAAAATAGAGATTTAAAATTGTGTACAGAAATGTCTTAAAGGAACTCTGTGCCACCAAGTTAAACATTTTAAATTTACTTACTAAATATTTAGAAGGTATTGAAGATTCGACCCGGTTAAATATAACGTTTTTATTTGTTTTTTTTATCAAATAATCAACTATTACATAGACAACTTTGTTATCAAATAAAAAACTTTTTTTTATCAAATAATCACCTATTACATAGACAACTTTTGTTAACAATGATTTGTTTTCCCAAAAATACAATTGTAATGGTTTTAAAATCCCTAATGTTTTCAGGTTCGAAAATAATAAAAACAAGTAAAAACGTTCTATTCGACCGGGTCGAATCTTAAATACCCTCCAAATATTTAGTAAGTGAATTTGAAATGTTTAACTTGGTGGGACAGAGTTCCTTTATATAATATCGTACGTCAATGCCCACTAAAGGGGGCGGGGTTTAAAAATAGGAAATATCATGTTTTCCACAGACGATCGTATGGGCATTGCTAGACCGTCTTGGACTTCATCACTAATCAAAGGTCATTTAGCGGGCAAAGGGGGAGGAGAGGGAAGGGCAGAAATCGGCAGTCATCAAGCTCTAAAAATAAATGCTTGGGATGATTATATACAAAATTTAAAAAAAAAAATTTTTTTTGGTAGGGTCATTTAGAGGGTGAAGGGAGAGGAAGGGGTAGGGCAGAAACAGGTAGTCATAAAACTCTAAAAATAAATGCTTGGGATGATTATATACTAAATTTAAATTTTTTTTTTTTAATAGGGTCATATAGCGGGCAAATTGGGAGGAGGGGGTAGGGCAAAAATCGGCAGTCATTAAGCTCTAAAAATAAATGCTTGGTATGATTATATACAAAATTTAAAAAAAAAATTTTTTTTTGGTATGGTCATTTAGTGGGTGAAGGGGGAGGAAGGGGTAGGGCAGAGTAGTACCAGGTTACGTCTCAGCTTCGTCGTTAAAGCTTAAAAATTTTATTTTTAAAGAATGTAGGCTTAAGTAAAACAATTTGTTAAATTTTTATGCTATTTTTGCATATAATAACGCCCACTAAAGTGGGCGGGGTCCAAAAATTATTTTTTTTGTTCTATGGCTCCAAATTTAAGGCGTTGGACCGTATTTGACATAAAAATATATCATTTGCTTAACAAAATAACCAAAAAACTTTAAAAATGATGTTGTTTTTTCTGGGTTGGTTTAGTACTTCTTAGGGGAACATTTATCCCTCTTGCCCGATTTAACCCATCACCGAACTTAACCTGCTCTAAGCTTTAAAATATATTTATGCTAAATTTCAAGGGTCTAGCTCTTTTCGTTTGGACTGAATCGTGATTTCCACAGACGGACGGACGGACATGCTCAGTTCGTCTTAGATTTCATCACGGATCATGAATATATTTACTTAATGGGGTCTCAGATGGATATTTCGCTGCTTTGAATGACAAAGTGAATACACTCTCCATATTCTTTTTTGGAGGGTATAAAAAGGGAAAATTACCATTATTTTATCGTTCAGACATTTTGTCTGAGTATGAGTACTTGTTATTGGTACTTCTAGGGCAATGGGTTTAATACAAAAAGGTCTGCCCTTACACTAGTTGTATGGTTTATTCATATATTTTTCCCCACCATGCTTAATTGCATGTGTCCTTGACATGGTCCCTATAATGTTTTCTTTTTTCCTAAATTGTCTTCATATACAACTCTAAACAATACAACAAATCTTAATCCGTTAACAGCGTTGTCAACTCAGTGCTTTTAGCACTGTTTTTAGTGCTTTTTAAAATTTATTACGCGAAAAATTGTGGCTTCAGTGCTTTTTGGTTTTTGGTGCTTTTTTTGGTGCTATTTTCATTCGGTGGCACCAGACAATAAAAAATTTTGCTATTAAACTTTTATCTTTACCATATTCCAATGCTGAAGTAGAACGAGTTTTAAGCTCAATGAATTTTTTAAAAAGAAAAATTAGAATCGCTGCATTCGGTTAGTGCGCTTTTACAAATCAAAAACGCACTTAAAAGGGAAAATTCTTGTTGCGAAACGTATGAAATTCCAGATGAGGTCAATATTCATAAATACAAAAATGGTTTATAAAACGTTGGAATATGAAATAAAAACGGTATTATGGGCAGATGACCGTGATGAGGAATTCACGGACTTTGATATTGACCTTTAACAAATACAAATTGAAATTCATTCGTTATTATATGAATATATTTTTTTGTTACTTTAAACGTTATTTTACTTTTGTTACCTTAAAAGAAATGAAATATGGCAGAGAAAGTGCATCACTTTAAAAGTTCACAGGAGAATAAAAAACAATATAAAATTTATTGCTTTTTCTATGGCGATATTTACAATATGTTGAGTTATTTTTTAGTGTAATATATGAATTATTAAAAATAGTAATAAATGAGTCTTCTGTTTCTTATTTTATCTCTTTATAATTATTATTGTACTCTATTATTTTTAAGCTTAAGGCTTCTTTATTTTTATTGGATATTAATTATTTAAAAATAATTAATTTCCTGAAGAAGTCACACAAAGGAGTGACGAAATATTGAAAAATAAAATATTTTAAATAAAAATAAAGAGACCTTAAGCTTAAAAATAATAGAATACTATAGTAATAAATGATCTCTTATTTTATAAATTTTTTGTTAATAAGTGTGTAAAATAGAAAAACAAAATTAAATAAAATCATATTTTAAATAAAAGGCAATTAAAATAAAAAAATATTTATATTTAGTGCTTTTTTTCAGAAATTACGCGTTTTTTGTCCGATTTTAGTGCTTTTCAAAATTTCAAAGTTGACAACGCTGGCCGTTAAAACTTATTATTTTAGAACATATTTTCCATGAATACCCCAATAATTTGTTTTATGAAGTTCTTGGACCTTATTTTTGATTACTTTATTATGTTTATATAAGCAAAAGGTCAATTATTTTTTATATTATTTTAAAATAAAAAATAATTGACCTTTTGCTTAAATAAACATAATAAATTAATACCTCAATAATTTTATCCAATTCAAATTAATTTTATATCGTATATAATAACGAAACCAATTAGCCACAATTACTTAATCGGCATTTTCTTTTTCTCTTTTCAGGTAAGTCAATATAAAAAATTTCATATAATTAAAGATGATTCGAGAAAATGATAAAACTAAGTTAAAGGTAAATAAAAGATTCAACAAATTTACTGGAATTTAAAAACGATTAAAATCTAGCAACAGATAGATAAAAAACTAGTTTCCATTGTTGCGTTTTGTTTTTTATACCCTCCAAAAAAGAATTTGAAGGGTATATTCACTTTGTCATTCCGTTTGTAACGCATCGAAATATCCATCTCAGACCCCATAAAGTATAAATATTCTTGATCAGTGATGAAATCTAAGACGAAATGAGCATGTCCGTCCGTCCGTCCGTCTGTGGAAATCACGATTCAGTCCAAAGGAAAAGAGCTAGACTCTTGAAATTTGGCATAAATATATTTTGAAGCTTAGAGCAGGTTAAGTTCGAAGATGGGCTAAATCGGGCAAGAGGGAAAAAAGTTCCCCTAAGAAGAACTAAACCAACCCAGAAAAAACAACATAATTTTTAAAGTTTTTTGGTTATTTTGTTAAGCAAATGATATATTTTTATGTCAAATACGGTCCAACGCCTTAAACTTGAAGCCATTAGATAAAATAAAAATATTTTTGAACCCCGCCCACTTCAGTGGGCGTTATTATAGGCAAAAATAGCATAAAAATTTAACAAATTGTTTTACTTAAGCCTACATTCCTTAAAAATGACACTTTTAAGCTTTAATGACGAAGCTGAGACGAAACCTGGTACTACTCTGCCCTACCCCCCCCTTTCCCCTTCGCTCCCTAAATGACCCTAACAAAAAAAAAATTTTTTTTAAATTTTGTATATAATCATCCCAACCATTTATCTTTAGAGTCTTATGACTGCCGACTTCAGCCCTACCCCTCCTCTTCCTTCGCCCCCCCCCCCCAAACGCCCCTACCAAAAAAATTTTTTTTTTTTAAATTTTGTATATAATCATCCCAAGCATTTATCTTTAGAGTTTTATGACTGCCTGTTGCTGCCCTACCCCCTCCTCCCCCTTTGCCCGCTAAATGACCCTATTAAAAATAAATAAAATTTTTTTTTAATATTGTGTATAATCATCCCAAGCATTTATTTTTAGAGTTTTATGTCTACCTGTTTCTGCCCTCTCCCCCTTTGCCCTCTAAATGACCCTATCATAAAAAGAAATTTTAATTTTGTATATAATTATCCCAAGTATTTATTTTTAGAGTTTTATGACAAAGGTGAAATATTTCCCCCACAGCCCTTGCCAGAGCGACCCCGCCAAAATACAGTTTTTATACCCTCCAAAGAGAATTGGACCCTATAAAGTAAATATGTATGTATATTTTTCATTAGTGATGAAGTTTAAGACGGTCTAGCAATGCCCATACGTTCGTCTGTGGAAAACATGATATTGTCTATTTTTAAACCCGCCCCCTTCAGTAGGCGTTGACGTACGATATTATATAAAGGAACTCTGTTCCACCAAGTTAAACATTTTAAATTCACTTACTAAATATTTGGAGGGTATTTAAGATTCGACCCGGTCGAATATAACGTTTTTACTTGTTTTTTTTATCTTGGACCAGCACTCAGGGGATGAGCCCTACATATGCAGTGCATTGCGCCGGAACTGGAAAGGAAGGGATAGTACTGAGGGGACAGATGGAGAAAGATGAGAAGATGGATAATTTTGTGTAGCTATTTCAAGCTTTTTACTTCGCCGGCTAATTTTTGCTACAGGAACGACGCACTGTGGGGTGAAAGCCCTCACAAGTGGCGATTAATTCAAAAGATTAACTTAAACTTTCACAATCGTATTTGGCACCATATGAAAATAGACAAAATTCTACATCACTAACTGCAAAAATAAAAGTTCTTGGTAGTTTACTTTATTTGCAGTGTGTGTTCAAAGTTCAATAATTATTTTTTTTTTATTTTTACGCCCATTGATTAAAAGAGAAAATTTTGTTATATCAAGTGATTGTAGTTTTTGTTAAGACTTCTGTAAGTAAAAGTTTTATAATGGAACCGTCAACTTCGGGTATATGAGCATTTAAAAAATTATATTTTGTTTAGATAAATATATATACTTTATGTGGTCTCAGATGGATATTTCGCTGTGTTACAAAGTGAATATACCCTCCATATTCTTTTTTGGAGAGTATAAAAAACTCGTGGGAAAAAATTAATTCCCGATAGGGGAAATTTAATTTTAGCGTAAAATCATTCACGGAGAATTTTTTCATGATTGCAATTTTATGGAAAAGGGAAAAATTATTCATGATAAAGGTTTACAAAAACAAAAAAATAATTATTTATTATAAGTATAAATTTAAAGGAATAATGTTGATTTATTTTTAATGACCTTATCAGTTTATTGTAATATTTATCAAGCTTATGGTCGTTTTTTATAATAAAAATTATAAGAAATAATATATTATAAAAAACGACCACAAGCTTGATAAATTTTAAAGGAATAATTTTAACAAAATGAAATTGCAACTCTGAAGCACAACTTGTTATACAGGGTGTTTTTTTTAAAGGTATAGAACTTCGAATTGAAATAAAACACAAGAAAATCGTTTTTATGTCCATCAATTTGGCTTTATTGGAAGGATAATTTTATGCCATTAATGTTTAAATATGATTTCGGGCATGTGGCCGCCGCGGCTGGCTCGAATAAAGCCAATTCTACAGGTCCAATTTTCAACCACTTTTTCGAGCATATGGGGCCGTATGTTGGCAAAAGCGCCACGAATGTTGGCTTCCAAGTCCCCTAACGTTTCTGGTTTGTTGGCGTAGACGAGCGACTTCACATATCCCCAAAGAAAATAATCCAATGGTGTCAAATCACACGATCTTGGTGGCCAATTGACAGGTCCATTCCGCGAAATTATGCGCTCATCGAATGTTTCCTTCAATAAATCGATTGTGACGTGCGCTGTGTGGCATGTAGCGCCGTCTTGTTGGAACCACAACTCATCCACATTCATTTGCGCAAAATCTTCCATGAAGTTGATGGACAAAGCTCCAATTGCTGGCCACGGTGGCGAATCGATTCATTCGGGTCCTCTTCAACACTTTGCTCTACAGCGGCAATTGTTTCTTCGGTGCGCACTGTTCAACGTCTCTGCGGATGCGTATTATCACATAGAGTAAACGTAGTGCGAAAACGATCCATGGTTAACCGAATTAATTGCTCTGATGGACGATTATGTCGACCATAAAATGGACGGAGCTTGCGGTAAACTTCGCGAACTGAACCATTACTTTCGAAATAAATTTGCACGATTTGCAAGCGTTGTTCTTTTGTCAACCTGTTCATGATGAAATGGCAAACCAAACTAAATATTAATCACTTGACAACTGACAAAATGGCCGCCAGTTAAAAAAGTGATGCCAACTTAAACTTCTATACCTCAATAAAAAACACCCAATATTATAATTTGTTAAGTTATGCAATTTTTTATTTGACACATTGTTGTCACAATTCAATTGTTTAAATTTCATTTATATATAATAATTTGTTACGTTTATATTCAAAAATGCCATCTTATTGAGAATGTGACTGATTAAGTTTTTTGCCTAGTGCCACTTTCATTTTAACAAATAACGCAAGTTTAAAAAATTTTTTAGCTTTTATTAAAAGTATATTTGCAATAGATACAAACATGCGGCCAGCAATCACTATAGTGTTTTTTTATCTTTGAAAATGTTTATGAGCTGCCGTTTTCATTGGAAAACTCAGCCACAGCTGTGAGTCATTAAATGAAAAATACGTTTATTGGCTGGCCGTCCTGCATCTACTGTTTATTAATTACTTGCAATCGTGTTTGTGGGATTGTGTATGGCCGAAGTGTAATTTCAGTTACTACTTCAATTGTAATTGAGCAGGTCCGTGAGTGTTGCTTTGATTAGTGGACTTAAGTAGTCAACCTTGTCCGCATATGTGTACACGAGTACATATGTATGTATTTGTGTCTGGCTGTCTGTCCGGCTCATGTACTTATATTTGTTTGAATGCTTGCTTGTATGCTTAAGCGTTATGTTAGAGCTTAATTACTTAATGGAATGTCATTCAAATTCTTGGTAAATACCTGTACAACATACTCCTCTACTTACCAGCAACAGTTTACAAAACCATTTGTAAACACAAACTTTTTTTAAATTTATATTCCCAAGAGTTGAGTTTGTGCCAAACTTTAATAATGAATCAAAGACTACTATTAGCAAACGGATTTCTTCTTTACAATTACAAAAAGAAAAAGAAAAAAAAAGTTTCGTGAATGGAACAACCAGCCAACAAAAGAAAACAAATAATACAGATGAAAAAAAATCGTCGTAGCAACTCCACCCAGATGTTTTTTATTGAACAATTATTAATAATTTTCGGATTTGTTGGTGGCTGTTGTTGTTGTTGTTGTTGTTGTTGTTTGTTTTTAGAATAATTTAAATGTAACAAGATTTCAGTGGCATTATTTTCTTTTCGCCAGCCGAAATAATAAAAATGTTATGGTTATGGATATTTTTGTAGTGTGTGGGCTTTTTTGACAGATCGGAACTAATCGAAATAATTTTTATTGTGTGGCTTGTTTCTGGTTTTGTTAATTGCGTTCCACTTCAACAAGGAAATTATTTTCATAGAAATTATATTTATAATTATGAATGACATGTTTAAGGAGAAACTGTAGACAGTCAATTAATCACATAATATTTTTTTATATGTTTTATTTTATTTATTTATTTTTTTGTAAGGAAACTATAACTGGATTATTAATAAAACGTAAATAGTAGTTCCGGCCATACGATGGTAGTGGCAGTATTGAAAAATTAAAAGTTAGAAGATTTGAAGAATTGAAGGGTATTTTCACTCAATCGTTCAGTGTGTAACGCAGTGACATATCCCTCTAAAACCCCATGAGGCATATACATACATTAGAACGTCTCGAAAAAAAGCTTCGCCGTACACCACCGAATATAAAGCATTGTTGCAAGGTGATTTCGAAAAAAAAAAAAATATTTTTTTGCCGAAAGTAGGGGTCGCCAAAATACATTTTTCATGATATCTGCTACATTTATAGTCGGATCTCAAAGAGCGATATGTCGATGTTTTTGTCTTGAGGAGGCCACTGTTTTGCTTTGATAATCATTGGCCTCAAATATACCGTTCTTGTAGTTACCCACCAAATCTTAGATCCTACCACCCTAATGTGCCACCCTAATATCAGAATATTACAGCACGCAAAAAATCATTAAACTTTTGCTAAGGAAGTTTTTCAATAATTCCAACAGATATATATGTATACTTTTTTGCCGAACGTAGGGGTAGCCTTTTTATCATATCCTCGATATTTACAGCTTCTTGATTCTTGATTCGTCCACTGCCGTCCATAGAAAATAACGCGTACCTTTTCCATTCCGAGAATGTTTTGTAATCGATGATAACAGACCAAGATCCGCTATTGCGTTCAGATGGCTATGCTAAGATTTTATCAGCCAAATGTCCGGTCCACAGGATCATAATATCATAAACTTCGAGCGTGACTCATATTTCAATATGATCAATTGGACCAAATTTGAATTGACTGAGCCGCCATGCATTTTTTCTAAGCTCGAGAGCCGTCAAAAATATAGCCAACTTGAATCATTTCAAAATATGATTGACTAAAAGTTTTTGATTTTAAATTAATTTTTTTAAATCTTTCTGCATAAGTTAGAATAATATGGGTAAGTTCTATTTGGGATATGATGGGTAAGTACAATGATTACTAAAGAAAATAAAAAGGCGAGAGAAAAACATCGATACATCACACTTTAAGATCCGATTATAGATATCGACGATATGACAAAAAATTTAGAAATGCTACCCTACGTTCGGCAAAAAATATATATTATGCTAGGAACACAACTGCGACGAACGACGAATTTTTGGTAGCGAATATTCGTCGCCAAAAATAAAACACTTCGGTGTATATGAAAATGCACACAATCGCTTTGGCTTTGGTCGAAATTCGTCATACTCAGCGAAAGTTGAAATAGATTTATTTCTAATTGTTTCGTCAACGAACGACGAACAAATCAATATAAAGTGACCAGGTTTCATATACTCAAACTGGTTTTTTGTGGAAAAACATAGTTCACTACTGTATAATTTTCAGTACATACTAAAAATGCATTCACCAATTCACAAAAATGTATCATTCGGACGATTTTTTATTAATTTTGAACACTTTTTATAATATACTTTTTCTTTCTATTTCTATTTCTCACTTTTTCATATGGTCACCCCATCAGCTGTTAAATGAAAATAATAATTTATTTACAGACAAAAAATTTTTCAGAATATAATTACAAAAAGGAATTTGTTCTTAAAAAAATGGACAACACCGGGATAATTATTGATTGTCTAAACAATCTGGCTGGCATCAGAAGATTATAATGATTTAAAAAACATATATTAAAATTTTGCTTGTTTATTATTTTAATTTATTCGCCGTTATTGTGTTTCATACGACGAATTTATAGAACGAATTTTTACCAACGAATTCGCCGTACTAAACGAAATTCGTCGTTCGTCCCAGTTGTGTTCCTACCATTATATTTTTCCTTTTTTTTTAATAGTTCTGTTAGAATTATTGAAAAACTTCCTTGGCAAAAGTTTAATGATTTTTTGCGAGCTTTAATTTTCTGATATTAGGGTGGTACATTAGGATGGTAGGAACTGAGATGTGGTGGGTAAATACTACAAGAGGATATTCGAGGTCGATGACTATAGAAGCAAAACATTGCCTGCCCTCTTCGAGACAAAAACATCAATGTATCACTTTTTGAGATCCGACTGAAAATGTAGAAGATATAACGAAAAATGTATTTTGGCGACCCCTACTTTCGGCAAAAAAAATTTTTTTTTGAACCGCCTTGCAACAATGCTTTAGATTCGGTGGTGTACGGCGAACTTTTTTTTTTTTTTTGCCTATAAGGCGAGACGCTCTAATATACATATATGTACATATATTCTTGATCGCCTGTGGAAATCACGGCACATTTCGAACGAAAAGAGCACGACCCTTGAAATTTGTTACAGATAAATTTTGAAGAATAGCACAGAGCAAGTTTGTGAATGGGCTACATCGGGCCAGAGGGGAAAAAGATCGCATGAGTAGAACTGAAGTAACCTCTGGAAAACAACATAATTTTTCAAGTTTTTTTTTGGTAATTTTGTTAAGCAAATGATATATTTTTGTGTCAAAGAAAGTCCAAAGCCAGAAAATCGTTTTTGGATCCCGCCCCCGTCAGTGGGCATTGAAGTAACCTATTACATGTTAAAATAGTGTAAATATTAAATTGTGTTCCTTAAGGAGACGTTTTACCTTTGCAAGATCAGAGAACATCTCAGCTTCTTATAGACTTAAGGAATAAAAATTGTTCAATATTTACACTATTTTTATACCCTCCAAAAAAGAATTTGTCATTCCGTTTGTAATGCATCGAAATATCCATCTCACACCCCATAAAGTATATATATTCTTGATCCGTGATGAAATCTAAGACGATCTGAGCAGGTCCGTCCGTCCGTCCGTTCGTCTGTGGAAATCTCGATTCAGTTCAAACGAAAAGAGCTAGACTCTTGAAATTTGGTATAAATATATTTTGAAGCTTAGAGCAGGTTAATTTCGGAGATGGGTTAAATCGGGCAAGGGGGAAAAAAGTTCCCCTAAGAAGAACTAAACCCACCCAGAAAAACACAACAACATGATTTTTAAAGTTTTTTGGCTATTTTGTTAAGCAAATGATATATTTTTATATCAAACACGGTTCAATGCCTTAAACTCGAGCCATAAAATTAAACAAAAAAATTATTTTTGAACCCCGCCCACTTTAGTGGGCGTTATTATATGCAAAAATAGCATAAAAATTTAACAAATTGTTTTACTTAAGCCTACATTCCTTAAAAATAAAATTTTTAAGCTTTAATGACGAAGCTGAGATGATACCTGGTACTCCTCTGCCCTACCCCCTCCTCCCCCTTCACCGCCTAAATGACCCTCCCAAAAAAAAAATTATTTTAATTTTGTATATATTCATGCCAAGCATTTATATTTAGAGTTTTATGACTGCCTGTGTCTGCCCTACCCTCTCCTCCCCCCTTTGCCCCCTAAATGACCCTATGAAAAAAAAATTTTAATTTTGTATATAAGCATCCCAAGCATTTATTTTTAGAGTTGTATGACTGCCGATTTCTGCCCTACCCTCCCCTCCCTCTTTGCCCCCTAAATGACCCTATGAAAAAAAAAATTTTAATTTTGTATATAATCATCCCAAGCATTTATTTTTAGAGTTTTATGACAAAGGTGTAATGTTTCCCCCACAGCCCTTGCCATAGCAACCTCGCCAAAATACAGTTTTCATACCCTCCAAAGAGAATTGGACCCTATAAAGTAAATATGTATATTCTTGATTAGTGATGAAGTTTAAGACGGTCTAGCAATGCCCATACGTTCGTCTGTGGAAAACATCATGTAGCCTATTTTTAAACCTGCCCCCTTCAGTAGGCGTTGACGTACGATATTATATATAGAGGAACTCTGTCCCACCAAGTTCAACATTTTATATTTACTTGCTAAATATTTGGAGGGTATCCAAGATTCGACCCGGTCGAATATAATGGTTTTACTTGTTACGTACATATCGATCTTGTAATGTTTGCAATATTCCAAAAAAGAGTTTTATGCAAAGAAAAATTGTCCACGCTAGTTCAGCTAGTAATAAATAATGTTTAATTTATAAAAATAACTGAACGATTAAAGCAAAACCTTGTTCAATTAATCGGATAATTAACCCATTAAAGCAAAACCCTTTAAACGGGCTAATTTGTATTCATTAGCAGACTTCAAGGTAATTACAGGGTGGCTCAGAAAGACCGAAGTGGTGTGAATTCCTTATAACTTTTTATTTAAGACATACTGCTGTATTCACAAAAATTAATGTGTACTTCAAGTGCGCTTTAAAGTAAAAATTTCATAGAAAATTTATTTTAAAGTATTGATCAAGTCTACTTTAATTTTTGTGAATACTGCTGATAGTTTTTAAATTTTTTGTTTTTTAAATACAGTAAATTTTATAGGGAATATCTTTAGATTCGTTATTAAAAATGATATCCCGCAAGTGGTGGCCATTTACTGCTTCACACAAATGTGCTCTTTCCAACACATTCTCCATGACCTTTCGCAAAACTTCCGGTGTTATGTTGTTAATTTCGTCTCGAATATGGGTTTTTAATTCCTCAATAGTCCTAAACATAAACTTTCCCTTTTAAATAACCCCAAAGGAAACAGTCTGAAGCGGTTAAATCCGGGGAACGCGGAGGCCAATTAAAATTGCTTCTACGCGAAATTATTCTTATCTGTCGGTTTCAATTCTTGGACAAGTTGAATTTTGTATGGAAACGTTCTTATGGTATGCAAAATTCGCTGCAGCGACCCTCTTGAGATGCCAACTTGTGTCGAACATCTCCTGGTTGATGTTTCTAGATCCTCCCGAATACTCTCCTGTACCACTTGAATATTGTCAAACGTGTGGACAGTTCGTAGTCTGCCGGAACCAGTAAGGCTACTTACTGCTCCTTGTTGTCGAAAATTTGCAACCAGACGGTTTATTGTTGACTGAGAGGGTGCAACCCGCACATTAAATCAGATACTGGCGTTTCATAGCACAATTGTGCGGAGATCATTTTTACTCTCTTTAATTTAGTCGTCGCTGAGACAGCGACGAATGAATATCAGGCGGATGCTTATGAATTTTTTTATATTTTTTTTCAGAATATTTGCCCAGCAAACAATTTCAGTCATGATGATATGCGAAAAATATTTTGTCATAAACAATGCTTTTGTACAATTTTTCTCTAATAACGGACTATAGTAATTCTCCTAATTTAGTAATACACTTAGTCTTATAAATTAGTCTGTGTAAAATCTTAGCAAAAATATTTTGAATATGTTTCCCATATGAAATTGATCTTCCATGCCGACAAATATCAAAGCTTATTAAGTTTGATACATCCAATCGCGTATTTTTTTTTTTTGGCGAATATTCCAGCAAGCAACAATTCTTTTATTTATTTTTTTCTTTAATGGAAAACGTAACAAATTATTGTCCTATCTTTTTTAATTATTTTCATTTGACTGTTTACTTAGAAAAAGTTTTATTTTTAATTAATAATTTTACGTAATCAACGTTTTTTTTTCAACCTAGAAAATATTGCTAATTATGTATAAATATACAATCTTTCAAACGCTTGGCTTTGTGTTTGGTGGGTAGCTCTTAAGCTCAACACATACACAATTTACCAATACATTGACGGTGCCCACCACTGCTTTAAATTGACGACGGTATGCACGCTGAGCAGGGCTGCCAGAAATTTTTCGTGAAAAATCAGCAAATTTCCCAAAAAAAATCGGCATTATCGGCACTTTCATTTCTTAAAATCCGCAAAAAATCGGCATTAATTAAAAAACTTATTTTGACATATAAACAAAAACAATTCAATATAATTTATTAAATATTATACATAAAACAGCATGTATAGATCAATAAATTTGCACCTCACAAGTTTTGAAATTATTTTGGGGTTTCGTTTAATCTCCCAATTGGCAATTTAAAAGAAACGATTTATTATTTTATTCATTTAGAATGACTTTTACTTACAAAAAAAAAACATAAGATCAACTTGCTTTTTATAAAACAGTATAAAATAATAAAAAAAGATGTGTGGTGTCGTGGGACACCGGATAGGAACGCAGTACCTTATTATGAAAATATTAATTTTAAGTTCTATTCGAGGTATAAAGAAAATAATTATTCGGGCATACATTTTTTATTAGGATTTTTCTTTTCGCCGATCAACGAAAATACAGAATCAGTTTTGTTCCCAAACGAAATTGAATTCTGTCACGGCCCGGCTGCGTATGATTAATAATTGTTTGTATGGAATTGTATTACTCATACGTCTTAAACATTGAGTTAGAAACAAAATATCTTACGTTACGGACGTTTCTTTCCGGTTAGGGTACCCCTCCGCAACGTCTCATAAGGAACTTCGTTCCAATTAAAATATATACGTCTTTTCCAATAGTATTTCTAAATTTTGCTATTATATTTCAGAATTTCCTAAAAATTAACTCTACTCGTAGGTTCTAAAATAGGAGTTACAAAATACAATTAAAAATTTAGAATATTATCTAATATGTAACTGTAAATCCTAAAATTTTTGAACAAAATTCGTAAATATAATACAAAAATTGGAAATAATGTGGTTTTCATAAATCAATCATATATATTAGATTTTGACATTTTTATTAAATCGTTATTTATTTCGCAATTAAAGTTTTTCATTTTCAAATAATCTTTAGAATAAAGAATTCCTTCTTTTAAAGTTTTATTTTCTAAGGAACATCGGAATTTCGTGCACACCTACAACAAGGCAATTGAATTGTTATTAAAAGAAGAATTATATAATAAAAGATGTTCCACACTATTATTAAAAAATCGGCATTTTTTAGGGGTAAAATCGGCAAATCGGCATATTGAAATTTTTGAAGTAAAAAATCGTCAAAATGCCGATAAATCGGCATTTCTGGCAGCCCTGACGCTGAGTCAACACAAAATGGACCGTTGATTTGAAAAGTAAATTTCAACGATTTGGGCACGTTGTTCAGTTGTGTATTGCTCCATTATAAATTGTCCAAGTCTTCCCTAACAAAATACTGAAAAGAAAAGAAAAAAAATTATAATAAAAAAGTTATAAGGAATTCGGTCTTTCTGAGCCACCCTGTATTATTGTTATTACTATTGCCTTTGGTAACACTGTTCTGCGTTATTGGCTAAATATAAGTGCGTGTCTATAAATCAAAAATAAAATTCCTTTGTGTTGTGTTTTATCCTTTTTGTCTTGAAACTGTTGGCGATGACGTATGATGCGGCGGCCTTCAGAGCCTGCGGAACCGAAGGAAAGGTAAAAACAGAGGCATAAGAAATTGCCTGCCTGCCTGCCTGCCTGTCTTCATCGATAGATGTAAAATTATTTAACCATTTGTTAGTATTTATCTACACTTACGCATCTTTTACTGCATGTTTACCCGTATTTATTTATTAGAAAGCTTATTTATGTAGCGCGTGTTTGGAACACACACACTCACACACACACGCTCGTCTGCGTGGTGTTGTTGATTAAAGCAGGACAATAAGTGCAGGGTGGTGGCGGGTGGGTGGTGGTAGTAAAATGCCAGTAAATATTTGCTCAGATAGACTGGAGGTTGATTGGCTGCTTGATGTTGTTTGCCAATTACATAACTTTTATTTATTTATTTAATTTTAATATTTTTTTTTTTTTGTGGAAATATTTTTAACGTGAGTTTAGATTTATGTAACATTTATGTGTCATTATTCCTGCCTTGGGCCAGGGGCATCTTGTTTATTGCATTTTAATACAATTTTTGTAAATTAGAATTGCTATTTTATTTAAATTTATTCATCCTCTTAATAAAATGTTCAATGTTATTGGCTTGTCTGTCTGTTAATTTGTCCATATTTTGTTTACATTTTCTAGTGTTTGTTTAACATTTAACCCTAGAACGTCATCTTTCGTCAAAATGACGACGGAAGATTTTATTTTTAAATTAAAACCAATTGAAGGAAGGCTATGAAATGTTAAGTTTTTATTAAAAATTAAAAAATAAATAAATGAATTTCTTTCAATATTCATTAAAAAGTGTCCATATTTGCTCAAGAAGTGTTTTATAGTCTCTTGAAGTATGCCGTGTTCAAAATGACGAAGAATGACTTTAGTGTATGTAAAATAAGGATGATGTTCCAGGGTTAATGTAATTTTTTTTTGCTTTGTTCGCGTTACTTTTTAATTCCTTTTATTATCGTTTCGGTTATTTGTCATCTTTTATTACAAAAATGTTGTACTTTTAGTTTGCCATTTCAGTGGCACATAAATATTTAGTTTTTTCATATTTCAATACAATTTATAAGTTGACATTTATATCCCTTTTATTATAATTTATTATTTATGTGCGCGTTAAACTCCTATTTCATCTAACTGTCTGCAATTTTACAGGCCATTCAAAAACGAGTCAAAGCAGCAATTAATTTTTTTTTTTTTTTTGATATATTAAAAATTATTAAGTTTTCGAAATATCAGTTGATAGAGAAAAGTTAAAAAGGGCAGTAGCCAGCAAATTATGTTTTTATTATACCAGCAATTTGCATAGAATATTTATATTGGGTTAATAAATTTAAAAACTGTTTGGTGATAGAGTTAATTTCTTGTTTGCATGAGTCACACGTTCAACAATAAAAAAAAAAAAAAACACTAACGACACAATTCAATTTGTAGTTTTCGGGCAGCAGGTTTTGCGAAATCATTTCAACGATATACAAATTACAATTTCATGTAAAATTGGTTGTGATAAATGATTTCGCTAATTCTGGAACTAGTGCAGACATTCAAGGGATAACCCCTATTCGGTGCAGTGCATAAACTCCCAAATGAAATAAGTGCCACAAAAAAAAAAAAAAAGGAAGAACCATTTTTCCATATAAAAGTGGGTGATATTGCAGTATGAAATGATTCCCGCAGAATTGGAGTTTATTTCAATGGTTCGTGGAAGTTATTTCTTATGAAACAACTCCCAAATGAATTAATTCCCAATGGATTTTGTTTGGTACTTATTTCATTTATAATTAAAATTAGGAGTAATTTCATTCTTTTAGAAATTATTTCATTCATAGCAATATTTAGAATTTGGGAGTTGATTTTGGCCTTGTTTAATTAAACTTTTCTATATTGCCGGCCTTTGGCCGGCCTTAGAGATTGCTTTCCTAGGGTATGTCCTAATATGGCTTCGCTTGTTAAAATCTTTTTGCATTGCCGGCCTTCGGACGTACTAAAGGGGTTTTTTTCCTAGAGTATGTCCTAAAATTGCTTCGCTTACTAAATTCTTTCTGCATTGCCGACCTTCTTCCGGCCTTAGAGGTTTTAGTCTTTAGCGTATGTTCTAATATGGCTCCACTTACTCTTCTATATTATCCCCAATTTCGGCCTCAGGCGGGCAATGCAAGAAAATTTAAATAAGCAAAGCCATATTAGGAAATATCCTGGGAAAGAAAATCTCTAAGCCCCGGCAATTCATAAGGATAAAAGTAAGCGAAGCCATATTAGCACATAAACTTTTGTGAGGTGCGAGAAAACATTAGTGGAAACTATATCTGAATTGGGAGTTTTTTTTTTCATTAAATTGGGAATTATTTCGTTGGAAGTTATTTCGCTTTTTCCTCTGTTTTTCCCTACATAATAAATAAATTTTCAAGATGTGGCACTTATTTCATATCGGACATTGGGAATTATTTCATCCCTTCTGTTTGGGGGTTATGTCATATATTTGTTGGGACCTTTTTCATTGGGAGTTTTTTCATTGGGACTTATTTAATTTGGGAGTTTATGCACTGCACTCCCCTATTCATGTAAATTGGGACAACACAAAATGTTCCCAAGATCACCCTGCCAGGGAACAGCCGTTCTGCTGACAATATCGATTTAACCGCTACAGGCTTCTTTTTTGAAGTCGCGGGCTTACATCCATAATCCTCAGACACTTGGAAGCCCTTAAAGAGAATATTTGCCTGAATGTAACCCGAAGAAAGGGTCATGGAAAATACAATAAAATGGTCCCATATGGGCATCAACTCTGGCGGCGGGCACTTGCCCGATATCATTTTCTCGGCTTGATGGAATAAATTGTCCGTTGTTTCTAAAAAAAAGACTACACAAAAACTGGCGATGATTACTTTTGTCCCACACTGTAGTAACGATAAAACAATGAAACGCAGAGCACATTGCGACGACATGCAAGGAAGGATACTCCTGGAAATAACAATTGGTTGTGTTTCTCTAAACAAGGACCCAGACGAAGCTGAGTGGCAAGTTTCGCTTTTTCACAAAAAAATCTGAATATAGAAAACCTGAGGCAATTTGAAATCGACAATATCTGCTTCACCGAAACTAAACGACCCGTTTTCATAAAACTATGGCTGGAGGTATAGGTTCTCTTTGAAACTAGGGAACATATTTTATAGTCTCTCCCACCGATGTGGTCAGCGATATGTCATTTAAGTCAAGGTGATTGCAGTTACCGATTCGCTTTGCTTTTTATATCAAAAAGTCAGCGAGACCGTTACTGCAGATCAACTGTGCATGTGTTGCATGATCATTTAATAGCTTTCGGATTTGATTCCAAAAAAGAACACATACATTTTAAAGCCTTTGTTTAAGTCGATAAAACGATTTAAATAATTCAATGTTAAAAAGGATTTTACTTGAATGTTGGTTCAATTTTGGCATACGCTTTCCAACATATCGGCCGGTATCTCACGAATAAATTTTTCAATATTGGCTTGCAGGGCAAATGAGCGGCCCCAAAAGTGAAAGAAACTGTGTGATATGATGGCATGTGATACCGTCTTGTTGAAATCAGATGATATCCATGCTCACCTGTTCCATTTCCTTTTGATAAACAATCATTTTAGTGAAGAATCGTTGTAGCAATAATCGTCTGAATGGAAAATCGCTTGTATGAAAAAACAATTTAATAGAAAATAGTTTGAATAAAAAACGTTTAAATGAAAAATCGTTTAAACCGAAAATCGTTTAAACCGAAAATCGTTTAAACCGAAAATCGTTTAAACCAAAAGTCGTTTGTATTAAAAATTGTTTGAATGAAAAGTAGCTGTAATTAAAAATTCTTTGGAAAAAATCGCTTTAATAGAGAATAGTTTCAATACAAAAACGTTTGAATGAAAAAGCATTCGAATGAAAAATCGTTTAAACCGAAAATCGTTTGTATTACAAATCGTTTGAATGCAAAATACTTCTAGTTAAAAATTCTTTAAAAAAAACTCTTAAATAGAAAATAGTTTGAATAAAAAAACGTTTGAATGAAAAATCGTTCGAATAATTAATCGCTTAAATCGAATATCGTTGGTATTAAAAATCGTTTCAATGGAAAATACTTGTAATTAAAAATTCTTTGAAAAAATCGCATTAATAGAGAATACTTTGAATATAAAAACGTTTGAAAGAAAAAGCGTTTAAACCGAAAACAGTTTGTTTTAAAAATCGTGTGCATGAAAAATAGTTTTAATTAAAAATTCTTTGAAAAAAATCGCTTTCATAGAGAATACTTTGAATATAAAAACGTTTAAATACAAAAACGTTTGAATGAAAAAGCAATTGAATGAAAAATCGCTTAAACCGAAAATCGTTTGTGTTACAATCGTTTGAAGTCAAAAATTCTTAAAAAAAAACTCTCTTAAATAGAAAATAGTTTGAATAAATAAACATTTGAATGAAAAATCGTTCGAATGAAAAATCTTTTAAATCGAAAATCGTTTTAAAGATAAATTCTTGTAATTAAAAATAAAAAAAAAAATCGCTTTCATAGAGAATACTTTGAATATAAAAACGACTGAACGAAAAATCGTTTAAACCGAAAACCGTTTGTATTAAAAATCGTTTGAATGATAAATGCTAGTAAATAAAAATTCTTTGAAAAAAAAATCTCTTTAATAGAGAATAGCTTCAAAAATCGTTTGTATTAAAAATCGTTTGAATGAAAAATACTTGTAATTAAAAATTCTTTGAAAAAAATCGATTTCATAGAGAATGCTTTGAATATAAAAACGTTTGAGTAGAAAATCTTATAAACGGAAAACCGTTTGTATTAAAAATCGTTTCAACGAAAAATAGTGTTAATTAAAAATTCTTTGAAAAAAATTGCTTACATAGAGAATACTTTGAGTATAAAAACGTTTGGATAAAAAAACGTTTGAATGAAAAATCGTTTAAACCGAAAACCGTTTGTATTAAAAATCGTTTGAATGAAAAATAGTTTTAATTAAAATATCTTTGAAAAAAAAAAAAATCGCTTTAATAGGGAACAGTTTGAATACAAAAACGTTTGAATGCAAAAGCATTTGAATGAAAAATCGTTTAAAACGAAAAACGTTTGTATTAAAAATAGTTTGAATGAAAAATACTTGTAGTTAAAATTTTTTTGAAAAAAAGTCGTTTAAATAGAAATTAGTTTGAATAAATAAACGTTTGAATGAAAAAGCATTCGATGAAAAATCGTTTAAACCGAAAATCATTTGTATTACAAATCGTTTGAATGCAAAATACTTCTAGTTAAAAAATCTCGCTTAAATAGAAAATAGTTTGAATAAAAAAAGTTTGATGGAAAAGTCGTTCGAATGAAAAATCGTTTAAATCGAAAATCGTTTGTAGTAAAAATCGTTTGAATAAAAAATAATTGTAATTAAAAATTCTTTAAAAAAAAATTGCTTTAATAGAGAATACTTTGAATATAAAAACGTTTGAAAGAAAAATCGTTTAAACCGAAAACCGTTTGTATTAAAAATCGTTTGCATGAAAAATAGTTTTAATTAAAATTCTTTGAAAAAAAATCGCTTAAATAGAGAATAGTTTGAATACAAAAACGTTTGAATGAAAAATTGTTCCAATGAAAAATAGTTTAAAACCGAAAATCATTTGTATTAAAAATCGTTTGAATGAAAAATGGTTTTAATTAAAAATCGTTTGAATCAAAAATCGTTTGAAAGTAAAATTGTTTAAATAAAAAATTTAATTTTTCGGGCTATATTAACAGTTCTAGCAATGCTTCTGGCTACTCTTTACACCAAATAAAACAATCTTGCTTGTCCACGTATCCATTCAACCGATCATGAATTTTGATAATAAAATTCAATAACCTGCAGGCCGCGTTCGTTTGTAAGTCGATTCAAGGTTAAATTATGAACCAAACTGATCATGTTTAACAGTCGCATTTTACACGCTGAGCTGCCAAAAACAGTGTTTCCAAAGGGAATGTTGATCAAAAATCCACATCTAATTTATATGTTGGGAATGATATTTCAGCTGTGTTGGTAGTAGCCATTAAAATAGGCCTTTATGATTATAAAAATATCGTAGACTTAAAGTGTATTTAAAATTTTATATGAAAAAATATTTTACATGAATACGGCAGTAATCTACTTGGGAGAAAATTTCCTATATTGACTTTTTGCTGCAGTGGAAACTACCAGGAAAACATGTCCCATTCGGATGATGTTTCAGGTTGACGCTCTGCTGGACCCTTTTTTTAAACTGTGTTAAGTACTATTTTTACACAAATAAATTGTTCTTAATTTATGCAAATTCTTATAAGCAATGGCAAAAAATTTCAATTAAAGTCATATAAATGCCATCACTTTGCTAGAAATATTAAAGCAAAAATTATATTCTTAAAACAACAGAATTTTCCAAAAAAAAAAGAAAAAAACTGCACGCCTATTGTCTCATTGCGTGATGGTTTCGTGCCTTCGCTGCTGTATGGCTTTACATTTTCCCCGCACAATGTCAGGGTTAGATTTTAATAAAATTGTGTGATACGCAAGCACCGCAATTCGGGCATCTAATACAATTAGTACGCAGCCTATTGAGGGTGGCCATCTTATGACATTTTTAAATTATTACAGTACGCACTTGAACAAATGATTAAATAAAACGCTTAGCAACAGCATTAACAATTCATTTCAGCAATTATAAAAAAAAAACGAATGTATCGTAGCTTTTGTGCGTAATATTTGGGTATACAACAATATGCCGGCCGCTTAACTGCCAACACAACCCTCATCACACATTTTTTATTTTTTGTTTGTTCATTTAATGAATGTCACCAAATGAAATGGTCTTCTTATCAAAAGAAACTTCTCTGGGGAGCTATAAATCTCCTAGAAAATATTTAGTCAAAAGCATGTAGAGGGAGAGCAAGCAAAACTGGCAGTTTTATCTAAAATCAAAGTGGCAAAATTTTTGCTGGCTAATTGTGCCTGGTTTGTGTAAGAATGTAATCACTGTTCTGAACTTTTTCCCGCTTTGAAAAAGTAGCAATCAGAGTTGCCAGATTTGATATATACCCATAGGATTGGGTCCATTGAAAAGTTTGTTGTTAAACTATCAAACATTTTTGTAATAAAAATTATTTTCTAAGAGACTGCTGTATATACAGGGTGGCTCAGAAAGACCGAAGTGGTGTGAATTCCTTATAACTTTTTATTTAAGACATACTGCTGTATTCACAAAAATTAATGTGTACTTAAAGTGTGCTTTAAAGTAAAAATTTCATAGAAAATTTATTTTAAAGTATTGATCAAGTCTACTTTAATTTTTGTGAATACTGCTGATAGTTTTTAAATTTTTTGTTTTTTAAATACAGTAAATTTTATAGGGAATATCTTTAGATTCGTTATTAAAAATGATATCCCGCTAGTGGTGGCCATTTACTGCTTCGCACAAATGTGCTCTTTCCAACACATTCTCCATGACCTTTCGCAAAACTTCCGGTGTTATGTTGTTAATTTCGTCTCGAATATGGGTTTTTAATTCCTCAATAGTCCTAAACATAAACTTTCCCTTTTAAATAACCCCAAAGAAAACATTCTGCAGCGGTTAAATCCGGGGAACGCGGAGGCCAATTAAAATTGCTTCTACGCGAAATTATTCTTATCTGTCGGTTTCAATTCTTAGACAAGTTGAATTTTGTATGGAAACATTCTTATGGTATGCAAAATTCGCTGCAGCGACCCTCTTGAGATGCCAAGTTGTGTCGAACGTCTCCTGGTTGATGTTTCTGGATCCTCCCGAATACTCTCCTGTACCACTTGAATATTGTCAAACGTGTGGAGAGTTCGTAGTCTGCCGGAACCAGGAAGGTTCCTTACTTGCTCCTTGTTGTCGAAAATTTGCAACCAGACGGTTTATTGTTGACTGAGAGGGTGCAACCCGCACATTAAATTGACGACGGTATGCACGCTGAGTCAACACAATGGACCGTTGATTTGAAAAGACGATGTCCGTCCGTCCGCCCACCTGTGGAAATCACGATTCAGTACAAACAAAAAGTGGCTAGACTCTTGAAATTTGGTATAAATATATGTTGAAGGATAGCACAGATCAATTTCCTAAATGGGCTGAATCGGGCCAGAGGGAAAAATGTTCCCCTAAGAAGAACTAAACCAACCTATAAAAAACAACTTAATTTTTAACGTTTTTTTTTTTTGTAATTTCGTTAATCATATAATATATTTTTATGTCAAAGAAGATCCAACTTGGAGGCATAAAATAAAAAAAAATTAATTTTTGAGCACCGCCCTATTTAGTGGGCGTTATTGTATGCAAATATAGTGTAAAAATTTAGCAAATTGTTTTACTCACGCCTACATTCCTTAAAAATGACATTTTTAAGCTTTAATGACGAAGCTGAGACGTAACCTGGTACTCCGCTGTCTTACCCCCTCCTCACCCTTTGCCACCTAAAGGACCCTATTAAAAAAAATAAAAATTTAAATAAATTTTACATTTAATTATTCCGAACATTTATTTATGAAATTTTATGGTAAAGGTGAAGTGTCTCCCCCACGGCTCTTGCCAGAGAGACCCTGAAAGAATTGGACCCCATAAAGTATATATTCTTGATCAGTGATGAAGTCTGAGACGGTCAAGCAAAGCCCATACGTTCGTCTGTGGAAAACATGATATAGTCTATTTTTCGGGCCCCGCCCACTTTATTGGGCGTTGACGTACGATATTATATGCAAAAATAGTGTAAATATTGACCATTTTTTATTCCTTAAGCCTATAAGAAGCTGAGATGTTCTCTGATCTTGCAGAGGTGAAACGGCTCTTCCCGGAATGACTCTGTCAAAATAGAGATTTAAAATTGGGTACAGAGATGTCTTAAAACAACTCTGTCCCACCAACTTAAACATTTTAAATTTACTTACTAGATATTTGGCGGGTACTTAAGATTCGACCCGTTTGAATATAACGTTTTTACTTGTTTAAGTTTATATATTTATAACAAAAGAAGCGATTTTAGGGGAATTTATATTCTTAAAGCAGGAGCAGCAAAACAAAAGTTCATACGGCAGCAAATTAATAATATTAATAATTATTTTGCGTAGCATGTGGAGCGTTAAGCAATGGACTGGACTGCGTGTAGAGGCGAGCGCTTGTTTAGCAAATGACGGACTGTTTGGTGTTGGCAAATTTACAGTTTGTTAAAAATAAAATATGTTCCAATCCATCTTATGTTTTATTATAAATCATTTCATATCTCTATCGTTTATATTAAAATAAAACACGCAATTTTCAAGATATTTTGATTTGGAAGTAAGAACGAACAAAAACACAGAAAAACTGTTCACAGATTTCAAAAGCCATAAAAATATTAGATCATAATGTATCTTAATGAATTGGTTTGATAAATGATTCATTTAATAATTATTCATTTTGTAATTGTTTGTTGGATGACAAAATTGTCTTAAATTTTGTTGAACTATACGATGGCAGTGCGAATTATTGTTACAAATTTTAATCCGTATTTCGTTTCAAAGTCTGCATTGAAGGAAATTCTTCGAAGAAATTCGAATTGGCTTCTAAACTATCCTCCGTAATAAAATGTTAGTCAGAAATATTGTGCTAATTATTGCACAGTGTCGATCTAAACTTTAATATGAACAAGATCGTATGTAAACATATTATAAAATATCATTTAAACAGCTGAAGAAGATACGGTATCCACCTCTCTTTCAGTAGAAGTGAGGGAACAATGCTGTCCATCCTGTTTATTTTTTTTATTTTTATTAGAACCATCAGTCAGGGGATGTATCCTACATGTGCAGTGAATTTCGGTGAAAGTAGAAAAGTGAGAATAGTGTTAAGAGCGCAGTTAGCAATTTTTTTATTCTTTACTTCGCCCCGGTGAATTTTCGTTACAGTGGAGACGAAGGAGGGTGCTGTAATGCGCTCTTCAGTTCATGATAGTGTCGATCGCTGTCGTTAATTTTAATTGGCCAGTGCTTTGCCATCGCCATTGAACTAGACCGATAACAACTATACACTAATGCAGATCAGAAAAATTCGATCCCATATTCACAACTGAGTGCGGAATCCAACCCGGATCTTCGTCTTCGTAGTCTACGCGGTAAAATGAAGCCCATAACTAAATCGACGTCACGAACTCTCTGTGAAATTTTGTTGGTATATTTATGCATTTATTTAATGATTACAGATAAAAAATGGCGTCTTGCATATAAAAAATGGGTGATTGCATATAAAAAATGCATTTTAGTGTTTGTTTCTTAACATTTAATTTCCATTTAAAAAGTGGGTAAATTTGACTCTAACTATTGATTGGTTATTTAATGCTGATTTCATTTGAAAAAATGCTGCATTCTACTTAAAAATGTAATATATTGTTCTTTTGTAAACTTTTGTTACACTTTAAAGGGTGGTCAGTTTTTAATTTCCTTCTTTCTAAAATATGTATATATATATATTTTTTTTTTTTAGTTTCAAAGAAACAAATTATTTTATTTACTTACTTTAATATTCCAAAACAAAAGCTAAATTTTTCCAGCTCTGCAACTGTCTTTTTGGCTTTTCTGATTTCTAAAAGCAGTGAACTTCTTTCACTTTTTCACATACAAAAAAAATATTTATTTCACTTGGTTGCTTTTGTGTACCAAAAAAAAAAGTGTCAATTGTCCAACCCTGGAATCGTCTCTTTGATTTTATTTATTTTTTTTATTTATATCGTCTTTTTTTTAATTAATTTTTTCTGAAGTATAAAATAGATTTAAATAACAAAAAAAAAAATTCGTTTTATATGCCAAAAACTAAATTCGAATTTTCCAGCTCTGGAAGCGTATTTTGGTTTAATGCCAAATTATTTTGGAATCATTTCCAATACATCATCACAAGAATGAAATCTGCAGCGTTTTTGGGGCTTTGGACAACGGAATTGGACGTGCAAACAGACGAACGCCGCTGAATCGACTTCCCAATTCATGTGGAATTTTTTTTTTTAAATGCAAACTCATTTCAAGAATTTTGTAAGGGAAAAACTTAATTTTATAGTTTTAAATAAAAATGGAATTTTTAGAATATTGTAAAAATATAGAAAATAATTAAAAATTTATAGGGTCCGCCAAATAACATTTTTTTTGAAAATGCTATAAAAAAACTACTTTCTCAAATTTCTTTTTTTATTTGAAAGTACAATCCTTCCGGTTAATAATGGAAAATAATTTCATTCAAATGGCTGCATGGCCCGATAACGATCGCCATTGACTGTAACGGCCACTTCTAGCTCATTTTCGAAGAAAAATGGCCCAATTATGCCTCTGGACCAAAATCCGCACCAAACAGTGACACGTTTTGGGTGCGTCGGCTTTTCAATGTATGCGTGCGGATTTTCTGTGCCCCAAATGCGACAATTTTGCTTTTTTACATAAACGCCAAGATCAAAATGAGCTTCATCTGAAAAGATGATTTTTTTGGCAAAATCGGTATCTTCTTTCTGTAAGTCGATCGCAGGCCCACTTAGCGAAGCGAAAACGTATTGGATACACAACCATATTCGTTCAGCGGAAGGATAAAACCAATTATCTGTCAAATCAGACATGAGCTAAGTGTTACCATTCACGAAATAAGCACTAGTTGAACAAAAAAAAACGTTAGATGGCGGACCCTATATTAATTTCTTATCAGCTGATCGAATTTTGAAATAGCACATTAAATTACGACAGAGTCATACAATTTGGTGCTTTTATATAACGACATGTGACTTTATGTATGCCAAAAAAAAAATCTTTTTCTGCAGCCCTCGTATATGGTCGTACTATGCTTTTTGTTTGTCATAATTTTTTAAGCCAATTAAGATTTTAATAAAAGATAGACGAAATAAATATTTTTATTTCAAATCTATTATTTGAATTTGCAATTGGGACAATATGAGGGCGTTTACAGTTATTGTACTATAAAACGAAACAAAACAAAAAACTATAAATTGATAGGAAATTGGACACATAAATAAACACCAAAATGTAGTTTTATTTGAGAATTGTAAATGTCGATAAACGGATAAATGTAATTATAATAATAAAAACTTTGGCGCAATTTGCTTGGAGGTTTTAAAAACAGCTAAGAAATTCAAATATAGTGTGTGGAAATGTTATTTTATTCTATAATTGTCACATACATACAATTAATTGCAACGTAAAACTAAAACTGTTACAGTTCTCGTATTCAATTTCCTAATAAAATTTGTTTAAATAAGTTATCATATTCAATTAAGCCACCTATTAAGTGGTGACAAACACAATACACATGAGCACTGATGATGAAAGCGTTGCGGCTTTCGAAAACAGCTGTTCTGCTCTGCTGTGCAAGTTGAATAACTAAAAACTGATGTTGACTTGCCTTTGTGCCTTGGAATATTTATCATGTCTTTCTGAATTTAAAATAACAAATTTCGAACAATTAGTCTTTAAATCTTAATTCAATGTAAAACTAAAACATTTAAGTGGACTTATTATTAGCAACGAAACATGAGATATAAAATATTCCGTCGAGTTTTTTTGTTCTGATTCATTCACAAGGAATGAGATATGATCTCAATGAAACTATCGTCTCTTAATTGATCGTCACCATCCCGTACTTTTGTGGCAGCTTGCGACGACCTTAATCTGATATCTGGGCGACAACTTGACGAATGTTGCTTTTCAAAGGTTGCAACATGTGTTAACGTAGCTCCACAGCATTTAAAATAGTCCCACAAAAAAGTCTAACGGCGTCAAATCGCATGCTCTTAGTGGCCAATTGACGTCGCCAAAACGCGTGCCTTTGGAATGAGCTTAAATTTGCAATACCAATACAGTGAAAATGTTTTTAAATACGTCCACTTTCCTTTAATGAAAAAAAAGGTGTTTTTTTATGAAGTTTTTTTTATACTAATCACTCTGTTGTCTGACAGCTGTTTTGACAGTTTAAAGTGACATCTCTACTCAGTATTGTTTGGCAAATCATCATGAACAGGTTAACTCAAAATTTTGTGAAAGGAGTGGATGTCTGCCGACGCACAGTGGGATTTGCTCCTACAATGTTTGGCAAAAAATATAAAGAGTGCTCGCAGAATGTTGAAATTTTGCTCTGAGCATTTGGTTAGCTCAATTAAGAAAACTATAACATTTCATCAAAATCGGCCACGCCCACTACCCACCGCCCATAGAAACCAAAATTTATTTTTGGCCCAAAGTTTTTGAAATTTGGCACAGAGCCTTTTATTACCTCAATTAAAAATAAAATAAAGTTTCATCAAAATCGGCCACTCCCGCTACAAACCGCCCATAGAAACCGAAATTTATTTTTGGCCCAAAGTTTTTGAAATTTGGCACAGAGCCTTTTATTACCTCAATTAAGAATAAAATAAAGTTTCATCAAAATTGGGCACGCCCCCTATCCACCGCCAATAGAAAAATATCAATTTTTGACCCACAGTTTTTGAAATTTGGCACAGAGACCACCACTCACCGCCCATATAACTTATAATATATTTTTTCCAACAACTTTTTGTTTCTTTACCGAAACTAATTATTTTATAAAAATTTCATGAATTTGGAGAAAAATTTTATGAATTTATAAAAGATTATTAATTATTTAAGCTTGTTTTTTTTTTTAATTGATAATATGGAGTCTTACCTTTCATTTTATTATAGCGGGAGCACCTAGAACGACCGAGCAGCCCTTTTTTCTTCCAAGGAAGTTTGCGATCACGGCACATTATGGAACAAATTTTATTCTATCATATCTTTTAAACCATATCAGCGAACTTTATATATATATTTTTTTGAATACGCAGAAAAGGCTACATTTGAAAAAAATCACTATTTAAATCAGAGCAATTTCGTTATTAATTCCCATATTTCTACTTTACTTCCTAACCTCAAATTTGGCCAGCCTTTATATATAAAAATTAAAGTAAGGACCGTATTTTCTCACGATCGCTGGCACTAACAATTCGTTTTGAACTATGAAATATACCAGAAAGAAATTTATTTTACGAAACACTAAACGTTATGTCATCGTTAAAAAAAAAGATAATAGACAGATTTAATTAAATATTATGAAAGCTATCCTTATAACCAACATCATGTGTTTAATGTATTTCGCAGACACGGAAAAGTGATTTGTTTTGTCAGAATTGTTTAAATAAATCGCAATGATTTTTCTAAAGAAAACTCTATCAACAAACATTTGCACACAATGTATTTGTGTGTGTGTGTGTGTGTATTTGTGGGTACCCTGCAGGAAATGTGAATAGTGAAACTGTACTGACTGACTTACTATTGACACAGAGTCACTAGTACCAGTGACTTATAATACCCGAAACAATGCTATTTACTATAGACATTTAATATGTGCGTGTCATTGAGAATCCACTAGTGACTGGCATTTGTATTATTGACTGGGTAGTTAGTTATGGGACCATATGCTGACATGGGTACTAGTGATTCACTAGTACATTTGAGTAATTCTAGACTACTCTATTTGATACTTTTCTAAAATAGATGCGGATAATAAAAAAGCATAGTTTGCTAACTTTTGCAGTTTTATTAAAAATAATGTAAACAAGTAAGAACGTTATATTCGACCGGATCGGATCAGAAATACGTTTCAAATATCTAGTAAACAAAAACTCTATCTTATAGGAGTCACTCCGGGAGAGGCCGTGGCAGAAGACATCTCACCTTTGCCATAAAACACTAAAAAGTGAATTTTTGGGATTATTAAGAGTAAAAGGAAAAAAAATGTTAAAGGAACATTTAGGGGCAGAAGTGGGGTAGGGTAGATCAGAGCGAGATCAAAGAACATCTCAGCTTCGTCATAAAAGCTTTAAAATGTAATTTTTAAAGAATGTAGTCTAAAATTTTAAAACTTGTTAAATATTTACACTATTTTTGAGTGTAATATGTAACTTCAAGGCCCACTAAAGGGGCAGAGGGCTAAAAATGGATTTTTCTGATTTTCTTCCTGCAAGTTCAACGCTTTAGAGCATCTTTGAGACACAAATTCATCATTTGCTTAACAAAATTACAAAAAAAAATATATATTGATTTTTAGAGGTTGGTTTAGTTTTTCTTAGGGAAACTTTTTTTCCTCTAGCCCGATGCAGCCCACTGACGAACTTGACCTGTATATATCAAAAATTTCAAGGGTCTGGCTCTTTTTGTTTGAACTCAAACGCGATTTCCACAGAAGATATATATATATATATATATATATATATATAATTTATGGGGTCTTGACAAAGTTAATACACCCTCCAATTCTCTTTTGGTGGCTCTAAAAACTAAAAGTCACTCATCTGTAAGACGTTTTTTATACCCTCCAAAAAAGAATGTGGAGGGTATATTCACTTTGTCATTCCGTTTGTAAGGCAGCGAAATATCCATCTGAGACCCCATAAAGTATATATATGTTTGATCAGTGATGAAATCGTAAGACGATCTGAGAATGTCCGTCCGTCCGTCCGTCCGTTCGTCTGTGGAAATCACGGTTCAGTCCAAACGAAAAGAGCTAGACTCTTGAATTGTGGTATAAATATATCCTGAAGGATAGCACAGAAGAAGTTCGGAAATGGGCTAAATCGGGCAAGAGGTAATAAAGTGCCCCTAAGAAGAACTAAAACAACCTCTAAGAAACAACATAATTTTTAAAGTTTTTTTTTGTAATTTTGTTAAGCAAATGATATATTTTTATCTCAAAGAAGGTTCAACGCGTTAAAATTGGAGCCATAAAATAAAAAATAATAATTTTTGGACCCCGCCGCCTTAAGTGGGCGTTATTATATGCAAAAATAATGTAAAAATTTAACAAATTGTTTTACTTAATCCTAAATTCCTTAATAATAACATTGTTAAGCTTTAATGAAGAAGTTGAGACGTAACCTGGTACTACTCTGCCCTATCCCCTCCCCCCCCCCCTTTGCCCCATAAATGACCCTATTAAAATTTGTTTTTTTTTAAGTTTTGTATTTATTTATACCAAACATTTATTTTTAGAGTTTTATGACAAAGGAGAAATGTCTCCCCCACAGCCCTTGCCAGAGCGACCCCGCCAAAATACAGTTTTAATACCCTCCAAAGAGAATTGGACCTCATAAAGTATACATATTCTTGATCAGTGATGAAGTCTAAGACGATCTAGCAATGCCCATACGTTCGTCTGTGGAAAACATGATATAGTCTATTTTTGGACCCCGCCCCTTTAGTGGGCGTGTACGTACAATATTACATGCAAAAATAGTGTTAATATTGAACAATTTTTATTCCTTAAGCCTATAAGAAGCTGAGATGTTCTCTGATCTTGCAGAAGGCTCTTCCCAGAATGACTCTGTCAAAATAGAAATTTAAAATTGTGTACAGAGATGCCTTAAAGGAACTCTGTCCCACCAAGTTAAACATTTTAAATTTACTTACTAAATATTTGGCGGGTATTTAAGATTCGACCCGGTCGAATATAACGTTTTTACTTGTTTTAATATCAAAACAAAGACGCTTTATTGACAACGTGACCAAATAGTAGACAAAGGTAGTGACATGGGAACATTCGTTCCGAAATTTCCTTTGGGTTAGTTACATATCCATCTATGTGTGTAGTATGAAATAAATTTTAGAAGTGTGTACATAAATGCAAATGTATTTATATACGCACATACATGCGTGTGTGTGTTATTAATTTTTAAAACACAATTTCGTTAATTTTTGGTTTAATTGTCATAGTTCAGCATGCTTTTCACATGTCTAATATTTTAATTAAAACGCTTTCAAAATGCTTTCTGACTTAAAAATTAATTTATTTAAATTTCACCACTAATTTAAAGTGTCATTTTAACAACCGAAATTTTTCAGCTCAGTCTGTATCGCAAAGTGTGCGTCTACGTTAGAGATGGAAATTGTTCATGTGACTTGTAATACAATGTGCATGTGAATGTGCGTGAATATGTTTCATGCGGAAAGCGATTATTACGGTAACGTTCGTAATGCGATGTACATATATGTATATATGTATATTGAAAAGAAAAAGGTAAAATTAATATCAACTGAATGTTCCAAATCTACACAACGGAATAGAATGACGCTGTTTCGGAAGCCCCTATACCCACGTCATTGGTGTTACTTACGTTCCTCTGTTCTGCTGCTTATGATGGATAATCACATTTATGTTAATTATTGCTTGGTTTTTCTTAACACTGATCTGATCATTGATCATTATCGGCTGAGATACGACCACTCAATTTTGCTCTTCGAGCGCAGTATATAACATAATATTAACTTGTAATTTTTAAGAATTAAATAAAAGATCGAAAGTTTTAAAATGTAATTCAAAACTTTTGATATATCTGATCCTAAATGGAAAAAAAAATTTCCATGTACATGAGGATGACAAATTTCCAATCCCCTCGAATAGCTACTGACTTCATTCTTGAACTAATGGATTGGAAACGTTAATAATTAGAGTGCTTTTGAAATCCAAAATATGATCCCAGAGCTGGAAATCTTAAACCTATTTTGGTCCATAAAATTAACCAGCAAAAAGCAATATATTTTTGTATTGTTTTGTTTTTTTTTTTTTTTGTTTTGTTTTGTTACTTTAACCGCTTTTATAATTCAGGAGAAATTCAAATACACTCAATTCACACGATGATCTTTATGACGTCTAATTTTATTAATTCCCTTTTGAAATTGGTTCCAAAAACTCTTTGCGTTCATACGATGAATTTGGTTTTCATGTCTATTTTTATTTTTGTTGTTGTTTTACATGTAAAATAAAAACAGAACAAAACATAACAAAGAGAATAGGTATTGATGTGAAGAGAAATATGAAAAAAACCATGAAATCAGAAATCAAGTAATTTTTTCTAACCCTCTTTCTTCTGTACACCTTTCGCTATGAAACCAAAAATGATGACGAAATTTGGACGTCATAAAATTTATCGTGTGAATTGGGTGTATGAAACTAAAATTGATATCGAAAATTGGACATCATAAAATTCATCGTGTGAATTGGGTGATAGTTTTAAAAAGAAAAAAAAAGAAATAGAAAATTCAATTCCAGGTTTGGACAATCGAAATTTGCATAAAAGTAACCAACCAACAGAAAACAATTTTTTCCTTTTGTTTATAAATTAAACATATTTGATATTTTTGAAAAAATTTCATGGGTATTAGAAATCAGAAAAGCGCAAAAGACACCTTCAGAGCTGTAAAATTTATAATTTTGAAATATTAAAGTAACTAAATAATACGAATGGTAATAAAACATATTTCCTATTTTAGAAATAAATAAAAAATAAGTATTGAAAACCAGAAATATCTAAAAGATGGTTCTAGGGTTAGAATGAATGTTTTTCTGTACAACCAGACGTACGTTGCACAGTGGCATTTTTTATGCAATAAGTAATTTTTTCAACATATAAAATTTAAAAATGTTACGATACAGTTTTCCAGAAAATTGCTTCAGTATGAAGAATCCATAAATTGTATCCAAAAAAAAAAACGTTTATTTGTCTTTGAAATAATGAAGTAAAGTCACATGTAAATTTTGGTTTCTATGGGCGGTGGGTAGTGGGCGTGGCCAATTTGGATGAAACTTCATTTTATTCTTAATTGAGGTAAAAAAAGGCTCTGTGCCAAATTTCAAAAACTTTGGGCCAAAAATAAATTTTGGTTTCTATGGGCGGTGGGTAGAGGGCGTGGCCAATTTTGATGAAACTTAATTTTATTCTTAATTGAGGTAATAAAGGCTCTGTGCCAAATTTTAAAAACTTTGGGCCAAAAATAAATTTTGGGTTCTATGGGCGGTGGGTAGTGGGCGTGGCCAATTTTGTTAAAACTTCATTTTATTCTTAATTGAGCTAACCAAAGGCTCAGAGCAAAATTTAAACATTCTACGAGCACTCCTTATATATTTTGCAAACATTGTATGAACAAATCCCACTGTGCGTCGGTAAAGGGTGTATAAGTTTCGGCACAGCTGAACACAATATATTATTTGTTTTATGTTATTTTCACATTTCGCTTTTTAGCAATCTTTTCTTCAGGCTCATTTTAAGCTTTTTCGAAAAGTTTTTATATACACACGAGGTTGGTTCGAATTACGGCATTCGATATCGATCGAAATTTCCATTGAACTTGTATTAAAATTTCTCGATCGATATCGGATGCGGTAAGTTGGCCCCGGTTCTTTATTAAATTCGATTAACGTTAATAGGTTAATTGTTCGAAAATTTGTTTTCTTCAATTGAGAAAGACATTATAAATCTTCCGCTTCTTTTTTTTTTTTTTTGTCGAAATTCAGACATTTTCAAACGAACTGCACTGTCATGCGCTTCATATACAAAACTTTTGGAAAAATTGCATGGCATGAACCGACATCCTCGGCAAACTTCCCTAATAGTGGACTCGACGATTCTGTATAACATTTTTATCGGTGGTTGTTGTCCTGGACTATCCAGAACGAACGTCATCATGCACATCTTTTTGTTCGTACCACTTTCAAAAATTTTTTTGACTGATCTTATGGCAATGTCAAAATTTCAAGTACTCTTGAGCATTTGATTCCATATTTTGCCCAAACTTTATGCTAATTCTTTGATCTCTTTTACTTCCCATAGCAGAAAATCGCCGAACGTGCAAAACACTTCTAACAGGTATGACTATCACAAGCAAACTGAATCACTGTGAACATGGTTTCCAGAAGATTTTCTTTTTTTTTTTAACCCGGACCATCACTCAGGGGATGACCGTTACGTACGCAGTGCATTGCGCTGGAACTAGAAAGGAAGGGATAATATTGATAAGACAGATGAAGAGAGATGAGAATATAGAGAATTCTCTTTTTTACTTCGCCCGCTTATTTTTTGTTACAGGGCTGATGAAGGGCGCGTATCCAGCGAAATTTTAAAATTCACCAGATTTTTTGAACGGACCTCGTTCGTATATAACATATAATTATGTAGATGCTTAAACTCAAGCAATTATTTGTTAATGTAGGATGCACGAAACAAGTTTGGGATGAAGCAATTTTTATTCACGTGAGTAAAATGTCACTCACTGTATGATCTCTATTCTGTACTGGCTGAATTGTTTGTTGGTGCCTAAGATCATCTTCTTTACAAGTTTCTGAAAATCCTTTAGTCTTTTTTTTTTTTTTAATTTTATTTCTCCTAAATAATTGTATTTGTGTGAGTGTTGGAGGTATTTGCTTAATGTGGGTGTAGTTTGTCTCTGGAATTAGACATTAAATTGATCATCAGCGGCAGTCGTTGTATTTAATAAAAAATTATATTTATTATTTCTTTATGTAAATTTTTACAATGTGTTTCTGTACATATGTACATATATATATGTACATATGTATATATATATATATATATATATATATATATATATATATATATATATATATATATATATTTATATATATATATACATTTTATTGTATTTTTATTGTTATTACGTCGCATCTTTAAAATCGTTTTTCACCCTAGACCACAACCAATCTACACCTCATTTTGTTAGAATTCATAATATAGGGATTGACACCTGTCATAGTAGATCAAAGACAAAATATAGACTTATTTGTGTAAATGATCAAGAGCTCAGCATTAATGTCGTGCTCGTGACCGTTGACACTGTCGATGTCGGCATTTAATGAAGATAAATATCTGGGGGCCAACGATTTGAATGGTTCATAAAAGAGCAACTAAAGCGGCATGGCCACACATCAAACTGATGCTTCAAACTTGTGTATGTGTTGGTAAAATTCAGTTTGAGAGTGAAAATCTAAATTGTTTTGATATTCTTCAAACTCACATCAAACCATACGTGTGAGTTTTTTTCACTAACACTATCAAAGAAAAGCAGAGTTTGAAGCGTCAGTTTGATGTGTGGCAATGCCGCTTAACGATAATCGCTTATGCATAAACAATGGCTTGTAGTTTCGGAAGGCTTCCAACGCAACAATTGTGTTTACGGACAACCATTTATAGAAGAGTGTGTGAAATGGAATTATTAGAGCACTAGAAAGATTTTCGATTGGCTGGCAATATATTTTTATACCCTCCAAAAAATAATATGGAGGGTATATTCACTTTGTCATTCCATTTGTAACGCAGCGAAATATCCATCTGAGACCCCATAAAGTATATATATTCTTGATCAGTGATGAAATCTAAGACGATCCGAGCATGTCCGTCCGTCCGTCTGTGGAAATCACGATTCAGTCCAAAAGAAAAGAGCCAGACTCTTGAAATTTAGTACAAATATATCTTGAAGGATGGCACAGGCCAAGTTCGGAAATGGGCTAAATCGGGCAAGAGGGAAAAAAGTTCTCCTAAGGAAAAATAAACCAACCTCTAAAAAAAAAAAATAATTTTTAAAGTTTTTTTATAATATTTTTATAATTTTGTTTAATGCGTTAGACTTGGAGCCATAAAATAAAAAAATATTTTTTGGACCCCGCCCCCTTTAGTTGGCGTTATTGTATGCAAAAATAGTGTAAAAATTTAACAAATTATTTTACTCAAGCCTACATTCCTTAAAAATAATATTTTTAAGCTTTCATGACGAAGCTGAGACGTAACCTGGTACTACTACTGCCCTATCCCCTTCTCTCCCTTTGCCCCATAAATGACCCCATTAAAAAAACATTTTTTATTAAGTTTTGTATTTAATTATGCCAAACATTAATTTTTAGAGATTTATGAGAAAGGTGAAATATCTCCCCCACAGCCCTTGCCGCAGCGACCTTGCTAAAATAAGATTTTAATACCCTCCAAAGAGAATTGGACACCATAAAGTATATATATTCTTGATCAGTGATTAATTCTAAAACGATCTAGCAATGCCTATATAAAACATGATATAGTCTATTTTTGGACCCCGCCCCTTTAGTGGGCGTTGACGTACAATATTGTATGCAAAAATAGTGTTAATATTGAACAATATTTATTCCTTAAGCCTATAAGAAGCTGAGATGTTCGCTGATCTTGCAGAGGTGAAACGTCTTCCCGGAATGACTCTATCAAAATAGAAATTTAAATTTGGGTACGGAGATGTCTTTTCGTTTGGACTGAATCTCGATTTTCACAGACGGGCGGATATGCTCATATCGTCTTAGATTTCATCACTGATCGAGAATATATATACCTTATCTCAGATGGATATTTCGCTGCGTTACAAACGGCATAACAAAGTGAATACGTATACCCTGCAATAGTTTTTTGAAGTGTATAAAACTCATACACATGTAAGCAGTTGCCTTTATAGGAACGGTGCCAGTATGTTTGAATTATTTACATTGTAAACATTTAATACTTTAACATTTCACCTACTTGTAAAATATGGTCGCTAGGCTTTCACTCCCTTCTTAACCATTTTGTTTTATTCATATTTTTATCATATTCCTCAATTTAAATATTGTGTCCTTTCGCTGTTCTTACGTCAGTATTTATCTACTCCACCCTTTCTACCCACCTCATGTTATTGACATGTCACAAATTTCCTAAAATCCCGTGTTATTTTCCATGTCAAGTTTCACAAAAAAAAAAAAAAAAAAAACAAAACGGAAACGAAAACGAAAAACAACAGCAAAAATTAAAATGTTTGCACTTGATGTAAACAGATCTTTTGTTTTTTTGTTGTCTATTAGCAAATCTGTTTTAATATGTAAAACAATATCTTCTTGTTGCTCATGTAAACGTTCGTCAGATTTTTTCTTTACAAGAATCAACGTTCGAAACACATGCGTCGATTCATGTGAAAAATGAATGAACCCTTAAAACTGTATAATCAAAGACTTGTATCTAGCGGCTGATTTTTTTAGCAACTTTCCTTTTGACAACACTGTTTTTGGCAGCTCAGCTGTTTGCTGTTAAACATGTTCAGTTTGGTCTACAATTCAACCCTGAATCGACTTACAAACGAACAACGCCTGCAGGTTATTGAATTTTATTATCAAAATTCATGATCGGTTAAGAAAGTACATCGTGCTCATTTCGGCTTGAATGGATACGTGAACAAGCAAAATTTCCATATTTGGTGCGAAGAGCAAGCAGCCAGAAGAGCTGCAAGAGCTGCCAATGCATCGCAAAAAAATACACTGTTTGGTGCGGTAGCATGATTTTTCAAAGACAACGAAGGCGGGAACGTTACTGTGAACGACGAGTGCTACAGTACGATGATCACAGCAACAAAAAATTTTTTTTGCCCAAAACGACACAAGAGACCTTGATTGATATGTGGTTTCGAACAGACGCTGCCACATGCCACGGATCACGCAAAAAAATGGGTCATTGAGAAGCGAACTCGGTAAACAGTTTATTTCACGTGTGGGGTCAATCGTCTAGATCGTACGATTATATTAAAGATCGGCAGGACCGCAAACATTGACGCACCCGACGCCAACATTGAAGGCCAATATGTTGGAGAGAGCATGCCAAAATTGAAGCCAGCGCATGGACATGGAATCATGTTTAAAAATTGAATTATATAGATCGTTCTATGGATTCAGATAAAAATTCCGTACATTTTTGTATGTGTTTTTCTTTTCAATAAAATCCCAAAGCTCGTAAAAAATTACCTTTTTATTTACTTTGTGTGTAAAAGTTATTTTTAAACTCTGACAAGTTTAAATTTAAATAAAATAAGGAAGGATATTTTTAATATCAAACTGGCTTTATTGCGAAGTTAATTTTGCAATTAATGGTTGAATGGATTTCTGACATCAATTACTGACAAAAATTACGACCTTATAATGCCTCTAGTTCGCTAAACGTCTTAAATTTTGCCCTATAATAGTTAATGTATTGAGACAAGACCAAAAGCGGCTTGTATTTTAAAGTTACGAGGGGCAAGTAGAGTCGATTAGTGATTTTTCTATGATCTTGTAGATCATAAGACGTATTTTGCATTGCCAAGCAGGCGTCATTAGTTTGCTGAGAGGTGAGAGGGTGTTGGCAAATTTTGCGTGGTAAAGCAAAAAAGGGTTTTTGAAATTTCTCTTCCCATTTTTAAATTTAAGTTAAATAAAGTGTGTGCGGGAATATCATCGAAATAGTTTGAAAAACCTCTTGATGCCATTATGTGTGGAATATAATATTTTTCAAATTCCCGTTGCAGCCTCTCTGGCTGGAACAAATTTAAAATGTTAAAATTTCCATGACTCTGGCTCATAAATCACGTTGAATGTGTCCGATGAAATGGGTTATGTTGGCTTTGAGGGCAGCGCACAGTGGGATTTTTTGTGCAATAAATAATATTTTCGACACAAAATTTAAAAATGTAATGATGCAGTTTTGTAGAAAATTGATTCAGTATGAAGAATCCATAAATTGTATCCCAAAAAAAACGGTTATTTGTCTTCGAAATAATGAAGTAAAGTCACATGTAAATTTTGATCCAAAATATTGGAAACTGTTTACGAACATCTATAGTGTTTGTACGTACGATAATTTTATTGCTCTGATTTAAATAGTGATTTTTTTCAAATATGTATAACCTTTTCTGCATATTTATATTAAAAAATATTTAAATTATGTATGAATTTTTATTAGTCGAACTTTCTTATGTAATTGTTAATTTTATCAACGGGCTTAAGTTCGAATCTGCAAGACTGCAAACCATTTTTTATTATTTTATTAATAAATGAATTTGTTCAAATTCTATTTTTATTAATTTATATTAAGATTGGAATATTAAGAATATTTTTCAATAATCATCAAACCAGCAGAACGGATCAGTACTGATTTCGAGGCCGCTACGCCATCTCATCAGCGTTCTTTGTTCAATTTTTCCACTTTTTTTGCAAGTGGTGCTAGTTAGTAGGAATATCAACTAATTAACCAATATTTTAACGAAAATTGAATATGAGAAGTTATCACATTCATATTTTTTAAGTTATTACATTTTTGGTTAGTACGAAATTCCCCAACCCTGACGATTAATATTCTCAATATTCCATGTATCTCTTTCGCTTTTTCCAGAGCCATCGGCTGCTGATAACTAAAGCTTCTTTGTTATTTATGTTCAAGTAATTGAATTTAGTTGTCAATTTACAATGAACAAGTGCGCGTGCCCCCGCAATGTTTTAAATTATGTATATTATATATTATATTTTTTGTTATATATTAATAAAATAATAAAAAATGGTTTGCAGTCTTGCAGATTCGAACTTAAGGCCGTTGATAAAATTAACAATTAAAAAAAATTATAAAGTTCGCTCATATGGTTTAAAAGATATGATAGAATAAAATTTGTTCCATAATGTTCCGTGATTGCAAACTTCCTTGGAAGAAAAAAAGGGTTGCGCGGTCGTGCTAGGTGCTCCCGCTATAATAAAATGAAAGGTAAGACTCCATATTGTCAATTAAAAAAAGAGTTTAAATAATTAATAATCTTGTATAAAATCATAAAATTTGTCTCCAAATTCATGAAATTTTTATAAAATAATTATTTATCAAATAATTAGTTGTGGTAAAGAAACAAAAAGTTGTGGAAAAAAATATAATATGGGTTATATGGGCGGTGAGGGGTGGGCGTTATTTAAGGTAATAAAGGCTCTGTGCCAAATTTCAAAAATTTTGGGCCAAACATAAATTTTGGTTTCTATGGGCGGTGGGTAGTGGGCGTGGCCAATTTTGATGAAACTTTTTATTATTTTTAATTGAGGTAATTAAAGGCTCTGTGACAAATTTCAAAAACTTTGGGCCAAACATAAATTTTGGTTTCTATGGGCGGTGGGTAGTGGGCGTGGCCAATTTTGATGAAACTTTTTATTATTTTTAATTGAGGTAATAAAAGGCTCTGTGACAAATTTCAAAAACTTTAGGCCAAAAATAAAGTTTGGGTTCTACAGGCGGTGGGTAGTGGGTAGTGGGCGTGGCCAATTTTGATGAAACTTAATTTTATTCTTAATTGAGATAATAAAAGGCTCTGTGCCGAATTTCAAAAACTTTGGGCCAAAATTAAATTTTGGTTTCTATGGGCGGTGGGTAGTGGGCGTGGCCAATTTTGATGAAACTTTTTATTATTTTTAATTGAGGTAATAAAAGGCTCTGTGACAAATTTCAAAAACTTTAGGCCAAAAATAAAGTTTGGGTTCTACGGGCGGTGGGTAGTGGGTAGTGGGCGTGGCCAATTCTGATGAAACTTAATTTTATTCTTAATTGAGATAATAAAAGGCTCTGTGCCGCATTTCAAAAACTTTGGGCCAAAATTAAATTTTGGTTTCTATGGGCGTGGCCAATTTTAATGAAACTTTATTTTATTTTTAATTGAGCTAACCAAAGGCTCAGAGCAAAATTTCAACATTTTACGAGCACTCCTTATACATTTTGCCAAACAGTGTATGAACAAATCCCACTGTGCAGCGGTGCGACTTAGAAAACTCGATAAGAGTAATTTTTCCTAGGGGATTGGAAATGAAATTTTCAAAATAAGGCAGGCTAAAAAGCCATAGTGTAAAATGACACTAAGTAACTAGCAAAATGAAATGACTATTTTTCTGCAGCATTATACACTTCATCTGTATTCAGCATTCACGCCGCCCTGTTATAAGAAAACTTTAAAATTACAAAACGTCTTAAGTGTGACATTAATTAATACCGAAGTTGTAAAATATCTTAATTATGCAGACCAAAATCCACAAGAATTCCCTACTACGCCACATTTCCTTAAAGTATTTAACATAAAAAATTTATAATTTTCTTTAAGAAAAATATAACAAAAAGTATAATAACATCTATGTACCACCAATTTATCTCCACCCTTAAATCCTTTCTAAACACGTGTTCCGTTTTTTTTTTAGAACTTTAAGGACAACGTAAAATGTGTACCTGATTACATATGTATATAAGTATTTTCTTGACTTTTTGCTTGTATCACGTTAAACAACCATCATATCCTTGCACAAGCTTTCTCTTTTAAGTTCCATCACACTCTTTGGAACAAGTAATCACACTCTTGCTCTTTCTCTTTAGCGCTCTTTTGCACATTTGCTTAATACAGATATAAATTAAAAGTCCCTTGTTATACAAAAACTATTGCCAAAAAATCATAATATGTAGTAATAAATAAAAAAGAAGAAAAAAAAGACGAAACTTATCATTCATTTCCATCACAGAACGGGATTGAAGAAAGAAATTTCGGACATACTTACACATCCGCCTGTTTGCACGTATGTAAGTGTGTAAGTGCGTTTAAGTGTTTTTCTGTCTGTGTTATATCCTCACGTGACGTCTCGTGCTCATGTTGCAACCCTCAAATAAAACAAAAATCAGATATTGTACTGCGGCTCGAAAAAAGTTCATACCCCCCTACACACCCATGCCGCGCTTCTAAATAATAATAAAATGAAAAAAAACATTCCTTAGCAACTAACAGAAAACAGCAACAACTAAGAAGAGCTTTACTACATACTACTACTACTACTGGAGTATGTACTTTCTACAACCGCTGTGTAGCCCAAATTTGTACCAGACACATGCATACACACGTTCAATTGTGTATCTATAGGAAGCGTAGATATTTTTGGCGTAGTAGGTATAGTATGGATTTTTTTTACTACTCGCAATTTATATAATATATGAAAGTTTACTATATACGAATTGTAGTATAGGGCCAGAGTTGCTAACATCAACACAAAATTAAAATGGGAATCCCAAAAATAACTATTTTTTTAAACTTCAGGTCTGTATTTTATCCCCCATATTCATAAAAAAATTAAATGTGTTTGAAATGTATTTTAAGAAAATTTTGTATAAAAAATTTTGAATAAAATACATTTCAAACCGATTTTAAATATTATGAAAATGGGCGTATAATGAATAATTTTTCCTTCGAAATTTTTCCCTTTTGCCTAAAATTGCAATCATGAAAAAATTCCTCGTGAATGATATGTATGTGAAACCACTTTTTATGTATTAAGTATGGCAACGCAACGACGAATATAGCAAAACAAGAAAACAGCTGATTCTAAAAGTCAGCCATATTCAGGTATTTGTATCAAAATTAAAAGTTTGTGATGTGTTTGTGTAGATGTTGATGTTTCTGCGGCAATTTTGTTTTTATTATTTTATTCTGTTTTGTGCCTTTTCGTAGTTTTACTTGCTGCCACTAGAGTTTTTTTTTAGAAAAACTTGATGGAATAAGAGTACGGCAACACTAAATAAACAAATTGCGTATTTTCCTTTATCTTTGAGGAAGTATTTAGAAAAATGTTAATTTTTTGTTAAATTTGAATCAAAGAAAATTTATTTTAGAAAAATAAACAAAGAGACAACATAATTTACAAATAAGAAGGTATGATGAGTACTTTGTACACCATGAAAATGCTTAAAATATAAATTCTACATAGAAAATTGAAAGTGGTTTTTTTTCCGAAAAAATTTTTCGGAATACTTTTTCCATAGAAGCAAAACCCGGAATTAATTCCACTTCCGAACGGAATTTATCTTTGTGGCATGGCTGTATTCCTGAGAAGCCGTTGCTATGCCTGTATGGATGTGTGTGTGTGTGTGTGTTTATGTGTGTAAATATGTGACCCGCTTATAAGTTTTGAACGACTGAACATGTCTAATCCTACCAAAGTAATCGCGTTTCCGAGGGTTCTTTCAAACTGTGAATTGCAACCGGTTCCGGACTGTATATTTTGGGAAGTAGCAAAAAAATAACTGATGACAAACACAATACACATGAGCACTAATGATGAAAGCGTTGCGGCTTTCGAAAACAGCTGTTCTGCTCTCCTGTGTAAATTGAATAACTAAAAGCTGATGTTGACTTTCCTTTGTGCCTTGGAATATTTATCATGTCTTTCTGCATTTAAAAAGAAAAAAAAATTTTGAATAACTAGCCCATAGATCTTAATTCAATTTAATATTGCAAGAAAAAAATTGTTTTTTAAAAGTGTTTTTTTTAATAACTTTTAAAAGGCTCTCGCTTTCATAAACTACTTCGATTAACACAAATCGGTTCATGCGTGCGTGTGATTTCGTGTACGAAAAATTCTAAGAAAGTGAATTTTTTTAAAAACTCCGAAATTATATATGTGATCAATTAGTGTTCCCGATTCTTTTATAGTACTCGAAGAACTACATTAATCGCCGCTTATCTAGTAGGAATCGACTGATCCAGTCAGAAGTTGTAACAGTTTGAAAATTCAAATTCAATCGTTTTCCATATTTTTTTTTGTGTTTTTAATTATTTGTTTCGTCTTATAGAAAAAAGAAGGTGTTCTTTTTTAATAAGTCAAATGGGAAACAGCAAAAATCACAAGCAGAAGTATAGATGCATAAAGGGAACGAATTTCGCCTTCTAAATAATTGAAAACATTGTTTGTCATCGTTGTTCAAAATGGCGGACAACGTCATTCAATGTGTTGATCATGTTCTGGCTGATTTGGATTCAATTCGAATGCATCCTGTTTGCTTTATGAAATTGTTTGCTCACTCATGTCCCGAAAGTCAAGTACTAAATAATAACCAGGGCGAATAGACGTCCCAGCACGGTCCCAGCACCTCCTAAAGATCGCTTTAGGAGGTTTGTTTATAAGCAATGGCAACACTTTACACCCATCCGCATTTTTACAGCGACTTAAACTGCCTTCGTGTTCCAATACAACAACATGCAGCTGCACATACACTTTTGTGTAAGTTAGTAACTGTAAAACCCGTCCCTTGCTTAATGCTACCAACTGTAGACAGAATATTTTAAACGACAGTAGTTTAAATAAAGTCTTTACAGTTAGAGTCAGGGCTACCAACTGATTTACAAGAAAAATCATGATTTTCCTGATTAAATCTAAGAAAATCGTGTATTAAAATTTAAAAAATACACTCATAACCAAACATTTGCTTAAAAATATTATTGGAAAGAAATTTCAAACAAAGATTTGTTGAATTTAAAATTTGTTTTCAATAAATATTTGACTTTTACTTAAGACACGGATTTTTTTTTTTAATATAATAAAACAAAAAGAGATTTCTTTCAATTAAATTACAAGTTCAGAGCTAAATTCAAGGGGGGAAAAGTTCCCCTAAGAAGAACTAAACCAACCCCTGAAAAACAATATAATTTTTAAAGTATTTTTTTTTTTGTAATTTTGTTAAGCAAATGATATACTTTTATGTCAACGAAGGTCCAAAGCGTTGGAAATTGCAGCCAGAGAATCAAAAAAATCCATTTTTGTACCCCGCCCCTTTTCTTGGGAGTTGAAGTAACATATTACATGGAAAAATAGTGTAAATATGTAACAAATTGTATAATTTAAACCGACATTCCTTCACTATTAAATTTTAAAGTTTTTAAAACGAATCTGAAATGTTCTCTGATCCTTCCCTACCCTACCCTCCCCCTAAATGACCCTATCAAAAAAAAAATTTTTTTTTTTTACTCTTAATAACCCCAAAAATTTTCTTTTGAGTGTTTTATGACAAAGGTGAAATGTCTCTCCCACTTCCCTTGTCGCACCGCCCCCGACAAAATACAGTTTTAATACCCTCCAAACAGAATTGGACCCCATAAAGTATATATATTCTTGATCAGTGATGAAGTCTAAGACGATCTAGCAATGCCCATACGTCCGTCTGTGGAAAACACGATATAGTCTATTTTTGGACCCCGCCCCCTTTAGTGGGCCTTGGAATTACATATTATATGAAAAAGTAGTGTAAATATTTTACAAATTGTATTCTTTAAGCCTACATTCCTTAAACATTTAATTTGTAAGCTTTTACGACGAAGGTAATATGTTGTCTGATCTTCCCCTGCCCTATCCCTCCACCTCCCTTGGCCCCCTAACAGCCATACCTAAAAACGGACGGAAAGCGGAACGTTTTTTTCCGCTGAGCTTTAACGCTGTATTGCCATACCTAAACAAAAGCGGCAACGTTATGTCAAAAAACAATAAAAACAGGGTTATCAAACAAACAAATTAAACAACCCTGATTATTTTAACAGCTGGACGTACGACATTTGTGATTTTGTTATTGAAATTTTGTACAAATTACTAACGTGCATACATTTGTATGTATATAATCATATTGTAAATATTTTCTTATCTCGATTTTCTAATACGAAGTGCACAAATTTTTGCTTTTATTATTTATTTCACTTTTGTAAATTTTTGCTTGTTTTCTCTGGTTACAATTGTTTTCTTTTGCAACTAACTTTATTAGAAAACGCTCTGTCAAAATCGGATTTTCCAATAGCAAAGCGTTGCCGCCGCGTTATTTCGGTATGCTCCATACAAAATGTATGGACATGAGAACTTTTGACAGCTAAAAAACTCTTGCCGCCCGTATTTAGGTATGGCTGTAAATGACCTTATCAAAAAGACATTTTTTGCTACACTTAACTGTCACGAAAATCTAGTTTTTAAGTTTTTACTATTTAGGTGAGATGTCACACCAGCGGCCTTTCCCGGAGTCACGCTGTATAGAGTTTTAAACTTGGGCACAGAAATTTCTTAAAGGAACTCTGTCGCTTTTTTTGCACATTGATATAAAATATTAATACAGGAGTTTTTATGCTGACGGAAAGTTGTCTCGGTCATGCTTCTCCCAACACATTGGAAAATACTGTATTCAAATAGATTTTTTTCGTGTTTACTTAAGCCAAACACCATAAAAATTAAAATTTTAATAGGAATACAAATAGAGTTTTTATATACTAACCCCGGTATTCATAGAAAAATAAAACGTATTTGAAATCTGTTTTAAGAAAATTTTGTATGAAAAAATTTAATTAAAATACATTTCAAACTCATTTTAAATTTTATGAATACCGGGGTAAATATTTGTAGGGTATTTAAAATTCGAACCGGTCGAATATAATGTTCTTTCTTGGTTTTTATTTAGAATTTTTGTAAAAATATCATTATAAAAAGCCAAAGACATCTTAGCCGTGTACTTATGCTAGGAACACAACTGCGACGAACAACGAATTTTTGGTCGCGAATATTCGTCGCCAAAAATAAAACACTTCGGTGTATATGAAAATGCACACAATCGTGGTGTTGGTCGAAATTCATCATACTCAGCGAAAGTTGAAATAGATTTATTTCTAATTGTTTCGTCAGCGAACGACGAACAAAACAGTATCCGGTGACAAGCTTTCTTATACTCAAACTGGTTCTTTGTGGAAAAACAAGTTCACTACTGTATTGTTGCATGTCGCACGAAAATTTTCAGTGCTTACTAAAAATTAACTCATCAATTCACAAAAATGTATCCTTGGGACGACTTTTTATTAATATTGAACACTTTTTATAATATAGTATTTCTTCCTATTTCCTACTTTTTCATATGGTCACCTCATCAGCTGTTAAATGAAAAGAATAGTTTATTTACAGAAAATAAATACAAAAAGGAATTTGTTCTGGAAAAAAATGGACACCACCGAGGTAATTATTGGCTGTCTAAACAATGTGGCATCAGAGGATTACAAAGATTTTTAAAAAAATTTACAATTCTTTTGTTCATTATTTTAATTTATTCGTCGTTATTGTGTTTCATACGACGAATTTATAAAGCGAGTTATTACCAACGAATTCGTCATACTGAACGAAATTCATCATTTGTCACCATTATTGAGCCAGAGTTTCACTGTAAACGATATTTCCATTTATTTATTTATTTCTTTTTTTTTGTAGCAGCAAAATCAATTGATTTTCGGGAGGTCCGTCCGGCCTACGATAGGCCAATGCAACAAAGTTGGCCATGAGTAAACGATTTTTTTTTATCCCTAATAATTTGGTCCTGAGACTAGTTAATAGTTAAGGCGAAAGAGGTTTTTAGCGATTGGCAAATCAGTTGGGATCATCGTTATCATCGGTATATGAGCCGGTTGACCAGCTGTTGGGCTAGTAATAATGGCTGCTACGATTAAATAATCCTTCAATTCTTTAATAGCACCCTTATGCCATTGCACAGAGGGAAAAGGGGCTTAAATTTCACAAAATCATGATTGGAATTCCGATTTTTAAATACAATCCTTTGGCTATTAAGTTGTTATTCATTTTTATTTTTTCCATGAAGTTTTATTGGAAATTAACAAATTTAATTATATTTCCACATACAAAATCAAAAATTAGAAACAAATAACAAAAGTATAGGTAAATATCAAAGTATATCAATATCAAGTAGTCGCAAGAGTACAACAACAAAATCCACCGTACATTTTGTTTGTGTAAAATTAATATCTTATGTCAGAAATTTTCTTTTATTTTATTTTGTTTTGTTCACAATTATTTCCAAAAATTTAAATACTTTTCGCATAGAACTTTTTTAAAACAATTTCTTTTTGTTACTTTTCTTAAACAATACACTTTTTCACAAAAATCTTTTCCACAACAATTCTTTTTTGCTACTTTTGTTGAATTAATAATGTTTTTCACAATTTTACAAAATTATTTTTTCAACGAATAAACAAATATGGCTCGCTACAAAAGTAAACAAATTTTGACATACGTTGATGTAAAAACTGAAAAAAATTTTAGTCAGCTGGGCTCTTGCATATACTTGATATAGATATACTTTGGGTAAATATCAACTACCAAAACAGCTGTCATTGAAATTCAATGATGCCACTGTTTTGTGTTTTTATTCCCACGGAATTGAAGGAATTTTCCCTTGATAAAACTATATTCCGTTTGAGAGAAATTCCTAAGGAATATTCGTGATTAAGTTGTATATGATTAATTAATATGTATATCCTGAAGATGAACAAATTTATGATATAATACGATCAATAAAATTTAAAACCACTTAAAATATCTGGTTTTTATTGAAATAAATGTAAACAAAAAAACGAAATAAAATAAAATATAAATAAAAAAAGTATGTATGAATTTCTATTTTAATAGTGAACCTTTTGTTTATGTAAATTGTATTACAGGATGTTAATTTCCCAACAGGCTATAGGTTCAAATCTGCGAAACTGCAAATTATTTTTTATTTATTTTTATTTTTAATAAATGAACGTGATTGCATTCTATTTATTACAATTACTTGAACATAAATAACAAAGAAGCTTTAGTTATCAGCAGCCGATGGCTCTGGAAAAAGCGAAAGAAATACATGGAATATTAATTGTCAGGGTTGGGGAATTTCATACTAACCAAAAATGTAATAACTTAAAAAATATGAATGTGATAACTTCTCATATTCAATTTTCGTTAAAATATTGGTTAAATAGTTGATATTCCTACAAAACTAGCACCACTTGCAAAAGTGGAAAAATTTAACAAAGAACGCTGATGAGATGGCGTAGCGGCCTCGAAATCAGTACTGATCCGTTCTGCTGGTTTAATGACTATGAAAAATATTCTTAATATTCCACTCTCAAAAAAATTAATAAATAGAATGCAATCACGTTCATTTATTAAAAATAAAAATAAATAAAAAATAATTTGCAGTTTCGCAGATTTGAACCTATAGCCTGTTGGGAAATTAACATCCTGTAATACAATTTAAAAAAAAGTATGAATGGAAGTTGCCAGAATCGTATTATTTTCACCTTCGACCCAGACGATCTTAAAGAGCCCGCAATCAAGGTATATAAACCCAAATATTTACTCTTCCACTAAGCTCTTTGTCAATACTCAGCTTACAGTTCGTTACAATAAAAAAAAAAATTATTGTAATGTCCCAATTTAGTAGTAGTTGGCGACGTCAAAGCTGCAAACAACATTGACAACAGCCTCGACAAAATGAAAAATGTCTCTTATTGTTGTTCTACACACTTAAATATAATGCACGCGTGTTCTTCGTACCCCACCTGCCAACCGGCTTTTTACATCCAACAGCCCTGCCCTAACGTATATTAAGTGAACAAACTACATAATGGAAAATAATAATAAGAAGAAGAGATAAAGGAAGACAGCGCAATATTTATACTTAAAAAAAGTGGATATATCCATGCATACAGACAAAACCACTCTCGTTGATGCCATTTTTCAAATTCCTGCCAAAAAAGCTTTTTTCTCTAACATTAAAATATACTTACACGCACACTCATACAATCGCGCTCCCAAAGAACACGAGCTCTTCAGCTCCTGCTCTTGTATAGAATCTATACAATAGATGGAATGCTAGAACTGAAAACATATTAAGCCATAAAAGCCCTTCGCAGACACAACTACACACGTAGATACGTAGACAACAGTGATGTGCCGAAAGCCAATATTCGATATTCGCGAATACGAATATTCGAAACAATATATTCGAATACGAATGTTATGAATATTTGGGAAATTAAAGGCATTGGGGTTGCCATTATTATATGTATTTTATGAAAAAAAAACGCATATACGAAGTTAATAAGAGTTAATAAAATATAGGGTGTTTTTTTATAGAGTGATACAAGTTTAATTCATAATAAAACATAGAATATATTTCTGATATCAATGAAACGGTCTTTATTGGATAGACAATTTTATGACATTAACGTTTAAATATTATTTCGGCCATGTGGCCGCTACGGCTGGCGCGTACAAGGCGCAATCTGGAACACCAATTTTCACAAACTTTTCGCAGTGTTTGCGGCCGTATCTCGCCGATAACTCTTCGTTTGTTGATTTCCAGCTGTTTAATTGTTTGTGGTTTATCGACGTACACAAGTGATTTTACATAAACCCAAAGAAAATAATCCAATGGGGTTAAATGACACTATCTTGGGGGCCAATTAATTAGGCCATTACGTGAAATTGTTTTTTCATCAAAAGTTTCTTTGAGTAAATCAATTGTTTGTTGAGTTTAATGAATAGAACAATTACTTTGATTACAAATTCCAGCAATTTGCACGTGTTGCTCTGGTGTAAGTCGATTCATAATGAAATGTCAAAGCAAACTAAATAAAAAGCAACTATCAGCTGTTAAATAGGTGGGCAAATAAAGCAGTGATGCCAACTCAAAGTTCAAAAAACACCCTTTATTACACTTGAAATCGGTACAAAACACAAATTTCTATAAAATATAATTCGTTTCTTTATTTTCGTAATCGCAATTTTGTAATTCTTCAAATAAATTGTTATCCCCACTAGACACAAATTTGTAACATACGCGGTCTCTTCAAAAAAATAAGGTGGATATTAATTTAAACAAGTAAGGGATATTTTTACAACTTGAAGTTAGTTAAAAGTAGGTTTTTTTTTATCTTGGACCAGCACTCAGGGTACGACCCCTATATATGCAAATGCATTGCGCCGGAACTGTAAACGAAGGGATAATATTGAGGGGACCGATTAGGAAAGATGAGAAGATAGACAGTTGTTTTTTTGTAGCTATTTCAACCATTTACTTCGCCGGCTAATTTTTGCTACAGGGCCGACGAAGTTGGGTGCTGTTACTCTGCTTTTAGTACATGATAGTGTCAGTCGCTGCCAATTATGTTCAGTGACCAGTGACAACTAACACAACCACACAACATTTCATTTCAACACAATATTGCATGACTCAGTGCGGGCTCGAACTCACGACCCTCCACTTCATAGTGTCGTGTTCTACTACTTCAGCCAACAGCACCCTCAAGGACATTATCAGATGCATCCAGACAAAATTCAACACTGTTTCCCCAAAAAAAAGTTTATTGTAAATTCCTCAGTTTATATTTTGCGCTCTATTTTGTAATGTAAATTCTCCAACCCCAGAGTCATCTTTTTGGTTTTTCTTTTTATTTCTAGTACCAATGTTGTTCTACCGGGAGCATAATATAGTTTTAGTTAAAAAAAAACAAACATAATTTAGTTACTTATTTGGTTACTTTTAGGTACCAAAAACTATTTCGATTGTCCAACTCTGGAATCCTTTTTTTCAATTTAATTCTTCTTTTTCAATTTAATTCTTCATGAAGTATAAAATAGTTATAATTCAATAAAAAGCCTAAATTGGGAACTTATGTGCCTACTTTTACATACCAAAACAAAATTTCGACTTTCTAACCCTGGAATCGAATATCTAATTTTTGTTTTTTTGTTTTGTTTTTAGTACCAATTTAATTCTTCCTGAAGTATAAAATAGGTTTAATTTACTGAAAAAAACCAAAGTTAGGAAGTTATATGGCTGCTTTTGTGTACTGAAAAAATTTCAATATCCGAACCCTGGAAGCGAAATTTTCATATATTTTTATTTTATATTTTTTATAGCAATGCAACTCTAAATGAGGTATAAAATAGTTGTATTTAAGATAAACATAAAACTTGTAACCAGTGTAGTTAGTTTCATGTGCTACAAAATATTGCAGTTGTCCAACCCTGAAATCGAAATTTTGATTTTTTTTATACCCTCCAAAAAAGAATATGGAGGGTATATTCACTTTGTCATTCCGTTTGTAACGCAGTGAAATGTCCATCTGGGACCTCATAAAATATATACATATGTATATATATATATATATATATATATATATATATATATATATATTTTTTTTTTTTTTTTTTTTTTTTTTGATCAGTTATAAAGTCTAAGACGATCTGAGCATCTCCGTCCGTCCGTCTGTGAAAATCACGATTCAGTCCAAACGAAAAGAGCTAGACTCTTCAAATTTGGTATAAATATATCTTGAAGGATAGCACAGGTTAAGTTCGAGGATGGCTAAATCGGGGAAGAGGGAAAAAAGTTCCCCTAAGAAGAACTAAACCAGCCTCTAAAAAAACAACATGATTTTTAAAGTCTTTTTATAATTTTGTTAAGCAAATGATATATTTTTTAATTGAAAGAAGGTCCAACGCGTTAAACTTGGAACCATAAAATAAAAATAAAAAAAATTTTTTGGACCACGCTCCTTTTATTGGGTGTTATTATATGCAAAAATAGTATAAAAATTGAACAAATGGTTTTACTTAAGCCTAAATTCCTTAAAAATAACATATTGAGCCTTTAATGACGAAGACGATTGAGAAGACAGATGAAGCAAGATGAGAAAATAGGATTTTTAAAAATTTTTCAACCTTTAACTTCGCCGGCTAACTTTTTGCCACATGGCCGACGAAGGAGGGTGCTGTTGTTTCTTTCCTCTTTAGTACAAAATAGTGTCAGTCGCTGTCAATAATTGTTCAGTGACCAGTGCTATGCAGGAATGCCAGGGAAGGCACTGCTATGCCTTCATCACTGAAACAGGCTGGCAACAACTAACACAACCATACGCTAATCCTGATCTGAATTGCGTTTAGTCAATGAAATTATTTCATTGGCACAGTGAAGTCAATTCGTTGTTAAAATAATTTCATTGATTTAATAAAGAAGGGTCGTTAATACAATGGAAAAATATCACAATGTTCTAGAAATTTTCAATGAATATGTTTCGTTGGATTAATGAAGCAAATTTTTAGTGTACGAATTCAAATATAAAATTCAGAATCTGATTGTACGGTTTATCGTTAAAAAAAAACGCAATATTTTTTTGTTGCTCTATTTTTGAATTTCAGAAATTGAAAATAACAACTAACTGTTTGAATTCAACCTGGTATAGAAATTTCATGTTGATAACAAGTATTTAATAAATTTTCCACTATCTATTATCAAAATTGTTTAATTTTGATAATAGACTACTTCCAGACCTAACCTCAATACGATCTAACCTCAATAGAACACAATTTTATATGAAAATTATCAGCAACAAAAATACAATGCTGTATAATTAGACAACGCATACTACTTTAATAGGAGTTTGTAGTCTTTGAATTAAACAATTAGTTCCTTAATGTACTATACGGCAGTACAATTCATTAATTGAGCAATTAGTATTCAATTGCGTAATAAATCAAATCAATTTCCCTTAAAATCATTATAAAAATTAAAGCAACAATTTGATTGCCTGCGGCTTTGGGAAACTTGGCAAGTTCTTGCACCAACTCTAAAAATTTTTTTTTTTTTTTAGGAGTAGGACCAACACTCAGGGGATGACCCCTATATATGCAATGCATTGCGCCGGAACTGAAATCGAGGGGATAGTATTGAGGGGACAGATTAGGAAAGATGAGAGAGAAGATAGACAGTTGTTTTTGTAGCTATTTCAACCTTTTACTTTGCCGGCTAATTTTTGCTACAGGGCCGACGAAGGTGGGTGCTGTTACTCTGCTTTTTAGTACATGATAGTGTCAGTCGCGGCCAATTATGTTCAGTGATCAGTACTATGCCTTCATCACTGAAAACAGGCTGGCAACAACTAACACAACCACGCACTAATGCTGATCAGAAGAATTCAACACAATATTTCATGACTCAGCTGGGGCTCGAACTCAGGACTCTCCGCTTCATAGTCTCGTGTTCTACTACTATTTTGTGTTTTGTTCAGTTTTCAAAATATGTATATCCAAATTATATTTATAACATTTATTGAAAATATAATGTATATAATTTTATATTTTTCAATACAAATTTCTTTGATTTTTTATCTTGTTTTCAGTTTTTCTCCTTTTCCTACATTCACGGAGAACTGATAGCAGGAACATTTATTACGGGAGATTCACAATACCATTTTCCCCATAGAGTGGAATAAAAATTTCACGTAAACAAAAATTCCATTTGTTATACACAATAGGTTTGCTTTTTTTTAAATTATGTTCTACGAAAAGGTATAAAAATATGTTTTAATTCTTCTTTGAATAAACAGATTTATAATATTTTTATGTTGGTTATGCATAATTTCACCTTATCTCAATAACTCTATTAATCGCTTATGTATATGCAATTAATTGCTATTAATATATTTATTATCGGTTTGATTAATCATATAATTAACAGATCAAATGCTACAATACATATTTGGTTGCATGCTTTTCTTGTGTAATTACTAGGGTTTGCAATTACTCGCATTTCCGCTGTAGTCGGCTAATCATTCGATTTATCAAGTACGCTTTTTATTAATCGGCTAACCATATAATAAAAATAACTTTTTCATAGTTTTTTCACTTATCGTAGATGGTGGAAAAATCGAAAATAGTCCGTATTAGAGAATAACAAACCGCAGAAAACAGGGTGACACACCAATTCTGCTACCGTGAGAAATTCAAATAACTTTTTTGATTTTTGTAGAGGATGACCCCTACATATGCTGCGCATTGCAAATATGAGAACATAGAACATTTTTTGTAGCTATTTAAATCGCTACAATCGCTGCCTGTTATGTGACCAGTGCTATACCTTCATCACTGGAACAGGCTGGCAACAACTAACACAACCACGCACTAATGCTGATCAGAAGAATTCAACACAATATTCATGACTCAGCGCGGGATTGAACTCTAGACCCTGCGCTTCATAGTCTCGTATTCTACTACTTCAGCCAACAGCACCCTCAAGGACATTATCAGATGCATCCAGACAAAATTCAACACTGTTTCCCCAAAAAAGAGTTTATTGTAAATTCCTTCTTTTTTATTTTGCGCTCTATTTTGAAGCCTCGTACTAGAAGGAAATATTATCGAGTTAAGAAATAATAAAACTAAACTGGAATATGTCTCTCATTACGTCTCATTCTTCGATTCGTAAGGATTTCGTGACACAAACCTTTACCGTAAAAAATATGTTAACATTTTTCAAAATATAATAACTATTAATAAATCTACCGGAATTAACCACCACAATTTAATTTGCTAATTTTCAATTAATGGGTTAACTGAGTAGTTGCCCTAGTAATTGCATAATATAGCTGAGCTTTCATACAATCTTTATGAAAAGTTATAACATACATATTTTTAATGTAACGTATGCAATTTGTAAAAATGGGACATTGAATAAAATAACCAAATGTCAACACAAGGTCTTAAAGTGTATTGGCTGAATACAATTCTCGGATTCTATTTCATAATAAAAATTTTACAAATACAGTGGCCCACCCATTATACAATATAATTGTATATGTATATTAATCGTAATATTATTTCCATTTTGCCCTATACATATATTGTGCAATAAGCGGCACAATATTTTCAAATAAAATATGGCGCAATTTTCTTACAATAAAAAGTAAACATGACCTATAAGTACGGTGACCATTCGTCCTTTTTTTAAGAGGACAGTCCTCTTTTTTTACATGATGTCCTCTTAGATAAACAAAAATTAAAGTGTTCTTTTTTTAATTGAAATGTCCTTAATTGTCCTTTTTTTTTATTATTATTAATACTTTTGTTTAAAAGTTTTATTTTCTCAATACAATAAAAGTCAAAATCACCCATACAATAGAAATTATTATCATCAAATGGATTGTGCAGAAATTAAAATCGTTTTCTCAAATGATTGTAATATTTCTGGACATATTTTAAGTTCTGGGCATATTTTGTTTAAAAAACATTAATATATGTAAGTAAGTTCTTATTCATCCAAAAGACTTCAGCAGTACTTGGATATTGTATAGTAGTTTTAAAAGCATCTATAAAGCATAAGAAATATATGGCAAAAGAAGTTGCTTAATTGACTTAATTGTGAATAAATTCGAAAATAATCAGTCGATTTTTATGGTCGATATCTCGTTTTGTTGCTATTATTTGTGGCTTTGTAATAGAATAATGAATCTGAACATTTTTTGCCGTTTTCTATTTTTCATGATTTTTTTAAAACAAAAATTTTTGCCATTTTTACGTAAAAAATATATTTTTTTCTTACATTTTTTATTATAACTCCGAAACTGTTGATCCGATTAAAGCAAAAGATATAGACGGATTAAAGGCTATGTAAATCTTAATTTTTCTGATTATATTTGAATAATATCCGATTAGCCGTTTTTGAGTTATCACTAATAATGTGAAAAAGCGTCTAAAAAAATGCAATTTTACAAAAAAATTTAAAAAAAAAATCTATCCATAGAATTTAAAAATTTTATTATTTTTGTACTAAGGTACCCATGATACATCAAATGCATATAGTGGTTATTCGAGCATATTTTTGCTGTTGCCCTGTGTTATAAATAAAAATGTTAAGCGACATGAGTGATGAACAAGCGGCTTGCGTAAAATATTGTACAATGTTGTCAACACATTTCACAGTATATTGCACTTCTTTTGGTTTGTACAATAAAAATCAAAAGTCTTTTGATTTCTGCCAATATATTGTGCCACCTTTGAATATGACATACACATTGGCGATATGATTGTACAATACGAAAATTGCACAATTATATTGCAAGTGGGTTGGCCGCTTAAGAACTGTTGTCCTATTCAATTAGGCTAACTAATAAGTAGTGACAAAAAAAAAAATACGTATGAGTATTGATGATGAAAGTGTAGCGGCTTTTGAAAACAGCCGTTCTGCTCTGCCTTATCAGATGGATTATTAAAAATTGATGTTGACTTTCCCTTGGAATATTTATCATGTCTTTCTGAGTTAGAAAACAAAACAAAAAATTGCATATAATAAAGTGTGCTTTAGTGACTAACTAAGATTATCACCCATCATTTGTAAGGAAAAAATATATGTACATATGTATATAGGAAAATTTTACGAATTTTTGGAACAGCCTATTTAGAGTCTCGTCAAAATTCGTATGTTTCGAATACCCTGCACTAAGCTCTTGTTGGCGCCAAAAATGACGCTGAATCTTTAATATGTTATCTCATTCTTACACAAATGATTGTTTTATGTATCACAAACATACATACAAGACAAATACACATGCACATGCATAATACAATATGCATATCAATATGTAAATAAATACGCAAGTATTCACAAATTTTTATATACATACATTCATACTTACATAAATAACTACAGTGCAAGTGGATTCATATTTGCACACACATACTCATATGTATGCACATGTAACATGTTTGTGTAGCTACATACATCTGCACATACATACATGCATATATACATACATACATACATACATACATACATACGTACAAACATACATACGTAAGTATTATTTATGAGTGGATGTACAATATTTTGTATGAGAGTTGATGGAGACTAATGTTTGAACTGTTGTGCACGTTTTTGCACATCTCAGACAGCGGAATGTACATGTTCAAAATAATGTACATATTTATGCACATGATAAACATGTGTACACATACATACGTACATAAGTATTTACATACTTAAGTATTTACATATATACATACATGAACGTACGGTTACATTTATACAAACGTTGCATTTAGCAAAATAATTTATAAACAAACATACATACATACATACGTGCAAAGGAATGATTACCAACAGCGTTGCCATTCATGCTTATCCAGACAAAATACAGCACTGAATCTTTATTTCCAAATTCTAAGGTACGTTCACACTTGCCAAATAATTTTTTTTTTTGCATTTTTGCAAAAAAGCGAAAGAGATATGTACATGGAATATTGGGAATATTAATCGTCAGGATTGGGGAATTTCGTACTAACCAAAAAGGTAATAACTTAAAAATATGAATGTGGGAACTTCTTATATTCAATTTTCGTTAAAATATTGGTTAAATAGTTGATATTCCTACAAAACTAGCACCACTTGCAAAAGTGGAAAAATTTAACAAAAAACGCTGATGAGATGGCGTAGCAGCCTCGAAATCAGTACTGATCCGTTCTGTTGGTTTGGTTGATTATTGAAAATATTCTTAATATTCCAATCTTGATATAAAAAATAATAAATAGAATTTGAACAAATTCATTTATTAATAAAATAATAAAAAATCATTTGCAGTCATGCAGATTCGAACTTAAGACCGTTGAAAAAATTAACAATTTAAAAAAGCATAACCTCTAAAAGCAATATATTTTAGCTGCTCTTTTACACTATCACTTTTGAATTCTGGGTCCCATATAGTTACGGTGACCATTCGTCCTTTTTTTAAGAGGACAGTCCTCTTTTTTTACATGATGTCCTCTTAGATAAACAAAAATTAAATTGTCCTTTTTTTAATTAAAATGTCCTTTATTGTACTTTTTTTTGATTCTTAATACTTTTTTGTTTAAACTCCACAATTAAAAGTTTTATTTAATTAAAATAAAACTTAAAAAAAAAAATTGATTTATATCAAATAAAATTTGTTTCTTGTGTTTTCTTGAATTTCAAATCCTATGGTTTTGCTTGTGTAATTCTCAATTAATTTTTGGGAGTTTATGTATAAGCTGAGAGGTTTTGTTATTTTGGAATTAGGTTAAGGTATACGTGGCTGCCCGCTACACGCAAGCATTCAAGTAGGATCTCTGAGATCCCGTTTTGAAAAATTGGAATTAGATTAAAGTCTTCTGATGATTTGGTGTAAGAACCAATGAAATGCAGGCATATAGACATACTTGACCACATAACAAACAAAAAGCAATAATTCAATTGAGACAATATGTCGAATAAACGATTTTAAAAACATTTTATTTTCTAAATACAAAAAAGTCAAAAACACCCATACAACAGAAATTATTATCATCAAATAGGTTGTGCAGAAATTATAATCTTTTTCTCAAATAACTGTAATATTTCTGGACATATTTTAAGTTCTGGGCATATTTTGTTTAAAAAACATTAATATATATAAGTAAGTCGACCATGCCTAGAATAAATACAATTGACTACAAATAGTAAAATAAATTTTTATTACATTTCTAAATGTCCTCTTTTTGGGGTTGAAAAATATGGTCACCGTACATATAGTAGATATCGTCATCTAATTCATAAAATATGTAATACATTCGACATATATTGTATTATTAGTTATAAAATAAATAAAGAGATCATTTTATTAGTTATTTCAATAGTTTAAGGAGATCTTATACATAAATAATCTTTTAAAGAAATAATGTAGCTTAAATGGTTACCCCCTTATTCATAACAATTATGAGAGGCTTTAAAGTGTGTAATAGAGCAAATTTCATACATATGAAATTTTGTTTTTATGAATAAGAGTATTAGAATTTAAGCTCCAATTTCCTTTAGTTTTTATAAAACATGACCTGGAAAAAATTATTTTAGTTATCGTAGATGTTGGAGAATTTGAAACCAACCCATCATTATACACCAGATCTAACTTCTCAGTCCTTTTTCAGAATTTCTCAAACCATACAAAATCTTCCATTACGCCATTAGTGTTCTATTTTAATACATACATACTATATCAAAATGTTAACACTATTTCTTGTGCTACTATCGAGAGTTTCTTTTGTTGATGCTGGCATAGCTCAGCATCGAACATTCTGCAAAAAAGTTTATTTCCGAATTCTTTCGTTTATGTTTTTGGTTTTGTATTTTAAGAAGGATATATGATTGAATTTGTCTCTCATTAAATTTAATCCTTAGATTTTTAATTAAATCCTTGGCAACAGTGTAGCTAGACATATATTAATAAAAAATTATTGATTAATGGATTATATTCGTTATTCGAAAATGGTGATTTTAAAATTATTCAAACGGACTTGTTGGCTCGATTAATCGTTTTATTTTCAATCGGTTGACAACATTACTACATAAGTATATATGTATGTATGTGTTAAAAAGTGCAAAAAACGTTTTTATTTACAACAAGTAAAAACGTTATATTCGACCGGGTCGAATCTTAAATACCCTCCAAATATTTAGTAAGTGAATTTGAAATGTTTAACTTGGTGGGACAGAGTTCCTTTTATCGTACGTCAACGCCCACTAAAGGGGGCGGGGTTCAAAAATATGCAATATCATGTTTTCCACAGACGAACGTATGGGCATTGCTAGACCGTCTTAGACTTCATCACAATTCTCTTTGGAGGCTATAAAAACTGTATTTTGGCGGGGTCGCTCTGGCAAGGGCTGGGGGGGAGAAACATTTCACCTTTGTCATAAAACTCTAAAAATAAATGCTTGGGATAATTATATACAAAATTAAAATTTATTTTTCTTGATAGGCTCATTTAGCGGGCAAAGGGGGAGGAGGGGCTAGGGCAGAAATCGGCAGTCATAAAACTCTAAAGATAAATGCTTGGGATGATTATATACAAAATTAAAAAAAAAAATTTTTTTCGTAGGGTCATTTAGGGGGCAAAGGAAGAAGCGGGGGGGGGGGGGGGCTAGGGCAGAAATCGGCAGTCATAAAACTCTAAAGATAAATGCTTGGGATGATTATATACAAAATTTAAAAAAAACATTATTTTTGTTAGGGTCATTTTAGGGGCAAAGGAAGAGGGGGAGGGGGATTAGGGCAGAAATCGGCAGTCATAAAACTTTAAAGATAAATGCTTGGGATGATTATATACAAAATTTAAAAAAAAATTTTTTTTTTTGGTAGGGTCATTTAGGTGGCAAAGGAAGAGGTGGGGGGGGGAGGTAGGGCAGAAATCGGCAGTCATAAAACTCTAAAGATAAATGCTTGGGATGATTATATACAAAATTTAAAAAAAAAAATTTTTTGGTAGGGTCATTTAGGGGGCGAAGGGGAAGGAGGGGGTAGGGCAGAGTAGTACCAGGTTTCGTCTCGGCTTCGTCACTAAAGCTTAAAAGTGTTATTTTTAAGGAATGTAGGCTTAAGTAAAACAATTTGTTAAATTTTTATGCTATTTTTGCCTATAATAACGCCCACTGAAGTGGGCGGGGTCAAAAAATATTTTTATTTTATTTAATGGCTCCAAGTTTAAGGCGTTGGACCGTATTTGACATAAAAATATATCATTTGCTTAACAAAATAACCAAAAAACTTTAAAAATTATGTTGTTTTTTCTGGGTTGGTTTAGTTCTTCTTAGGGGAACTTTTTTCCCTCTTGCCCGATTTAGCCCGTCTTCGAACTTAACCTGCTCTAAGTTTTAAAATATATTTATGAAAAATTTCAAGGGTCTAGCTCTTTTCGTTTGGACTGAATCGTGATTTCCACAGACGGACGGACGGACGGACATGCTCAGTCGTCTTAGATTTCATCACTGATCAAGAATATATATACTTTATGGGGTCTGAGATGGATATTTCGATGCGTTACAAACGGAATGACAAAGTGAATATACCCTCCAAATTCTTATTTGGAGGGTATAAAAACGCTACGCAAATTGAAACGACGCAAAGTAAATTATGATTTTCTATAGCAAACCATGTAAAGATCAAAGATATTGTAGGTTCCAGGGTTACGAAAGTACTACTTTCTAAAATGAAAATTGAACAAAGTAAACAAAAATACCTACCTACAATTTTATTACATACATACAAAACAAATTCAATTAAAACCAAATCAAGTATTAAAGCACAGCCCTTTTCGCTCATATTGCCGAGAAAAATTACAAGTGTATGTAAAAAAATTATATAATGGTAGGAACACAACTGGGACGAACAACGAACTTCGTTCACTATGACGAATTCGTAGGTAAAAATTCGCTCTGTAGATTCGTCATATGAAACACAATAACGACGAATAAATTAACATAATGAACAAAAAATAAAAAATTACGAATTTGTTAATAATCTTTGTAATCTTCTGATGCCATATTGTTCAGACCAAGGCGAATTCATACAAGGTGAACTTACTTATGCAACTCTGTGTAAAATTTATTGAACTGTCAAATGAAATGCTTTGGAAAAAACAATGGCCGCACACAAAAACGAAAAACCAGAAGAGCACTTTGACAGTTCAATAATTTTGCCTTTGTAACAGCTGATCACCAATTTCTGAACTAAGGCCACCTGGTATGAATTCGCCTTGGTTCAGACATTCATAAATTACCTCGGTGGTGTCCATTTTTCTTTTTCATAACAAATTTCTTATTGTAATTACTTTCTGAAAAATGTTCTTCTGTAAATAAAATATTCTCTTGATTTAACAGCTGATGAGGTGACCATACGAAAAAGTAGGAAGTAGGCAGAAATACTATATTAAAGAAAGTGTTCGAAATTAATAAAACCTCGTTCGAAAAATAGATATTTGTGAATTGGTATTTCTTTTTGTAAATTTAAACATGTTTTGCGCAATATTTTTTGTGTTATCGAATTCATCAACCGAAAAAATTCCCAACAAATAGGGTTGGAAAGATCCAGCAATGGCAATACTGCAAGCATGTTAATTTACATACATATTTGCAAGCATAAATATATCTAAATGGAACCATGTAAGTAATTATTGCTTACATGGTTTTTTTAATACCCTACCTCAAATGTACAATGAAGACATACATATGTACAATGTACATATGTATATACATACATATCTATGTACATTGTACAGATGTATGTATATATATGTATGTATATGAACATACATATGGTTGTAAATTAAACACATTCATACCCCACTTGTGCCCCCACAAAAACAACAATTGCTTAATTTAAAGCTCTCCACTCATATGTATGGTGCCTTTTCGGGAAATTAACAAACCAAACTAAAAGAAATCCATATATACAAACATATTTATGTATGTATATGCATATATACGTCTTATGTGCAGACATAGATACATTTGTACATACGTACGTATATAAATAACACCAGAGAGAAAAAACAATACATTTCGCATGCATAAACACATACTCGCACATATACGCTCATAGATACTACCGCAATAAAATGTACAATCTTTGTTTTCATCGTTCTGTTTGCTTTTATTATTTTGTTTTGTTACTCTCCTTCTATTTGTATTTACTTTTTTGCTTGAATTTTTTAGCCGGCAAAACTTGCCTCTCTTTCTCTTTTTACTTTCCCAAACATGAAAAGAAAAAAAATTTTGAACTCTTGGGGGTCTCTCAAATTGGATCCAACCAAGTCTCATTAATTTGCACAAGTTTTTTGTGTATTTTTCCATTTAATGTTTATATTATGATTTTGTTGTTTTAACTGTACCTTTTTGCGCTTTGGCAAATACATATGTATGTATGTATGTATGTATGTACGTATGTATGAACAAGCATGCGAAGCACACATATGTATTGATGTGTGTACGTACACTGTTTAAACACGAAAAAGCTTTTTCTGGCTTGTTTTAATTTTCTTAGTAGATATATTTTGCTGTCTGTAGTTGTGTTCTTCAAAAGGGTGTTTCCCGGCGTTGATGTCATGCGAGAATTATATGCATGTGTTATTGACATTCATTTGGCTCTCATTCTTATATACATATTGTATATAGGAATGTATTGAAACGTGTTTATACAGAGCAAATTGGCTTCAAAATCTCTTGAGCTTTTTTTTTTGATAAGAGCTTATTGCTATTTTAAGAGATCGTTCTATTGAGTAGAAAAATTGAGTTGTTTGGTGTTGCCGTTGTGCCCCCATTTTTAACGGTTTTTTTATAGATTGCCATGCAATATTAATTTTGGCGAAGTTGTGTATTCTGAAGAAATGTTTCAAAAGCTGATCGGAAAATTAAAATTGCTGTCTTTGCATAAAATTCAAAATTATTAAAATAAAAACAGTTCAGTTTGGGTGCATTAATGTCTGTACCTATGTACATATACATTCATACATATTCACATCCATATACTATACTGCGAGCTCGATTTTCCCAACTCACAGAATACCTGACCTGAGGAAATTTCAAAAAAGTAGCAAAGATATACATATGTACATACCTGCCATTGTTTATTAAACGTGATGACACCTTATTTGTGAGTTTAAAAAGAAAATACTCTACCTTTTATCGTGTAGTTTACTTACCTACATATACGTAACTGTTACAAGTACTTTTTTCTGGGTAAATAGCATACTTAACGGGTGATTTTCTAGGAACTTTCGTTTTGGCAACATTGTTTGTGGCGGTTCAACTGTTTTCGTGTAACAGTAACATGTTAAACATGTTCAGTTTGGTCTATAATTTCACCATAAATCGTCTTACAAACGAACGACGCCTGCAGTTTATTGAATTTTGTAATCAAAATTCTTGGTCGATCTCACTTCTGGTTGAATGGCTGCGTGATAAAGCAAAATTGGAGTATTTATTGTGAAGAGCAGCTAGAAGCATTGCAAGAATTCCATCCCAAAAAATGCACTGTTTGGTCTTAATTATGGGAAGGTGGCATAATCACCCCTATCATGAATAATTTTTCCCCCGAAATTTTTCCCTTTTCCCTAAAATTGCAATAATGAAAAAATTCACCGTGAATGATTTCACGCTAAAATTAAATTCCCCTGATCGTGAATGATTTTTTTCCCGCGTGTTTTTTCACTTTTCCCTTTAATTTATTCACTTAGTTTTTGGTGGGGAATAGAGTAGAAAATGTAAGTATTTTCTATTATAATTCGAATATTAGAGTTTGCAAATTTTATTTTAGGGGCAAGATCCGTTAACAAGACACAAACCGATATTTTTTGCAATAAATCAATTCCCTGCGTCTTTCTAAAGATTAAGAATATTTTTAATTTGCTTTGTCTGGTTTTCAAAATGAATCCAAATTATTTGACTACTAAATATTTACCCCCATATTCATAAAAAAAATAAAATTTATTTGAAATCTGTTTTAAGAAAATTTTGTATGAAAAAATTGTATTAAAATGCATTTCAAACTCATTTTAAATTTTATGAATACCGGTGTTAGAGTCTAAATTTTAGACATACTTTTTTTCAAATTATTGCATAAAATTAAATTTTTCAACACAAATTCTTTGATTTTTCATGTTGTTTTCGGCTTCTTCTCATTTTTTACATTCACTGAGAACTGATAGCGGGAATAATTTCTCACGGGGGATTCACGATACCATTTTTCCTTTCGAGTGGAATAAAAATTTCATGTGAACAAAAATTCCCCTTGTTATTCACGATAGGGGCGAATATTTCAAGGACGACGAATACAGGTACGAATTTTTTATTTATTTTTTTTTTTTTTGCCCAAAATGGATGGGCTTAACTTGGCCCATCCATTAATGTTAGCACACATACCACACAGCTCTCGAAACAATGAACCAATTGAGAGGTGAGTTTGGTGAACTGTTAACTGCACCCTTGGGGCCGGTCAATTGGCCGTCTGGATCATGCGATTTAACGGCAGTTCTTGCAGTGCTTCTGGCTGCTCTTCGCACCAAATACAAACATTTTGGTTGTTCACGTATCCATTCAACCAGAAATGAGCACGATGCACTTTCATAACCGTGCATGACTTATGATAATAAAATTCAATAATCTTCAAACGTTGTTCTTTTGTAAGTCGATTTATGGTTAAGTCTCAGACCAAACTGAACATGTTTTAACAGTAACATGCTACCCAACCAAAACAGCTGAGCTGCCACAAACAGTGTTGCACAAAAAATCATCCTGCGCAATCATAGTTAGTTGTTGTCTACTTGTTAGTGGATTCTTTTTACGATTAGTTCTTGCTTATAAAAATACAACCCTAATAAAAATATGAAGTGACTATTTTTGAGAAAGAATAGCCAAAAAAATAATTATACTTGCAATTACTCGATTACAGTTCTATTAAAAGTAAAACGAAATACTATAGCTTACGAGTATTAACAAAAACTTTTGTTTTAACAGAAAAATCATTCATTAAAATGAATCGAGAAAAAAGTTTATTTAGATAAAATCGCATCACAACAAGTTTATTTTGGATGGTATTCGAAGAATTCTCTTTAATTTAAAAACGCTAACAGATTTTTTTTAGCTTCTTTCCTTTGAGCACCTTTTTTTTTAATTTGCCTACCATCTTTGCAGTATTTTTTTTTTTTTCAAATCAATAGGAATTGCCACTGCCTTGGAAAATAATAATCATTGAACCATAAACGCCCCCGTCTAAAAAATAATAATGAAAAAAAAAACAAAAATATGTAAGCGACTCAAAAAGTGCAATAAATGCCACCCAGCAAAAAAAGATATAATGACAAATTGGTAGTATGTGGGAGTACATACGAGTAGATATGTGTGCATGTAACGGGTGTTTTTTTAAAGGTATAGAACTTCGAATTGAAATAAAACACAAGAAAATCGTTTTAATGTCCATCAATTTGGTTTTATTGGAAGGATAATTTTATGCCATTAATGTTTAAATATGATTTCGGGCATGTGGCCGCCGCGGCTGGCTCGAATAAAGCCAATTCTACAGGTCCAATTTTCAACCACTTTTTCGAGCATATGGGGCCGTATGTTGGCAATAGCGCCACGAATGTTGGCTTCCAAGTCCCCTAACGTTTCTGGTTTGTTGGCGTAGACGAGCGACTTCACATATCCCTAAAGAAAATAATCCAATGGTGTCAAATCACACGATCTTGGTGGCCAATTGACAGGTCCATTCCGCGAAATTATGCGCTCATCGAATGTTTCCTTCAATAAATCGATTGTGACGTGCGCTGTGTGGAATGTAGCGCCGTCTTGTTGGAACCACAACTCATCCACATTCATGCCATCCAATTCGGGAACAATATACCGGTCTCCATTAACGGTAACTGACTCTCCAGCATTATTTCGGAAGAAGTATGGCCCAATGACTCCACCAGCCCACTGCGCACTGTTCGACGTCTCTGCGGATGCGTATTATCACATAGAGTAAACGTAGTGCGAAAACGTTCCATGGTTAACCGAATTAATTGCTCTGATGGACGATTATGTCGACCATAAAATGGACGGAGCTTGCGGTAAACTTCGCGAACTGAACCAATACTTTCGAAATAAATTTGCACGATTTGCAAGCGTTGTTCTTTTGTCAACCTGTTCATGAAGAAATGGCAAACCAAACTAAATATTAGTCACTTGACAGCTGACAAAATGGCCGCCAGTTAAAAAAGTGATGCCAACTTAAAGTTCTATACCTCAATAAAAAAAAACCCAATATTTGTTATTTAGTTTCCATTGCTTCAAAATTATTACAGAAAAATAAACCTGAAGATAATTCATAATATTGTAAAAAGTAAAACTTTATTAATATCTAGAAAAGCGTTGCAATGCGTTTCCAAGTGCAATCATATATATTTTTTTTTTTAATAAAAAATAACCCTTTTTAAGATTTTATGCAAAAGGTCCGACATTATTGGATTTGCAAATTTGGAGCATTTTCAATGGTGGTATTTAGTGTTCGATGCAAAATATTCCGTTTACATCGAATACCTACTGAATACCGCCATTGAAAATGCTCTCTCAAATTGCAAATGCAATAATGCAAGACCATTTGCACAAGATATTTATTTGCTAAAATATAATTGCAAACACTTATATCTTTTTTATATTGGAACAAGAAGTTGACATTTTTATTCTCATTTAATTTTATTCTCATATTAATAAAGTATCTCTCTACTGATATTCTATAAATATAAAATATGTAAACGAAATGCCTACACTTGCAAATCGTGTGGCATTTGAATGTAAAGTGTAATAAATAACCAAATATTTTTAGTGGCATATATATTAACAAAAGTTATAAATTAAACTCGAATTTTATTCGCAATAATAAAATTCTTTTAATGCCTTCACATTTTTAAGGAATGACTTAAATTTTTTCACTGGGATATTCCAACAACGAGGTGCAAAAAGGAATAGCATGTGATTTTATTATTGTGTGTGTGTGTGTTTTTTTTATTGGAAATAGTAGCGGAAGATATAAAACTAAACCAAAGCACTTATTTTATTTTTACCAAATTCAAACTAAAAAATAAAGCCTGCAGAATAATCGGCGACGTTATATTATATTAAAAAAAAAAAATAAACAAAAAAGGTAAAAAAATTTTTGTTAACAATTATTTCAGCCGACAAACAATACCGCAGAATCTTAAATGTATTTATTCTTCACATAATTCAAACACTAAGGAATTTTCATCTTATATATTTTACTATTGATATGCAAACGACATGTTCTATAAATTTAGTGAGATCTTAACTCAAAGTTGTGAGCCTGTGAATCACAGGATAATTCATAATAAATTTTTTAGTCTAATTAGATTTGTAGGATGGTTCATATAACAATCAACATATTATTCTATGAATCGCCCTGCAAAAAATAGCACTCATCACCACAAGCATAATTATGAATTTCTTTTTACGATATGAAAACTTTTCGTAAATTCCAGATCAATTACATTTTACAAAATCTATTCAATATTTACTGCCTATCCCACGATGTTTCTAGACATCGTTCTGTCACAGAATTACATTCAAAACAAAAACAAATTCCAAATTTGATTTTTGTTGTAAACATAATTGTTCGACAGAACTACAGGCTATACGAAAATTAACGCAAGATTTGAACTACAGGGTGGCTCAGAAAGACCGAAGTGGTGTAAATTCCTTATAACTTTTTATTTAAGACATATTTTTTTGTTTTTTTTTTTAAATACAAATAAATTGTTAATTTTTTAAATACAGTAAATTTATAGGGAATATTTTTAGATTAGTTATTAAAAATGATATCCCGCATTTTCTGCTTCGCACAAATGTGCTCTTTCCAACACATTTTCCATGACCTTTCGCAAAACTTCCGGTGTTATGTTGTTAATTTCGTCTCGAATATGGGTTTTTAATTCCTCAATAGTCCTAGGCTTATTAACATAAACTTTCCCTTTTAAATAACCCCAAAGGAAACAGTCTGGAGCGGTTAAATCCGGGGAACGCGGAGGCCAATTAAAATTGCTTCGACTCGAAACGACGGTATGCACGCTGAGTCAACACAATGGACCGTTGATTTGAAAAGTAAATTTCAACGATTTGGGCACGTTGTTCAGTTGTGTATTGCTCCATTATAAATTGGCCAAGTCTTCTTTACAAAATACTTTTCAGTATTTTGAAAGAAAAAAAAATTATAATAAAAAAGTTATAAGGAATTCACACCACTTCGGTCTTTCTGAGCCCCCCTGTAAATAGAAAATACAGTTTTTAGTATTTTGATTGTTATTTTCTTATTGAGTCATAAGATAGGATAGGGTTAGTTTTTAAATAACACGTTGGACAAATAGCCTCTACGGCTTAGCCCGCTCATGCGCACTCATTTGTCGAAATTTGCCATGACCACTTTGGATAAATAAAGGTGTGAATTTCATTGATGCAGCATTGAATCTCCTCCTTCAGGAGGCTTGTGACTTCAAATAACTCCATAAATAGAAATCGAATGGTGTTAAATCACACGATCTAGAGGGTCAATTTTGATCACCGAAACGAGAGAATACTCGACCTGGAAATGTCCCATTCAGTAATTGAATTGTTTTACGGGCTGTATGGGATGTGATATCGGCAGAAAGGATTTTGTTATCACGTCACGATAGGTAGTACCAGAAACCAGGTCCAAATTACGGCATTCGATGTACAGTGGCGAGCGAAAAGTGTATGAATGTTGACTCAGTTAATCAATTTTTGCTGAACTAAATTTTTGTCATAAAACCAAATGGAATGATTTTTTAAGGTTTTATCACCCTTTAACTAAACTTTATTTCAAAATAAAAAAAAAGTTGGGAAAAAGTGCTATATATACGATTTATTTAATGTAAACTCTATGAAACGCTATTCGAACCCTTTTACACGCTTTAGTTGGCATTACTGTTGTTGAGTGTTTTTTGGTTTACCGTTATTTTTCTTTTCGTTCTTTTTGATATTTTTTCCTGATAATATTTATAATAAAAAGTTTTTTGCTGTTTAAAACACGTGGCTATTAATTTGCGATAATTAATTTCATTGTTTTCAAAAAATGAAGAAAATTAGAGTGGAATTAGAAAAAAGTATAATAAATTTAACCGAACAAGGTTATTCCTGTAGACAAATAGCCAAATCTTTGAGTTTGGCGCATAGTACTGTCCAATGTGTTCGAAAAAGAGTGAATGTGTCTTCCAAATCTACATCAAATGGACGTCCCAGATTGCTCACCGATACCGATGCACGACATATTGAAAGACTGATGAGAAACAAAGACACGAAAACACCAAAATTAGCAGCTTAAGCATTAAATAAAAATGTTAGTGAATGAACAGTTATGGGAATATGGGAGCTGGAATGTGGAAGACTGGAAACGTGTCATTTGGTCGGACGAAACGAAAATTAATCGATTTCAGTCAGATGGGAAAGAATATTTTTGACATCGCCCACATGAAAATCTTCAACGTCACCAAGTTAAACAAAACGGTGAAGCCCGGTGGTGGCGGTTTAATGGTGTGGGAGGCTGCTTCGCATGGTGGAAAGTTGGTCCTCTGCTCAAAATAGAAGGAATAATGAAAAAGGAAGATTACCTAAGTATCCTTCAGACGAATTTGCCAGATTTCGTGGAGAAAAGTCCATATCCAGAGGATCATGAATGGTTTCAACAGTATGGAGATCCGAAGCATACCGCCTAAAATGTTAAAAATTGGCTTTCGAATCAGAATTTTCAATTGCTAAAGTGGCCACCACAATACGAAAGATCGCCAAAAAAAATATGGAAGATTTTTGGAAAGGATTCCAAGAAGAATGGAAAAATATCCCGGACGAAACAATTGATAATTCATAAAAAAGTAAAGGATTATGGACAAAATATTAGAAATAAAATAATATTTATATTTTCAGTTACGTGCAAAACTGTTCAAATAGAGTTATTTTATGTTTGCATTAAATAAAATGGATTAATAGTAAGTTTTTTTTTTAAGTTTTCAAGTTTGTGATAAAATATAATAAATAAGCAATTAAACAAAAACAAAATTAATTTATTAGATTTTATTACCAAAAAAATCATTGAACAATAATTAGTGAAACGAGCAACATTCAGACATTTTTGCTCGCCACTGTATATCCAAATTTCCATTTAAATTGTATTGAAATTTCGATCGATATCGAATGCGGTAATTTGACTTCTGAATTTCTCAATAAAATCTGTTCGTAGTTGAAGTTATTTTCATATATTTTATGAAATTTGAAGTTAGCGCTCTCCCAACACCTTTGGTATTCATACTTAAGGTATTCATTCGGTTAACCGTTAATCGGTTAACCGACTAATTACTATCCTATTATTATTAATTTGAAATTGGCCGATTAAACCGGCTAATTTTAGTCGTTTAACCGATATAACAAAATTTTCATTCAAATGATCATTCACATTAAGCCTGTTATAACCAATTTTTTTTTAAATTACAAACGGAATGGCAAGCTTATATCTTCCCGTATTAAATGAAGGGTACAAGAAACAGAAACATCGGGTTAAACATTTATCTCATAGTAAATATGATTCCTTAAAGCGCAAAATATTACTGAAGAAGCCTTCAAGAAACCAGAGAACAAAAAACGAAGGAGAAAAAAAAATACAAACAACAATTTAATAAAAATAAAAAAAATCATCCTTATTTACCTGTGCGCAAATTCACAGAATCAGTGCGCATGCGCCAATGTTAATCAAACCTTTATTATACATATTTTGTCTACTTTAATATACATGGAAATATCTTGAGCACTTTTGAACAACTTTGTAGCTGCGAGGTAAAATACACCAAGTCAATTTATTATCAAAATAAATTTTTTGTACTGTTGGACTCAGAATTATTTTCCTCTGTCGATTAGGCGAACTGCCATAAGTCCATTTGTACTTAGTGTTTTGGTTACTACTGAATTTCTGAAGAAGAATTTAATGTTTTAGAACTAGTACTGTAATACGCTAGATAACTTGGGTGATATTCTTCACACTGGAGTACAAACCGGGGGAAAAGGTTACTACTCAAATTTCCCAGACCTTGATCTTGGCTGCTAACCCATAAAACTTATATGTTATAACCCGATGACTGAACTAAGAGAGCAGCGGAAGGGCACATAAGAAATTTAACAGGAAAGAGGTTCGCCTTCAAGAGTCCGGCTCTGCACAAAATCAAAGTCAAGGCAAAGTTGAACTACAGGCTGGACCAGTAAATTAGCACAAGTACCACGGGATCCGCTATGTCCCGCAAATGTGATGATCTCTGGAGGGTAAAGCAATAAAGCACAATATCACAAGTCTGTTGAATGTATTGGAAACTTCTTCCTTAAAAATTATGTTCATTCGGGTGATGTTGTGTGTCGGACTTGGTTTCTTTCTCAACAATTGTGTCCGAACAAAGTAAGGATTTAAGATGGGCACGCATATGTCATCAAGGGGTTTGTGCCGGCCCCATGCACGAGAAGCTGCCTCCCGTGTGTAGCTACAGGCACGTTGACGACGCACAGCGGAGTATTTGGCCTGAAAAGCTGGCCAAAATTATTAAACGCTGTTTTTAAATTAAAATTTTTAGTTTTTTTTTTGATAGTTTTAGGTGTAGTATGATATAAAAAGTCTAGTGGCAGATTTTGAAAAAATTACACTGTGCAACAAAATTACACTGTGCAACAAAACAATTTTTTGTCTATTCTAGAAATAAAAGTATGTGGACTATATGGATTTTGAGGCCCTTAATTCAAATCTGTTTTCCGTTTTGCTCTGGTACGTAAGGATTTTCTTTTAAAGACGTGGCATATTTAACCACCTAAATCGTTGGGTTGCCTAATATATTTTGTCATAACTTGAAAACTGGTTCTCCGATTTTAATAGGAGGAGGATCAGAAAATGCACCGGAAAATTCTGCTTAAACTGGCCAAACACATTTATTTTCTATCTATTACTATTTCGGAGTTATTAAAAATTTAATGGCGAAAATAAAAATTTTCCCTCAAAATTCGTCAAATTTTTTGTTTTTAAAATGCAATAAAAATAAATAAAAGAACCAACAAGTTTAAATTTTTAAAATTTTTCTAAAAGCCACATTCCTAAGGAATAAAAGACGGTATAAATCGTGGTATAAACGTGTTAAAAGTGATGTGAATAACAATTGAAATCAATAATTCAAAATATGTACATAAAAGTTTATGACGATATAAATGTATAAGAAAAAGTGCCTGACGAGGAAAAATAGAAAAAATGTGAAAATTTAAAAAAAATCGTCAAAAATAATGGCACAAACTTGCGCACACTTTTTTTTTTTGTTTCTAAAATTAGAGATTCCAAATTATATTGTGGTATTAAACATAATTCGTAGAGATGCTAACCTCACTTTTAAAAATCTTTTCTTTTTTCTTTAACCCATATCGTCCCAGAGATTTTTTTTCGAATCAGTTTATGAAACTTCGTAGTTTAATGGTAATTTGGGTCCAGAAGATACGATTCAGACGTCCAAAATTTTAAAAAAAATTTTTTTTAATTTTCATTAAAATTTTTTTTAAAAATTTCATTAAACATTTTTTTGAAAATTGTCATTAAACATTTTTTTAATATATTCATTAAAATTTTTTTCTTTTTTTTAATTTTCATAAAAAATTTTTTTAAAAATTTTCATTAACATTTTTTTTTTTAATTTTCTTTAAACATTTTTTTAAAAGTTTTTTTTAAAAATTTTTTTAAAAATATTTTTCAAAATTTTCATGAAAAAATATTAAAAAGTCTTTCCTAAACAGATAAAAAAAATTTAAAATGCTTGAAATTTACTGTTCGAAAAATGGAACACTGGGACGAAATGGGTTAAATCCAGTTTTGCCTTTTTGGCCAGCTTTTTGGGTGAAATATTCCTCTGTGCGACGTCAAAAATATTGTTTATTTTTAATAAAACAATATTTTTATACTGTTTTATTTAACTTAAGTTCTTGTTTGTTTCTAATTCCGTTCAAATCTGCCAACTCATTTTTGACCCACTTCCTTTGAACCGATTTAGTTAAAATTTGGACCACAGGTCAATCTTGTTTGTATCTAAAGATCATCTGCTGAAAAATTAAATATATTTTTTTTGAATATGTCAATGCAGCTCCAGTTGTTTACACTTGTAATCTGTGATTTTTATTTTAAACTTTTTATAATTTTACCTTTTGTTTTTTTTTGGACTTGGTGGTGTTTCAAGGGATTAAGGATATAAAAAATTAATACCTATAAGAGTTATATAAAATACTAGCGACCAGGGGCCAAATTACAGCACTCGATATCGAACGAAATTTATATTTAAATTGTATGGAAATTTCGCTCGATATGGAATGCGGTAATTTGGCCCCTGGTACCGGCTTCGAACGGCTATTTAACAAACATTTTAAAAGTAACGGACTAATTGTGTAAATCACTTTGTGTTAGTGAAATTTATATGTACACAAAAACAAAAATTTCAAATACTTTTACCCTATTCTCTTTTACTAACTTTAATTTTATATCTCATAAAAAATTTGAAAAGGCAAAGCAACGCAATAAATTGTGTATAAAACAAAACAAAATTTTTATATATTTTAAAAATTAATGCAAATTTATTTCCGAACTTGTTAATTTTTTTTTTTTTTGTTAAGATAAGGAGTTTTTATTCCGACTCGATTTCAAATCTGCAGCCTAAAGTTCAAATCTGAAATCTGCAACTAATTTCTTTTTTTAAATTTTTTATTAATTTAATTACTTTTTTCTTTATAGCCTCTTTATAGTTGAAACATTTTTTTTTATTAAATTCAATTTATTTTATTAAAGAGTTGAATATAGGGTCCGCCAAATAACTTTTTTTTTTGAAAATGCTATAAAAAAAACTACTGAATATTTTCTCAAATTTCTTTTATTTGAAAGTACACAATCCTTCCGGTTAATAATGGAAAATAATTTCATTCAAATGGCGGCCATTGACTGTAACGGCCACTCCTTGCTCATTTTCGAAGAAAAATTGCCGAAAATCCGCACCAAACAGTGACTCGGTTTGGGTGCGTCGGCTTTTCAATTAATGCGTGCGGGTTTTCTGTGCCCCAAATGCGACAATTTTGCTTGTTCACATACCCGCTTCATCTGAAAAGATGATTTTTTTTTTTTGGCAAAATCGGCATCTTCTGTAAGTCGATCGCAGGCGCACTTAACGAAGCGTTGTTCAAGCGTATACACTAGACTTGGGTCCAACTAGCTCATTCGCTCAGTTTTGACACGAACCTCTGATCAAACCCATTTAAATTACATAAGTTTGATCGGAGGTTCTTGTCAAAACTGAGCGATTGAGCTAGTTGGACCCAAGTCTAGTATACACAACCATATTCGTTCAGCGGAAGTATAAAACTAATTATCTGTCAAATCACACATGATTTAAGTGTTACCATTCACGAAATATGCACTAGTTGAAAAAAAACACGTAATATTGCGGACCCTATATTTAGAATATTTCGAATGATGATTATAAAAATATTCTAAATATTCCACTATTAATAAAATAACTTGAATTCAATAAAAATTAAAAAAAAATGGTTTGCAGATTTGAACTTCAGTCTGTATAAATAATTCTTATCTTAATAATTATTAAAAATTAGTTTTTGCTTTGCTATAAATTTCATTAATGCAAAATGATTTACAAAATTACTTTCCAAAAATTATAATACACACACATAGACAGACCTCTCTATTCGCATCAGGTTATGAAAAAAAATTATAAAGAAAGTTTGAATATTATTATTTTAATGAACTTTTATTTTTTTATGATATTTTGCTATTTTTCAATAAGTATTTGATTCTAATTTTATTTTTTCAAATTTTTCTAAAATGATCACATATGCAAAACAAAAGCAATTCAATTTATGGAGTCAGAGTTTCCCTGTAAACGATATTTGACGTTGTGTTATTTGGTGGCAGCAAACTAAATTGATTTTCAGGAGCTCCGACGAGCTATAGGACAACATACAGTTGGCCATGAGTAAAACATTCTCTTCGTAAGTTGATGCCAACTAATTCGAAGGTTCGGCCTTAGGCCTTTTTAATACTAGTTAAGGCGAAAGATGTTTTAACCGGGAATGAAAGCCGTTTGAATGGTATTAACAAATCGGTTGGGATCAAAAGCAGATTGATTTTTAATGCTAATTCATGTGAAGCAATGGACTTTGACTTTGATGTTAGTTACAGTGTCGACCGTTTTGTAAACTTTTTGAATAAACAAGTAAAAATTTTATATTCGACCGGGTCGAATCTTAAATACCCTCCAAATATTTCCTAAGTAAATTTAAAATGTTTAACTTGGTGGGACAGAGTTCTTTTAAGGCATCTCTATTTGGACAGAGTCATTCCGGGAAGAGATGTTTCACCTCTGTAAGATCAGAGAACATCTCAGCTTCTTAAGGAATAAAAATTGTTCAACATTTGCACTATTTTTGCATATAATATCGTACGTAAACGCCCACTAAAGGGGGCGTGGTCCAAAAATAGACTGTAGCATCTTTTCCACAGACGAACATATGGACATTGCTAGATCGTCTTAGACTTCATCACTGATCAAGAATATATATACTTTATGGGGTCTAATACTTTTGGGAGGGCATTAAAACTGTATTTTGTCGGGGTCTCTCTGGCAAGGTCCGTGTGGGAGACATTTCACCTTTTGCCATTCAACTTCAAAAATAAATGTGCGGAATAATTACATGCAAAATTTATTAAAAATTTTTTTTATAGGGTCATTTAGGGGTCAAAGGGGGGGGGGGGGAGGAGGGGGTAGGGCACAGAAGTACCAGGTTAAGTCTCAGCTTCGTCGTTAAAGCTTAAAATTGTTATTTTTAAGGAATGTAGGCTTAAGTAAAACAATTTGTTAAATTTTTGCGTACAATAACGCCCACTTAAGGGCGTTATTATACGCAAAATAATTAATTTTTTTGATTTTATGGCTCCAAGCTGAACGCTTTAGACCTTCTTTGAAATAAAAATATATCAATTGCTTAGCAAAATTACAAAAAAACTTTCAAAATAATGTTGTTTTAGAGGTTGGTTTAGTTCTTCTTAGGGGAACTTTTTTCCCTCTTGCCCGATTTAGCCCATTTCCGAACTTGACCTGTGCTATCCTTCAGGATATATTTATACCAAATTTCAATAGTCTGGCTCTTTTCGTTTGGACTGAATCGGACGGATGGACATGCTCAGATCGTCTTAGATTTCATCACTGATCAAGAATATATACACTTTATGGGGTCTCAGATGGATATTTCGTTGTGTTACACACGGAATCACAAAATGAATATAGCCAATGCCATATAGTAGTAGTGTAGCTTCTCAACAGTGATTTTTTCAAATCGGTTCAGTATTTTCAAGAGAGAGAGAGAGAGAGAAAGAGAGATGTTATTCAATACAAACAAACAATTTCCTCTTTATAATATTAAATTCAGGTTAAGTGGGTGCTGTTGGCTGATGTAGTAGAACACGAGACTATGAAACGGAGGGTCCTGAGTTCGAGCCCGCGCTGAGTCATGAAATATTGTGTTGAATTCTTCTGATCAGCATTAGTGCGTGGTTGTGTTAGTTGTTGCCAGCCTGTTTCAATGATGAAGGCATAGTCACTGGTCACTGAACATAATTGGCAGCGACTGACACACTCATGTACTAAAAAGCAGAGTAACAGCACCCACCTTCGTCGGCCCTGTAGCAAAAATTAGCCGGCGAAGTAAAAGGTTGAAATAGCTACAAAAAAAAAACTGTCTATCTTCTCATCTTTCCTAATCTGTCTCCTCAATACTATCCCCTCGTTTTCAGTTCCGGCGCAATGCATTGCATATATAGGGGTCCTGAGTGCTGGTCCTACTCCTAAAAAAAAAAAAAAAAAATTCAGGTTAAGGAAAATTTTTGGTACAGAGATATAATTATGTTTCCTGTAAAATTCACTTAGTGTAGTTTTCCTCCCACTCACTCTATCTCTAAACAACAAACTTTTCGACAGTCTGACCGTAACAAAAAAAAAAAAAAAAAAAAAAAGGTTTAAACAATTTTACACTACTCTGCTAAAACTGCTGGAGGCTGCCTCTAGTACAAACTTTGGCACATCAATAGCTTCTCTACACTCGGACAATTTATGAATTGTGAAGTGTTTTAAAGGTTTTTTTTTCGTCTGATGTGCTTTTGTTGAATGAATTCAAAAATCTGTTCAAATGGTTTTTTTCCCTCTTCATGATCACGTTTTGCCCTTAAAGCGTTGGTTTCTCTGTGTGTGTGTTGAGTTGTTGCTTTTCTTAAACTTTTATTTGCCATTTCATTGGAAATCATTTAGACCCACACACAATCTCTCATAAGACAGCGAATTGTTATGGGTCTGTCGATACATACTCCAATTGTACAACAACAACAAAAAAATTTTATAACAAAAAATGCCGACTTTTGTTTTCTTGTAAATATTTCAGATAATTGCGATTGTAAACGAGCCAAATCTGTGGCAGAGATAAAAATGCTTTTTTTTAATATTAAAATGTAGATCGGATTAAAGATCATAAACTTTTTCCATTATTACTATTATCGCTATTATACATAAATGAGGTATGAAAAAACACAATTATATTTGTTTTATTAGAATTGATGAGTTATTAATTCAATAGACTTTCTATTACATTTTTTTTAAGTTTTCATTGTATCTTCAATATTAAATACACACCCCAGCGTTTTTATACTATAAGTTTTCCCTCAAGATTTTTTGCTGGTTTTTTTTTTGTCTATGTTGGCGTGTTTTTAACGCCAGCAAAATATTCTTTAATTCTAAGTACATCCTGTTATTGAAATACGAGTAAATATACTAATTACAATTAGGATACTAGGTGGACTCGTGATTTTCTAGTCTCCAACTCTCTTTGAAAAGCCCACATCAGTTTCTTTGTGATTCTGGCTAATGATGGAGAGAAGTACGCGGTCCAATGAAATGAACACAAATGGTGATTGATGAAGCAAAAATTGTGGATGTATTGAAAGTAATTATCTAATTTTCAAGAAGTTTCAGATACAAGCTGCGCACATAGGAGCTAAAATGAAGATGTTTCTTAATGTCATTGCAGTGTTTTTTTTGCCACCAAAAATTATTAAAATAAAACAATAAACAACTAAAAATATGAAAAACGGTTGACCATAAAGAACATTTATAAAACTTCACGCTATTTGAATCTCAAATCTACTCTAACGTGGTGTTTAAGCTTTTCGAACTCGAAAAGTCTAAGACAGAACAGATTAGGTTAGGTTAGAAGGGCTGCCAGCCATAAGCGAGAAAAACACTCGGAGGCCATAAAGGCCCATTGTGATGCCCAGAGGACTACACCCTACACAATCCTTTCAAAACGAAGTAGTGGTTCCTGAGAACCACCAAGAACTTCTCACGAAGCCCGCCAGGCAGCCAGCTGTGCATCCCTGAGGCAGTCCAGATCCCGCAGGAAACGTGAGCCTAGATGTGTAAGCCTACGCTCCTGCAGGGCCGGACATTCGCAAAGAAAATTCTGTACTGACTCCTCTTCCTCCTCATCTAAACAGCTCCTGCAGCGACCATCATGGGGAAAGCCCAAACGCCCCGACATGTACCCAATTGCACAGTGCCCCGTCAAGACCCCCACCAGGAGTGCCAACGACTTTTTCCCAAAAGTCAGAAGCTGTCTAGTCCTACCCCTGTCAAGCGAGGGCCATAGAGTTCTGGAGACCCTACAGGTGGTAATACTTGACCACCTGCCTGTCACCTCCCTCTCTGCCCACTCCTGAATCCTATTCAGCAGCTCAACTGAGGGAATGTCAATATCCCTACGTGAGGCTGCCTCATCCAAGGCCGAACCCGCTCTAGCGCATTCGTCCGCCATCTCATTCCCTTGAATGTCTTCATGCCCTGGAACCCAAACTATCCTGACGTCATGTCCTTCAAGTCGAGCCAGAGATTGAATGCATGCCAGCACACATCTCGACCTCACTGTCCCCGAGTCTAGGGCCCTAAATGCTGCCAGACTATCCACACAAATGTCAATAATTCTTGCTTCCAAACTGAGCCCATCAATCCTCAATGCCGCCTCGGTAATGGCATAAATCTCCGCCTGGAAAACTGTCGAGGTATCGGGTAGCCTGAGCGATACCGAAAGGTCGGGATCCTCGGAATACACCCCCGAACCAGTGCCAGTGTCCATCTTCGAGCCGTCCGTGAAAACCAAGGTCGCATTGCTGCGTCTCCAGACTGGCCTGAGGGGCCGATCTCATCGCGCCAGTCATAGTAGACATGCCAGCCTCTGTACCTTGCCCAGTATAGAGAGATATGTACTCTTGTCTACAGCCCTCCACCAAACAAGTGATCCATAAGTAAGAATGGGTCTGATCACCGCCGTATACATCCAGTGCAGAATGTACGGTTTCAACCCCCATCTCCTCCAAAACAGTATTAGTTTAATTCAATAAATCAACCGATTCCCACACGTCTAGCGTGACTGAAGTAGTTTTCGAGTCCTATAAAGGAGTAGAGAATGCTAATTGATCAGATACATACATATATAATTTCGAAGTTATTTTAAAATATAAATTTTTCGAATTTTTTTAGTTCACAATATTTCCCTAGCGCATCAACTGATTTTAATCCTAATCGACGTGGTTTTACAGTACCAACATCTGATTAGTTTGTGGAATTAATCGATAAAGTCGTTTAAAAGTTATTCCAAAAAAATCACATTTGAAAAGAATTTTTTTTTGTGATTTTTCGAAATATACCGGTCCGAATCGGTTACAATTCTCAGCAAGTCTAAGTTTGATAGAACTGTTTGAAACGCACCAATTTGATTCGGTCCAGCCGTTCTAAGTTATAATCGGATGACACATTTACGCACACACGCATGAACACATAGTGACGCCATCTCAGGAATAGTCAGGAAAACTCCCTAGAAATTGAAAACGCCGAGATGTGGAGCAGCCGCATATTGTTTTTCAAAAAGCTCTCTTATATATAGTAGCTTTTCGATTTGTTGAGAACTGTTCAGGTTGATACAGTTCTCGTATTCTTTTTCACAATAAAATTTGTGTAAATAGGAACTGTTATCAAATTCAATTATGCCACCTAATAAGTGGTGACAAACACAATACACATGAGCACTGATGATGAAAGGGTTGCGTCTTTCGAAAACAGCTGTTCTGCTCTGCTGTGTAAGTTGAATAAAACTGATGTTGACTTTCCTTTGTGCCTTGGAGAATATTTATCATGTCTTTCTGAGATTTAAAAACAAATTTCGAACAATTAGCCTATGAATCTTAATTCAATTTAATATAGCAATATAAATGTTCGTTAAAAAATTCTTACTACATGAAAATTTTTCAATTTTCTTAACGCTTTGTTAAAAAACAAAATATCCATCCTTAACAGAGAAATTACATCACAGGAACATAGCGATAGTTAGCCAAGACACTCTCAAGCACAACAAACTTATCACTGACACATACCAATTAGCAAAGTTATAAAAATCCCAAGACAAGATACAAATAAAAAACTTTTTCAAGACCGGCACACATACGCAATGAAACAACTCATAACCGGACACTCATCGTCGTGATAACTTTGCCCGACTTTGGAATGTGCATTTATAGGAGATGTCCGTATGTGGAAATGATTTGCCTGTTGGAAGAGGGAATGGTCGGATAACTTTGCCGCAAGTAGTTAAAAAAAAAAAAAAATATATATATATATATATATATATATATATATATATAAAATAAAATAAATAAATAAAAAAATATGTAAATATATGAAAATTAATTATAACATAATGCATTAAACACATTCACGACATCAGGCTACCGACTACAAGCTGTCAGAAATAGAATACATGTGTTTATATGGGAATGATTATTTTAACGGCAGGTTGTTGTCCGTGCTACTTTTGTGGTTGTAGTCAAATTAAACTAAAGCTATGTACAGACGATTGGCAGATCTTCCAATATTGTCAGAAAAATGTTAAGAAAATGTCTAACAACCGTGTGAACTTACAATTTTTGTATTGCAACGTTGTTAGAAAAACCATTGGCAGCACATTGTAAGGCAATAATATTGTAAGCTATCTAACAATCGTGTGAACACCTTATTTTGTCATTGTTAGTCAATTGTCAGACATTGTAAGCTCATTGGATGTTGGCACATGTGTGAAATTCATGCAGCTGACAATGGCACTATTGTCAGCGAAATATTTCTATTGGCAACGCTGTTCATAAATACGTGAAACAAACCAAAGCCAAAATCACTGCAATTCCTTTTTTACGTTCCATATATCAATTTATTCACACAATTTATTTCAAATAATTTTCACACAATAAAAAATAAAACACTACATAGATAATTTTTGTCAAATGTTTTGACAGTTCTGGCAATGCCTAACAATGCATCTGGCACTTTTTATCATACAACAATCTGACAACCGTTTGAACTGGTAATTTTTGTTGGCAGATAAATTTATGGTCTTACAATTATCTGACAATGAAATTGTAAGGTTTTCTTACAGTCGTCTAAACACGCAATTTAACTTTTGCTTCCAATCTGTCATTGTCAGTACGTTGCCAGCCCATTGACAGATCTTACAATATTGGAAGATCTGCCAATCGTCTGTACATAGATTAATTTCTATTTTCATAGACGACAATAAATAAATTAGTGCTGCCAACACACTGAAACATCTTTAATAAATAAGCGTTTAAAAATATTTTCAAATTGGTCAAGAATATGAAAATTGTTAAAAATAAAATAATGTAATAGCCCTTTCAAGAAAAAAAATTATATTGTATTTTTTATATTTTTTTATATTTTTGCGTTCTCTCTCAGCTTTTATTTTATTTATTTCTTTATTTATTTTTTTTGGTAATAACTCCTAAATATACGCCCCATATAAACGATATGGGTATCATTTCGAAGTACTCCAAAATGTCTTTCTATTGTTAGACATATTTTTCAAATTTAATCATCTATTGCGAGTATTATTATATTTTGAAATTTTTGTATCTGACTTTTCAAGTAAAAATTCCATTAGTTTGAATACTCTAATATTGTATATATTTGATAGCCGTTATCGATAAAAGACGTGAGTTAGGTCACAAATGAATTAACTCATAAACTCATTTTCATAGTGCCATAACAAAAAAAGGACATCAAAATGTATTTATTACAAATGCAAAAACAATAAAAAGCTATAAACAAATAAATTGTTTTTATTATTAATTTTATTTCGATCTTTAAATAGATTTAGAATAAGCGCTTTTATTTTTTATATGTGGAAGTGGCACCACTAAAATGAGATGTTGACGTTGTAGCTGAAGCGTTCAAAATAATTAAGTAGCTGACTATGCCATGCCTTGGTGGCATGAGCTTGGAGCTCTCGCGGGAGGCGAAATACCTCGGCATTATTCTAGACTCTAAACTATCGTGGAAACGTAATGTGGAGGATAGAACAAGGAAGGCTCTATGCGCCTTTTACGCATGCAAGAGAGTTTCAGGGAAAAGATGGGGGTTGAAACCGCACATCCTGCACTGGATGTATACGGCGGTTATCAGACCCATTCTTACTTATGCATCACTTGTTGGGTGGAGGGCTGTGGACAAGAGTACATATCTTTCTATACTGGGCTCCCCTTGAGGTATACATCAAGTACATATCTGCCCTCAGGCTCATGGAGTCAGGCAGCTTCAGGCATGACCGTACGGGACATGGCATTATCCTACAAAAGGTAGGAGGGCAGGTCCTGGGGAGACGGACTGATTATATGACTCCGGTCATGTGCTTCGACAAATCCTTCTCAGTCGCATTCCTGGAGAGGTAGGACTGGATGGATACCTAGGAGTTATCCTGGACACGAAGCTATCGTGGAAACCAAATATACATCATAGAATAAAAAAGGCAACAGTTGCCTACTACTCCTGTAGGAGAATGTTTGGCTCCAGATGGGGCCTAAAACCCACAATGCTTAAGTGGATGTACACAGCAATTGTACGCCCTATACTGACTTACGGGTCGTTAGTATGGTGGCCCGCCACAAGTAAAAAATATGTAGTAGATCAACTATACAGGATACAGAGATCTGCTTCCATCGGGATTACTGGTTGTCTACGTACTAGTCCTTCAGAGGCGCTGAATGCTATACTAAACCTAATTCCGATTGACCTTTATGTACTCCGGTTATCCTCAAGCAGTGCGGCAAGACTAGCGGCATCAGGGAGGTGGAGGTCAAGGGACTATGGCCACGCAAGAATCCTTGGCCGGCTACCACCGACACTGAGGAAGCCCACCGACTATATAGTACCTCACTTAGACTTTAACACTTCATTCAAAGTCCTCTTACCATCCAGGCGGGAGTGGAGAAGGGGTAACTTAGAAAGGGAATTCAACTTCAGAGTGTATACTGATGGATCAAGGATGATCTGTGGTGTAGGCGCAGGGGTCTTCTCGAGGGACCTTGGAATAAAACTTTCGCTCCGTCTCCCAGATGAATCCAGCGTATTTCAGGCTGAGATACTGGCTATAAGGGAGGCGGCGAGGCTGTTAATTGATAGGGGTGTTCAGGGTAGAGTCGGTATCTTTGTCGATAGCCAGGCGGCACTCCTTTCTCTCAGGTCGTTCACTACGTCGTCTACTCTGGTAGCCCAATGCAAAGAGCTGCTATCCAGACTGGGGGGTCAGATAGACGCTACCCTCATCTGGGTACCCGCTCACAGCAGTTTCTTTGGAAACGAACAGGCAGATGAGCTAGCTAAGGCTGGATCTGCTAAGGACGTCTCCACTGCCGTATCGGTGGACATGCCGTTTGGCACCCTAAGGAGCACCATTCAGAGCCATTTCCGGCAGAAAGCGGCGGACAGGTGGCGTAAGCTGAACACGTGCAGGGTGGCTAGAAGCATGTGGCCATGTTATAACGACAATAGAACGGCACAATTGATTAACAGGAATCGCAGGGACATCTCAAGGCTCGTAGCGGTTGTGACGGGGCACTGGGTAATAGGCAGACATGCAGGCAGGTTAGGTCTCAACCATAATGCATTCTGTAGGAGCTGCCGAGATCAGAGCAAGGAGGAGACAGTTTACCACTTCCTTTGCGAATGCCCGGCCTTGCACAACACGAGACACAAATTCTTAGGCAATAGTATCATAGACGACCTCGCGGAGTTATCAGGTATAGGTCCGGGGGACCTTATTAGATACCTCAATGCGACGGGGTGGATCTAGTAACCATCCGTACCCGAGATCAGGATACGGCTTCCATAGGTAGTCACTGACGAGTGGAGTGGTTTTTCAAAACGGGATCTCAGAGATCCTACTTGAATGCTTGCGTGTAGCGGGCAGCCACGTATACCAACCAACCAACCAAGGACTGGATGGAAAACTCCGCTACTTGTAGTAATGCAACCTTGGTTTTTACGGACGGCTCGAAGATGGACACTGGCACTGGTTCGGGGGTATTTTCCGAGGATCTCGACCTTTCGGTATCGCTTAGGCTACCCGATTACCTCTACAGTTTTCCAAGTAGAGATTTATGCCATTACCGAGGCAGCATTAAGGATTAATGGGCTCAATTTAGAGGCAAGAACAATTAGAGCCCTGGCAGCAATTAGAGCCCTGGACTCGGAAATAATAAAGTCGAAATGTGTACTGACATGCATTCAATCTCTGGCCAGACTTAAAGGACATGACGTCAAAATAGTTTGGGCTCCAGGGCATGAAGGCATTCAGGGAAATGAAATGGCGGACGAATGCGCAAGAGCAAGTTCGCCCTTTAATGAGACAGTATCGCGTAGGGATATTGACATTCCCTCAGTTGAGCTGCTGTACAAAATTCAGGAGTGGGCAAGGAGGGTGATGACAAGCAGGTGATCAATTATTACCACCTGTAGGGTCTCCAAAACTCTATGGTCCACGCTTAGCAGAACTGGGACTAGACAAGTTCTGATTTTTGGGAAAAAGCCGTTGGCACTCTTGGTGGAAGTCTTGACGGGGCACTGTACAATTGGGCTTTCCCCATGATGTATAAGCGGGATTATGCTCTACATAGAAATAAAAATAACTCACAGTAGGATTTGTTAACCCCAAACAATTCACAATAGAACCTTGTGCTCCCAAAACATTCACGATATCGATTTCTTGGGAAAGTGGGTTGTAGGTTTGCTGCGAAATAACTCATTCCCATAACTTTTACGATAGGCATAAATGATTCTACACCTCAAAAGGTAATAGCCCTATTCACAATCTTGTGCAAATGGTCGTGCATCATTGCATTTGCAAAATAATTGTACTCTACACCAACAAAATACATTGAAAATGCTCTCAAATACTCTCTCAATTTGCAAATGCTATAATGCAAGACCATTTGCACAGGATTGTGAATTGGGCTATTATTTTCATTTGAATTGTGCAAATATTTCACCGAAAATACGAATTTATTACAACGATACATGAATAGCACACAAGCTTACAAAAGATGCGTGCTGCTTCTTCGACCTCATCATTGCATAAAGTTAAATATTAAAATTGAAAATCAGAATAAACTTAAAAAGCAACCATTGAAGCCACATAATTTGAAATGTTTATGCTGACAGGGCCACCTAAAAATTTGTGATTATTCAAACACACACACACACACAGTCCGTCACATTCAACAGCAGGCAAACAGCAGCAACCTTTCGAAATTGTGTCAAATGCGCCGACTCAGCCAACCATGTAAACATTCATAAAATAATTGTTGTTGTTTTAGTCTATTATTAAGACAAACTGTCACTATGTCTCACATTTGCACGTTCACTTTGCAACTGACAAGCACACAAACACTTTGATACTATTCATTCATTATTTTCTTACTCACGATTTGTTGTAATTTTTAATAGTATTTATTTTTGTTGTTGCTGTTCATTTTATACCCGGCTTTCATTGCAAAGGCAAAAACTCTGGCAACAATCGCAAGTGCAATCGAGCAATCACAATTGTATGGATGCAGTTGGTAGTAAACAGCACAACAAAGTAATTTTTTTTTATTTATATTTGATTAGTTGATGCATTTGTTAGATTGTTTAATCATTTTGCATTTTATACAATATTTATTGTTTCCAGCAACATTTTTTACATTCTCCACTAAATTAATTCCAAACAAGTTAGTTTTTTATTAAAATAAAGTACAAACAAAAATTTCATGAATGAATTTGTAATTAGAAAAATGATTTGTTGTTATAATCGTTATGAACGATTCAGTAATTGCACCGACTAACCGGCACCTTTTTCAATAATTTTACTAAATTTATTTATAATTTTTTTTCACAATTCATAAATAATAAAATAACGAACTCATGTACTTATTTTTAGTAAAATTGATTATGAAGTTTTTTCTGATATCCATTGGAAGTTTATTGAATTCAAAACCATTCAAGTGTTCTATTCGTTTTTTAGTAGATACTGAAATACATCTCAGTGTTATAAGATTCGTATTCACCTTTATTCTGTAACTATTTGTCAACGTCACATCAAGATAATCCCCTTATTCTGTAACTATCTCTCAACGTCACATCAAGACCATCCCCTTATTCTGTAAATATGTGTCAACATCACGTCAAGACAAAAAGAGGGCTATTGGATACTAGTTGTGGATAACCTTTGACTATTCTTCAAGGCATTGCAAATAAAAAGAGGCTGTTAAAAGTAATTAAAAGCCGAGGAAGGAGAATAGGCAGATGTCTTAGTTTTGATATTGTCTTGACGTGACGTTGACAACTGGTTACAGAATAAGGGGAAATATCAAAAACTGAATGCTTACCTACTCTTTGTGGACAATAATTAACTAATGGGCGATTTTTTAAGAGGTTTCTAATTTGATTTAAAAAAACGATACAAAATTTAATTTTCAATGTTTAAAGATGATTTCATGTAAACGTTGAATGCGACTACGTCTCAAATGTTTCGTACGCTGGGCACAATTTTGCAATATGTTCACGAATAAATTCTTCAATATTGGCTGCCAGTGTGTCAACATTTGCTGACTTGTCTCTGTAGACATGAGCCTTAATATGGCCATACAAAAAGTTGTCTAAAGGCGTTAAAACGCTTGATCTAGGCGGCCAATTTATCGGCTCCAAACGTGAAATAAACTGTTCACAGAACTCGTCTCTCAATTGGGCCATTGTTTCGCGTGTAGTGTGCCATGTGGCACCATGTTGTTGGATCCACATGTCAGCCATATCCAGCTCTTACATTTTTGGGCGAACAAAATTTATTGTCATCGAACGTTAGCGCGTTGTCTGTGAAAAATTGTGCCACCGGCCCATAATTCACACCAAAAGGCCCATAATTCACACCGAATGTGGCAATTTTGCTTTTTCACGTATCCATTAAACCAGGAATAAGCACGATGCGCTTTCTTAATCATGAATTTTGATAATAAAATTCAATAACCGACAGGCGTCCTTCGTTTGTAAATCGATTCATGGTGAAATTATAGACCAAACTGAACATGTTTAAAATAGCATGTTTAACAGTAACATGTTTAACAGTAGCAGGTTTAACAGTAACATGTTTAACAGTAGCAGGTTTAACAGTAACATGTTTAACAGTAACATGTTACATGAAAACAGCTGGGCAGCCAAAAACAGTGTTGCCAAATAAAAAGTTTCTAAAAAATTACTTTTTATTTCTGACAGCCTGCTGTCTAAAGCATTTTATCTAGGAAAAGCTTATTAGAATTTTTTTTTTAAATTCGGACCAGCACTCAGGGGATGACGCCTACATATGCAGTGCATTGCGCCGGAACTTGAAAGGAGGGGATAGTATTGAGAGAACAGATGAATTTTTTGTAGCTATTTGAAACTTTTACTTTGCTGGCTAATTTTTTGCTACAGGGCCGAGGAAGAAGGGTGCTGCTGTTCCTCTGCTCTTCCTAACATTATAGTGTCAATTGCTGGCAGTTATGCTTAGTGAGCAGTGCTATGCCTTCATCACTGAAACAGGCTGACAATAACTAAACCAACCATAAACTAATGCTAATCAGAAGAATTCAACATAATGTTCATTTTGGAGCGCGGAATCAAACTCTGGTCCCTCCGCTATTAACTACTTCATGCAACAGCACCCTCAGTTGTCAATCACTGAAGGAAAGCAGTACAGAAGTGTTGTATTTTTGATATTGCCTTGACGCGACGTTGACAAATAGTTACAGAATTAAGGGAACTACGTCGGCTATTAGCACTCTTTCTTTGAAATGATATCGTATGGTATCTAATATTGTGGAGTAATTTCAAAACTTAAAGAAGCAACTGTAGTTTGAACAGTCTATATGCAGGTGAAATTCTTGTGATTACATCTCTTTATAATGAAATCGTAGAAAGTTTTGGCGGCATATTAAGGACAGCTTGAAGCACTTTAGGTTGTGTTCTTTGTAAAGAATTATCTAAGCTGAGAATGCACTATGGCATTTTGTGATATCGCATTTGTGCCGTCACTTAGGAATTTACAGTTTGGATGACAATGTCACAAAAAAAGAACATACTAAAGTGATTTGTTATTCAAACTGCCAGCCTATGGGAGCCAAGTAAACAGCATGCAAAATTATGAACATGAACATGAACAACTCTGCCGAACTTTTCTGTTGCGAATTTTTTTTGGTACAAATTTGTTGACGGTGATTATAACCAATTTAAATAAAATTATAATTCGTTAAAAAATTTTAGCATAATAATTAGTTCTTAAATATTTAATAAATACTAGGGATGTAACCGATACCGATACCGATTCCGATATATCGGCGATACTTCTGATTTGCCGATATATCGATATCGGCGATATTTTAAAGTCGATACGACGATACTTCTTAAATTTTTTTAGAGTTGTTTTGAGCAAACAATTCAATTTTTTTACTAATCGTTGTATTGAAAATTTGGATGATTTTAGAAAATAAACAGTATGACATTCAGTTTGAATGGATTCATTAAAAATCGTTTACACTATTATTTTGTTAAAAAAAATAATTTGTTTTTGTTAATTTCAGAATGAATGCAAATATCAATTTTAAATATTAATAATCTCTTACACTGTAATTTTGTATAATAAAAGAATTACTCTACTTGAGTTTTGTTAATTTTAACTTGAGTTCAATTTCAATATGCGTATCGGTATCGGAATCGGTATCGGCGATATTTCTTTTTGAGTATCGGTATCGGTATCGGATCGGCGAAACGGCGTATCGTTACATCCCTAATAAATACCCCAGTAAAAAAATTAAGCTTCCAAGGAAGTCAATAAGATCAGTGCAGATCTGGATCATTTCTGATGATTTTTATATAGAATTGTCATTGCAAGAAGTTTTCTTTTTGGGCACCTTTTCAGTGTATTAATTTTTATAATTGTAAAAGAACTAATTTTTCATTGCTTTTATAAAATCAGGAAAAGTCACTTCCGGCGATACAAATAATTGTTACTAATTTATATTTATATATTTTTTATATAAACCTTTTCCTTCATTAATTTTTTTAAATTAATTATATTTTTTTATAAATAAACATATTTTTTATAAATAGAAATGTAATATTTGCGAATATTATAAATAAGTTGTAATTTCGTATTCGTAAATTATGAAATATTTCGATTCAAAAGTTAAAAATCACTTCGTGATAAATTGAAAATACCCACTTATTGATACTCTGGAAGTAGAAAAAATGCAGTTCTAAATAAATGACTTGCAATTTTTTTCAGTGCGACACTGTTAACTAAAATTTAATAAAGTTCTAAAGGGTCCGCCATCTAACGTTTTTTTTTTTCAACTAGTGCTTATTTCGTAAATGGTAACACTTAGCTTATATCTGATTTGACAGATAATTCGTTTTATACTTCCGCTGAACACATATGGTTGTGTATACGCTTGAACAACGGTTCGTTAAGTGGGCCTGCGATCGACTTACAGAAGATGCCGACTTTGCCAAAAAAAAATCGTCTTTTCAGATGAAGCTCATTTTGATCTTGGCGGGTATGTAAACAAGCAAAATTGTTGCATTTGGGGCACAGAAAACCCGCACGCATACATTGAAAAGCCGACGCACCCAAAACTAGTCACTGTTTGGTGCGGATTTTGGTCCAGAGGCATAATTGGGCCATTTTTTTTCGAAAATGAGCAAGGAGTGGCCGTTACAGTCAATGGCGATCGTTATCGGGCCATGCAGCCATTTAATGAAATTATTTTCTATTATTAACCAAAAGGATTGTACTTTCAAATAAAAAAAGAAATTTGAGAAAATATTCAGTAGTTTTTTTATAGCATTTTCAAAAAAAAAAAAAATAAGTTATTTGCAGACCCTATATAAATATATAATTTGCTTAGCAAAATTAAAAAAAAAAAACGTTTTTAAAATCGTTTATTCGACATATTGTCTTAATTAGTGCTTTTTGTTTGTTATGTGGTCAAGTATGTCTACATATATGCCTGCCTTTCATTGGTTCTTACACCAAATCATCAGTAGACTTTAACCTAATGGTAGGAACACAACTGGGACGAACGACGAATTTCGTTCAGTACGACGAATTCGTTGGTAAAAATTCGCTCTATAAATTCGTCTTATGAAACACAATAACGACGAATAAATTAAAATAATGAACAAAAAATTTTAATTTTTTTTTAAATCTTTGTAATCCTCTGATGCCAGATTCTTTGGACATTCAATAATTAACCCGGTGGTGTCCATTTTTTTCCAAAACAAATTCCTTTTTGTAATTTTTTTCTGAAAATTATTTCTGTAAATAAATTATTCTTTGCATTTAACAGCTGATGGGTGACCATATGAAAAAGTAGGAAATAGGAAGAAATAATATATTATACAAAATGTTCAAAATTAATAAAAAGTCATCCGAATGATACATTTTTGTGAATTGGTGAATGCATTTTTATTATATACTGAAAATTTTCCTTCTAGATGCAACAATATAGTAGTGAATTATGTTTTTCCACAAAAAACCAGTTTGAGTATATGAAACCTGGCCACCTCATATTGATTTGTTCGTCGCTCGCTGACGATACAATTTCTAATTGTCTAGTCTATTCAACTTTCGCTGAGTATGACGAATTTCGACCAACGCCACGATTGTGTGCATTTTCATATACTGCAATGTGTTTTATATTTGGCGACGAATATTCGCGACCAAAAATTCGTCGTTCGTCGCAGTTGTGTTCCTAGCATAATTCCAAAATATTTTGGAAAAGCACTAATTCAAAAAAAACTTTACAAATTAAATTGTGTTTTAGAGGTTGGTTTAGTTCTTCTTAGCGGAACTTTTTTCCCTCTAGCCCGATTCAGCCCATATACGAACTTGACCTGTGCTATCCTTCAAGATATATTTATACCAAATTTCAGATCGTCTTAGATTTCATCACTGATCAAGAATATATATACTTTACGGGGTCTCAGATGGATATTTCACTGCGTTACAAACGGAATGAAATAGTGAATCTAACCTCCAATTCTTTTTTGGAGGGTTATCATTAAAATAGAAATTAAAGTTTATTAAAATGATAATATTCCAAGCTTGAGTGTGTATATATTATAACATTAAATTTTGTAATTTTTGTTAAACTTTCGTTCAAAGCCGGGGCATTCTGTTAGTACCTAATAAACATGTATTTTAATCAAAATATTTTTCACTGGCAAGCGTTGTTCCTTTGCAGGTCGATTCATGGTTAAATTACAGACCAAACTGAACATGTTTAACAGGAACATGTTACACGAAAATGGCTGAGCTGTTAACTAACATGTTACACCTTAACAGAGGAGATATTAAAAGCGGTGTTCGATTCGCACGCTTGGAAGCAATACAATACCTTTAGTCCTTAATTAAGCGCGAATGTACGAGAATATTCAGTCACTCGTTAGAAAAAAAAAAAAAAAAAATATATATATATATATATATATATATATATATATATATATATATATATATATATACATATATATGTATATATTTTTGTTTTGCCCGACACTTTATAGACAAATCTAGGTCACTATGCTAACGAATTAATGCAGCGCTTGTTGCCTTCGTTGCACGAATGTAAATAGTATATTTTCAATGCTGCACCTTGTTGCTATTTATCTACGAACATACATTTTTTTTTAAGTTTTTTGCAAACTTCATTCATGACGGTTCACAGCAGCGATGTGATCAAAATTTTCTTAAGGCCATAATTTGTTACAAATTGTTTTAACATTTTAACTCCCCACTTCTCATATCTACAAGAACAACAAAAAATGCTTTACAAAATCCACAGTAAAGCTACAATTTTCTTTATATTTTATTATTATTATTTTTGACGCTGTCAGTACTGGTTTTGTTCAGTCTGAATCTTAAGAGGAATCACAAAAGCCATTATATTGCAGTTTTCTGTGTGTTTTTGCCTTAATAGTTGGCTATCAATTGCAATATCTTTTGGGAGGAGTTGCAGTTGGTTGGCAACAAATGAAACTTGTTTGCTTGATTATCGTAATCCACGTTAATGTTACCACTCTATCTGCTTCCGCTTTACGTTGGAATTTTGGAATGTGTGTTAAAATGTAGAGTGAATAAGTAAAAGTGATATATTCGACTGGGCCGCATCTTATGTACCCTTCACCGACGTACATCTGAAGTATATATCAGAGTTCGAAATAATGTACATATTTTATCCTCTGTACACACAAGTTTACATCAACGACATTGAAAAACATGACATTGAAAAATCTATGCATGCCTCACTTTATATACGAATAAATCTTGAGTGCACAGGACTGTGCATCATACCTCAAGTGTATACATTGAAGCCATTGAAAACATTGAATTCATTTTATGTATGTATGCACATTTTCGTTGATGATAACATTGTATGTGTTTTGTAACTTCATAAAATTAATGTGTGTGTGCGCAGTAAAAGCCAACACTGAAAATATTATACATACCCACCAGTTTCAAACTAAAAAAGCATATACACGAGATGTACACGAGTGCACTCGTTATACATAAGTAGAAGGTGTACACGATAAAAGAAAGACAATGTCTGTAGTGCACTCAAGGATGTACATTGTAGAAGGTTATACATAAGTAGAAGGTGTACACGATAAAAGAAAGACAATGTCTGTAGTGCACTCAAGGATGTACATTGTATTAGAGGTGTACATTAAATTTTGTTGTACATTTCTGAGATCTCTGGTATATACACACATTCATTCCAACCCAAGAATCAATCTTCATGACCATTTTTTTTTTTTTTTGATATTTCTGATTTTCACTACTAATTTATTTCTTTCGAAAATATTAAATATGTTTGATAGGCTTAAGCTACATTTACATTTGTAAAATATTTGACGAAATAATCGTAACCAATAATTTCTAATTTATATATTTTACCCTCCAAAAAAGTATTGCAGGGTATACGTATTCACTTTCTCATTCCCTTTGTAACGCAGCGAAATATCCATCTGAGAACCCAAAAAGATCTAAGACGATCTGAGCATGTCCGTCCATCCGTCTGTGGAAATCACGATTCAGTCCAAACGAAAAGAACCAGACTCTTGAAATTTGGTATAAATATATCTTGAAGGATAGCACAGGTTAAGTTCGGAGATGGGCTAAATCGGGCAAGAGGGGAAAAAGTTCCCCCAAGAAGAACTAAACCAACCTCTAAAAAACAACATAATTTTTAAAGTTTTTATGTAATTTTGTCAAGCAAATGATCTATTTTTATGTCAAAGAAGACCCAACACGTTAAATTTGGAGCCATAAAATAAAATAAAAATAATTTTTGGACCCCGCCCCCTTTAGTGGGCGTTATTATATACAAAAATGGTGTAAAAATTTAACAAATTGTTTTACTTAAGCCTACATTCCGTAAAATAAAATTTTTAAGCTTTAATGGCGAAGCTGAGACGTAACCTGGTACTTCTCTGTCCTACCCGCTACTGCCCCTTTGCCACCTAAATGACCCTATAAAAAGTTTTTTTATACCCTCCAAAAAAGAATTTGGAGGGTATATTCACTTTGTCATTCCGTTTGTAACGCATCGAAATATCCATCTCAGACCCCATAAAGTATATATATTCTTGATCAGTGATGAAATCTAAGACGAACTGAGCATGTCCGTCCGTCCGTCTGTGGAAATCACGATTCAGTCCAAACGAAAAGAGCTAGACTCTTGCAATTTGGCATAAATATATTTTAAAACTTAGAGCAGGTTAAGTTCGAAGATGGGGTAAATCGGGCAAGAGGGAAAAAAGTTCCCCTAAGAAGAACTAAACCAACCCAGAAAAAACAACATAATTTTTATAGTTTTTTGGTTATTTTGTTAAGCAAATGAAATATTTTTATGTCAAATACGGTCCAACGCCTTAAACTTGGAGCCATTAAATAAAATAAAAATATTTTTTGACCCCGCCCACTTCAGTGGGCGTTATTATAGGCAAAAATAGCATAAAAATTTAACAAATTGTTTTACTTAAGCCTACATTCCTTAAAAATAACACTTTTAAGCTTTAATGACGAAGCTGAGACGAAACCTGGTACTACTCTGCCCTACCCCCTCCTTCTCCTTCGCCCCCTAAATGACCCTACCAAAAAAAATTTTATTTTTTTAATTTTGTATATAATCATCCCAAGCATTTATCTTTAGAGTTGTACGTCTGCCGATTTCTGCCCTACCTCCCCCCCCCCACCACCTCTTCCTTTGCCCCCTAAATGACCCTACCAAAAAAAAAAAGTTTTTTTTAAATTTTGTATATAATCATCCCAAGCATTTATCTTTAGAGTTTTATGACTGCCGATTTCTGCCCTACTCCCCCCCCCCCTCTTCCTTGGCCCCCAAAATGACCCTACCAAAAAAAATGTTTTTTTTAATTTTGTATATAATCATCCCAAGCATTTATCTTTAGAGTTTTATGACTGCCTGTTGCTGCCCTACCCCCTCCTCCCCCTTTGCGCGTTAAATGACCCTATTAAAAATAAATATACATATTTTTTTATTTTGTGTATAATCATCTCAAGCATTTATTTTGACAGTTTTATGTGTATCTGTTTCTGCCTTACCCCCTCTCCCCCTTTGCCCTCTAAATGACCCTATCAAAAAAAAAGAAATTTTAATTTTGTATATAATTATCCCAAGCATTTATTTTTAGAGTTTTATGACAAAGGTGAAATGTTTCCCCCACAGCCCTTGCCAGAGCGACCCCCCCAAAATACAGTTTTTATTGCCTCCAAAGAGAATTGTGATGAAGTCTAAGACGGTCTAGCAATGCCCATACGTTCGTCTGAGGAAAACATGATATTGTATATTTTTTAACCCCGCCCCCTTTAGTGGGCGTTGACAAACGATATTATATAAAGGAACTCTGTCCCACCAAGTTAAACATTTCAAATTCACTTACTAAATATTTGGAGGGTATTTAAGATTCGACCCGGTCGAATATAACGTTTTTACTTGTTTTTATTTTAAATTTTGTATTTAATTATCCCAAACATTTATTTTTAGAGATTTATGAGAAAGGTGAAATGTCTCCCCCACGGCCCTTGCTAAAGAGACCCCGACAAAATACCCTCCAAAGAGAATTGGACCCCATAAAGTATATATATTCCTGATCAGTGATGAAGTATAAGACGATCTAGCAATGCCCATACGTTCGTCTGTGGAAAACAAGATATAGTCTATTTTTGGACCCAGCCCCCTTTAGTAGGCGTTGACGTACGATATTAAATGCAAAAATTGTGTAAATATTGAACAATTTTTATTCCTTAAGACTATAAGAAGCTGAGGTTATCTCTGATCTTGCAGAGGTGAAATGTTTCCCCCAAGGCCCTTCCAGGAATGACTCCGGCAAAAATAGAGATTTAAATTTGGGTACAGAGATGTCTTAAAGGAACTCTGCCCCACCAAGTTAAACATTTTAAATTTTCTTACTAAATATTTGGAGGGTATTTAAGATTCGACCCGGTCGAATATAACGTTTTTACTTGTTTTTATTAATTTTGAACAATTTCTTTAATATAGTATTCCTTCCTATTTCGTACTTTTTCATATGATCACCCCACCTGCTGTTAAATGAAAAGAATATTTTATTTACAGAAAAAAGCTGTTTCAGAATATCATTACAAAAAGGAATTTGTTCTGAAAAAAAATGGAAACCACCGGGCTAATTATTGAATGTCTGTATAATCTGGCGTCAAAAGATTACGTTTCATACGACCAATTTATGGAGCGAATTTTTACCAACGAATTTATCGTATTGAACGAAATTCGTCGTTCGTCTCAGTTGTGTTTCTACCATAATATCAGAGAAAATTTTCAATCAAAAGAATATTATTTTAAACAGCACGGAAAATTAAAACGTTGTTGACATACTCTTGTGTGAATTTAGAAATTTTGTCGTATTTCCATTTCTACAATTCTGATGTGTTACTGAAAATGAAATAAATACTGTTACGTCAATAGAACATTTCCACTTATCTCATAACTCAAATTGTACCAGGTACATATAACCAATCTTTTTGGGTTACCAACCGCTAAAACACAATTTATGCCACACAAGTCAGCGCTGGTAAAATGTGTATTTGCTTTTGTTGTTTGGTTAGGGGCCATTTGATAAAACTGTTTACTTTTGAACAACTTCTATAGACGTGAATTGTTAATCTAGTTTAGACTAAATTTTCTAAACAATTTGTTGCTATAATAATTTTTTATATGTTACATTTAATTTTTTATTAAATTAACAAAAAAAAAATATTTTTGTATACTTATATGAGGATAAATGAAAAATATCCCCTTATTCATACAAATTATCAGAGTCTAATAACAGCGTAATAAAACAAAACTTCATATGAAATTTGCTCTATTACACTCCTATAAGCCTCTCATAATTTTTATGAATAAGGGGATATCTGTTTAGTAGATTAAATTTTATAAATAGTGCTTTTTCAGACCAAAGCGGAATCTGAACAACGGTATAATTTGCAAAAGTTCAATTGTACTTTTTTCATATTTATTTTTTTAAAACAAAATAAAATTTAAATATGTAATTCACAAAACACTTACATATGAGTGTGTGTGTGAGAAATGTAACTTTTTGATTTATAAAGAATAAAATTTTTGCCAATATAAAACTTAACAGATTTTTTTAATCTAGAATCTAGACTTGTGTCGAACTCAAACCCATTTAAATTTCATTGGTTTGATCATAGATTCTTGTCAAAAACTAGCGAATGAATGAAATCGACACAAGCTTAAAATTTAGTTGACTTGTGTCGAACTCGTTCATCTGCTCGTTTTTGACAAGAATCTGTGATCAAACTAGACTTGTACCGAACTCTTTCATTAGCTCGTTTTTGACAAGAACCTTTAATCAAACCCATTTAAATTACATTGGTTTGATTAAAGGTTCTTGTCAAAAACGAGCTAATGAAAGAGTTCGGTACAAGTCTACTTGTGTCCAACTAGCTCATTCGCTCATTTTTGACAAGAACCTCTGATCAAACCTATGTAATTTAAATGGGTTTGATCAGAGGTTCCTGTCAAAACTGAGCGAATGGGCTAGTTGGACACAAGTCTAGATCAAACCCATTTAAATTACATTGGTTTGATCAAACCAAGTCTAGTCGAACTTCGATGGCAAATGAAGGAGTTCCACCTAAATGTAGTTATGCGCAAAGTGGTTACTCGGTATTTATTAGACTTGTGTTCAACTATCTTATTCGCTGAGTTTTGACACGAACCTTTAATCAAACCTATGTAATTTAAGTCGGTTTGAGCAAAGGTCCCGGTCAAAAACGAGTTCGATAGAAGTCCAGTATTTGATCCAGCGTTGGTCTTATGTCGTAAGGTCCAATGTTATAACCATTTAATAAAGTAACTCTTAATTTTTACAACTAATTTCTTTCGCCATTTAATACAAATTTTTTGAGCTCTAAAACATTTATAACTATTACGTTTTGCTTATAAGATATTCAAGGCGTATTCGTTGAAATGGCGAATTCGAATATCTAAATATGTTACAATATCCGACAAATCGAATACGAATATTTGCAAAACGCTAATACATATATATATATATATATATATATATATATATATATATATATATATATATATATATATATATATATATATATACATTCATATATGCATGTATATATGTATCCATGTACATATTTACCATATTTCTGTTGATTTTCCTTATTTTATGTAGCCTAAAATAAATGTCTATATTTTCATGAAATTAAAAAAAAAATTATGTATAAAAAGCTTAAAAAATTAATTTGTTTATTTTACGTGTTAATTGTTTAATTTTTTAAATTTCATTATAAAGTCTTGACAGAAAAGCATAAAATTTATGTGTTTTTAATGACGTCTTTTGTTGACATGTCAATCTAAATAGTTTTATGTAAATATTTATGTATTTATATCATATAAAATACGCGTGACAGCCATGTCCATGTTATTTCTGTACACACATGTGTTATAATTTCCATAAATTATTAATGTGGACTTATTATGTATGCATGTATGTATGTGTGCAGAAGTGTGGTTATAAGTCTTAGGAATTTTAAAGGTAATGCTGAGTACACATGAAACAACCGAAGGTATAAAGCAAGTCGAATTTATACAAGGTGAACTCACTTATGCAACTCTGTGTAAAATTTATTGAACTGTCAAATGAAATGCTTTGGAAAAAACAATGGCCGCACACAAAAACGAAAAACCAGAAGAACACTTTGACAGTTCAATAATTTTGCCTTGGTAACAGCTGATCACCAATTTCTGAACTAAGGCCACCTGGTATGAATTCGCCTTGGTATAAAGCTTACTACATACGTGTGCAATTCGAACAACAAAAAGCTTTTCCGAAAAAATAACAAAATGTTTCACTCACTCACTCTCAGAATCGACCTAACTTTTGCTAACCTGAATTTGTTCCACAGTGTTATTATAATATTATGGAAATCGTTTATTCCCTTGAATAAAGTGAATCAAAATATTTATGAATTTTGTTCTTTAAATACGATTTACGAAATCGTTCAGCCGCTCGTTTTTGACAAGAACCTTTGATCAAACCCATTTATATTGGATTGGTTTGATAACGATTTCGACTCAAGTCTAGCTTTAATATTAAACTTTGTTAGCTATTGTACATTCAAAGTAGTCTTGTTCAACTAGCTCTTTCGCTAAGTTTTGACAAGAACCTCTGATCAAACCCATTTAAATTACATAGGTTTGATTAAAGGTTGTTGTCAAAACTGAACGAATGAGCTAGTTGGACACAAGTCTAATTCAAACACCTTTTCAGCTAGTGGAGTCATTTACAAAATCATTCATTCGCTCATTTTTTGCAAGAACCTATAATTAAACCAATGTAATTTAAATTAGACTTGTGTCGAACTCTTTCATCCTCTCGTTTTTGACAAGAGGTTTTTGTCAAAAACGAGCACAGACCCAGCTGGATAAACAATAGACTTGTATCCAACTAGCTCATGAGCTTAGTTTTGACCCGAACCTTTAATCAAATCTATGTCATTTAAATGTGTTTGATCAGAGGTTCTTGTCAAAACTGAACGAATGAGCTAGTTGGACGCAAGTCTAATAAACATTTTTATTTGATATAAAATATTAAGTGCAAGAAAAAAACGTAAATTGACTCAGCCATGCTGCTCCCAACTCATTGGAAACGGAAGTATTAAAATAAATTTTTTTTCTTTGTTTACTAAAGCCAAAAAAACCATAATTATTTAAATTTTAATAAGAATAAATTTTAATAAGAATAGAAATAGGGTTATTATTTACTAACTGTCCTATTCATAAAAAATACGTTTGTGTTATAAAGTGTTTATAAAACAAAATTTCTATGGAAATCTGTTCTATAACTCTTTTCTAAATTAAAAATATTTTTTATGGATAAGGCCTTAAGTATTTGGAGGGTATTTACTTTCAATAAGAATTTATTTCTTTCAATAAGAATTTATTTCTTTCAATAAGAATTTATTTCTTTCTAAAATATTAAATATTGTAATCAACCAAAGATACAAACGAGTTTTATAGTCGTTTCAATATTCCAAAAAAGTTTACATATTCCAGCTCTGGAGCTATTTTTTTGATTTTTCTGATGTTTAATATCAATACGTTTTTTTTTGCAAAAACCTCAAATATGTTTAATTATAAAGCAAAAATCATTTTAGTTGATGACTTTTATGTACCAAAATAAGTTTAAATTTGTAAATCCCTGGAATCGCCTTTTTGATTTTTAATATCAAATTTAATTCTTACGAAATTTGTTTAATTAAAACAAATTTTTTAATTATAGTTACTGTTACATACAAAAAAGAAATTTAAATTTGGGTGTTGCTGATTCTCAAAAACAACGAAAAAGGTATACGACTGAGTTTGTGAATTTACCAAAGGCAATTTATTTGAAATATTGTTTCAAATAATATTTAAAAATTTGTATTTGATGCGGGCTAATTTTGGAATTTTTCATTATTGGATTGAAGAAAGTCTGCTGATGATTTGGTGCCTCGTGTAAAATTAGCTAGAAAAAAACGAGCAAATTTTTAATATGTTCTTAAACTATTTTGATAGCATCTGTCTTAGTTTTGTTAATTTAAGCAAAATAATCCATAAATTTAAAATATGATAAAGATTTATAAAATAAAAAATTAATTTCGCTAATTAGGAATTGTTTTCTTGTGACATACATAAATTAAAAGATATTTGTGTGTAGAAAACAACAAAGAAGATTTTATCATTTTTAGCCACGTTCTTAGTCTTCAAAACTGATTAAACTAGCTAATATATATTTAATAAAATTTATTTAAAATCTTCCAACAATTAAATTTTAAAAAATTCTTTTGCGGATGAGTCATTTTCATATGCCAATATTTCATTTAGTTGATGTATAGGATGTTTTTTTATGAAGTTTTTTTTATACGAATCACTCTGTTGTCTGACAGCTGTTTTGACAGTTTAAAGTGACGTCTCTACTCAGTATTGTTTGGCAAATCATCATGAACAACAGGTTAACTCCAGAACAACGCTTCCAAATCGTGGAAATTTATTTTCAAAAACAGTGTTCAATTAAAAATGTTTATCCGCTTTTTAACCGCAAAATTCTCTTCAGTGATGAGGCGCATTTTTGGTTGAATGGATATGTCAACAAGCAAAATTGCCGTATGTGGAGCAAAGATAATCCACACGCCGTTCAAGAATTACCAAAGCATCCCGATAAATGTACTGTTTGGTGCGGTCTATGGGCTGGTGGAATCATCGGTCCTTATTTCTTTACAAATGAGGAAGGACGACGCGTTACCGTGAATGGAAGTCGATACAGAATCATAATCAATGAATTTTTGGTGCCAAAACTTCAAGATATGGATGTAAGCGAGATGAGGTTTCAACAGGATGGTGCCACTTGTCATACTGCGGGCGAAACAATGGACTTATTGAAAGAACATTTCAACGACAACATTATTTCGAGAAATGGACCGGTGAATTGGCCTCCGCGTTCGTGTGATTTGACGCCACTCGATTATTTTTTGTGGGGATACCTGAAATCATTGGTTTAGGTGGATAAACCAGCAACGATTGACGCTTTGGAAACCAGTATTCAACGTGTCATTGCTGAAATACGCCCTCAAATGCTTGAAAAGGTGGTCGAAAATTGGACCTCCAGAATGACCTTTGTGCAAAATAGTCGTGGTGGCCATATGCCCGAAATTATATTTAAATGTTAAATGACAAGAAATTATCTACCAAATAAAAAATTTTTTTTTGCCATTTCATAATTTGGCATGTGTTTTATTTAAACTTCAAATCAGCAAGCTCTTATAAAAGCACCCTTTACAAAAACATATTTAAAACGATAAAATAATAATTATAATTACAATAAAATATTAAAACTACAGTGCTCATGTGAATTTTTGTTTGTCATCACTTACTAGGTGCCTTACATGAATATGATGACAGTTTGTATTTAAAAAATTTATTAGGAAATTTTGTATACGATGGTAACACTTTTTTAATCCCTTTGTAGCCTTTTAAGTAGTTTTTTCAAAAAATTATTTTTATTTTATTTTGTTTTTGTTTCAGAGCAATTGAATTTTATCAACAAACTGGTCAAACGTTGAGCTCAAAAATAAATGAACAGCGTCAGCAACCCGGCGGCAATCGATTGGGCGGCCCACTTCGTTATCCGCATACGATCTTGTTATGGCTGAAATGTAATCAAGTAAGTGTTTGAATCCTTGTTTCTTTTATTTAAATTCTAGTCAACGCATTAAATTTATTCGAGTCTATTTACTAAATTTTTTGGTATTCAATTCATTCGACAATAATATATTCGACAATGACATATTTTAAATTATTTTAATCTCTGTTCGATTATACGGCGGTACTCAATATAAAAAAATACTTAGTAATTTTTTGGTTTATAATTAACATTAACAATTAAAATGATATTTCAGTGGCAGTTTATTGTTGTTGTATCCATCGTATTATTCAGGTATTTAGCCTTAATATGAAACCTATTGCAGTTACTGCCAACCCTGTATGCGCTACAAGTTCTAATAATTTTAGTAGAAGATATCTCCGAAGCGTTCGTAGAAAATTATTAGAGAATCCGAGGAAGTCATACCTCTAACCATTCTAAGCTGAGGTTGAGAGATGACTAAACTCTCCTAACCCTTTTTATAATCTCTCAGAGCAGGAATGATCACGTTTGTATAATTGTAACTTTTTTTGTTTTTAGTACAATTCAAACCTAAAAGTATGTTTTCTAATTTGGTACTATTTGCAAACTTTCCCCATATTTTTTATTAATTGGTGGAACATATTAGCCCTATTTACAAACTTGTGCAAATGGTCTGGCATCATAAATGAAGGCAAGAAATGTCACTGCTGCGTTAGGTAATAGCGAAATGTCAAGATGGGCATGTAGAGGAACACCACAGGGTGGGGTGATTTCTCCGCTGCTCTGGCTTCTCGTTGTTAACACGATTCTTCTCAGACTAGATGCTATAGGAGTTAAAGTTGTGGCTTACGCGGACGATGTAGTAATAATGGTATCAGGGATGTTCACGGACGTGATTAGCGATATCATGTCCAACGCCTTGGGTATGCTCAGTAGATGGGCTGCAGGATGCGGTCTAGGAGTAAACCCTAGCAAAACGGAACTGGTACTATTCACTACAAAGACCAAAACCCAAAGCTTTAAACTTCCTCGGCTGAATAATCTGGAACTGTCCCTTTCGGACACGGCAAAATACCTAGGAGTTATCCTGGACACGAAGCTATCGTGGAAACCAAATATACACCATAGAATAAAAAAGGCAACAGTTGCCTACTACTCCTGTAGGAGAATGTTTGGCTCCAGATGGGGCCTAAAACCCACAATGCTTAAGTGGATGTACACAGCAATTGTACGCCCTATACTGACTTACGGGTCGTTAGTATGGTGGCCCGCCACAAGTAAAAAATATGTAGTAGATCAACTATACAGGATACAGAGATCTGCTTCCATCGGGATTACTGGTTGTCTACGTACTAGTCCTTCAGAGGCGCTGAATGCTATACTAAACCTAATTCCGATTGACCTTTATGTACTCCGGGCATCCTCAAGCAGTGCGGCAAGACTAGCGGCATCAGGGAGGTGGAGGTCAAGGGACTATGGCCACGCAAGAATCCTTGGCCGGCTACCACCGACACTGAGGAAGCCCACCGACTATATAGTACCTCACTTAGACTTTAACACTTCATTCAAAGTCCTCTTACCATCCAGGCGGGAGTGGAGAAGGGGTAACTTAGAAAGGGAATTCAACTTCAGAGTGTATACTGACGGATCAAGGATGATCTGTGGTGTAGGCGCAGGGGTCTTCTCGAGGGACCTTGGAATAAAACTCTCGCTCCGTCTCCCAGATGAATCCAGCGTATTTCAGGCTGAGATACTGGCTATAAGGGAGGCGGCGAGGCTGTTAATTGATAGGGGTGTTCAGGGTAGAGTCGGTATCTTTGTCGATAGCCAGGCGGCACTCCTATCTCTCAGGTCGTTCACTACGTCGTCTACTCTGGTAGCCCAATGCAAAGAGCTGCTATCCAGACTGGGGGGTCAGATAGACGCTACCCTCATCTGGGTACCCGCTCACAGCAGTTTCTTTGGAAACGAACAGGCAGATGAGCTAGCTAAGGCTGGATCTGCTAAGGACGTCTCCACTGCCGTATCGGTGGACATGCCGTTTGGCACCCTAAGGAGCACCATTCAGAGCCATTTCCGGCAGAAAGCGGCGGACAGGTGGCGTAAGCTGAACACGTGCAGGGTGGCTAGAAGCATGTGGCCATGTTATAACGACAATAGAACGGCACAATTGATTAACAGGAATCGCAGGGACATCTCAAGGCTCGTAGCGGTTGTGACGGGGCACTGGGTAATAGGCAGACATGCAGGCAGGTTAGGTCTCAACCACAATGCATTCTGTAGGAGCTGCCGGGATCAGAGCAAGGAGGAGACAGTTTATCACTTCCTTTGCGAATGCCCGGCCTTGCACAACACGAGACACAAATTCTTAGGCAATAGTATCATAGGCGACCTCGCGGAGTTATCAGGTATAGGTCTGGGGGACCTTATTAGATACCTCAATGCGACGGGGTGGATCTAGTAACCATCCGTACCCGAGATCAGGATACGGCTTCCATAGGTAGTCACTGACGAGTGGAGTGGTTTTTCAAAACGGGATCTCAGAGATCCTACTTGAATGCTTGCGTGTAGCGGGCAGCCACGTATACCAACCAACCAAAATAAATACAATTTTGTTCTACTTTTGAAAGTCGGATGACTCGTTCTCGAGTTAGGGTGAAATAATTTAGGGGAAAAATTTTTCCACGCTTATAAAAAAATCCCGACCTGATGGAAAAAAACCGAAAACGGATTTGAGTTTAGCGTATCAAAATCCATATAGTTCATACAGTTTTATTTAAAGGAAAGAAAAAAAAACTAGTTTTTGCTGAACAGTGTTATCTAACGCCGTTCATGAAATTATTTCATTCCGAAAAATTGTTTCATTTATCAATTCCGTTTTCGAATGGAATCTGGATGTGTGGCATAAGTGTATGATTAAGAATACAACATGCCGTGCTCATATTCGCTATAGGATTTTCTATGCAATATTTTGTAACTTAAGTTTCACAAAATTTCAATACTTAAAATGGAATGTGTTTGGATCCAAAGTTCTTAATCACTAAAACGAATGCCGTCTAAAACACGTTATTATCCTCAAAATATTTTTGTTGTTAATTCTAGTTATTGGAATTTATTAAACAAACAAAAAATATATATATATATAGAAAATAACATAAATAATTTTATTTATTCTTTAACATTCTTACATCTGCAGTATGTCCGTTTTAGATAAATAAAGATATAATAGACAACAAAAATTTAGGCATTTGAATTCCTGAAGCCTAAAATTGTATGCTTTTAACACCATAAACATGAAAAATTTATCATCCATTCCCACTAACAACAACAACAACAACAATGAAAGAAAGAAATAAAGAACAAAAATTAGCATTCAAGAACTTAACTTTCATAAATTATTTTCCACTTTTGCAACAAATTTTATATGTATGAGTTTTCGCACACGTAAAGAATTACCATGCATACTTGTGTTCACTAGCATTCATTCGATTAAAGCGTTGCCAGCATAAAGATTTTGTCATACGGATAAATTATCTAACGGTGTTCCCTTTACGCAGAAAAATTTGCTACATATGCAACACTCATTTTCTTTAACCCTCTAACCCGCAAACTTTTAAAAGTTTTAAAAAAATAATTGGCTAATTTTTTATAAAATAATTATGACTTAATAAACTTAAAAAAGACATCAGAAAGTCATTATCGAACTTAGTTTAAGAGTTAGGTGAAGAGTGCCTCAGGGCACTGTTGGCTGTTCCGGTGTAAGAAAAACAAATATTGTTTATGATAAGATTTTATTAAAAATTGGATGAATGTTATAAAAAATATGAATGTATGGTTTACTTTCTACGATGATATGCGTAAAAGTAATTTTTAGCGTTTGAGCAGCACAAACGAAGGTCGCACTTTGAACAAACACATTGTGTTTGTGATTTTTTGTATAGTTTGCAATGAAGCCACCATTAGATGGCACATTTACTGGATCACTACTTTCCATCAATGGTAACGAAGAACGGGGTCTTTTCTATGGTTCTCTTCCAGTTGTTGATGGGACTGGTTCTTTGGCTGCAGAACATGACTCAACATTTTCGACAAATGATGATGGAGGTTCATCATCATCATCAGTCAAAGAGGATAATTTAATACGTCTGCGGTTTCTATCTGTCATTTCTATCACTTTTTGACAAAAATTTTAAAATAATATAACAAAGAGATAAAAAGTAACGGAATATAAGTGATCGATAAATTTAGCCGGAACACGCAAGAGTGCCCTGAGGCACTCTTTAGTTTTTGCGTTCTCAGTACATGTTCTTTGTTTTGTTTTGCATTTACAAACATATAAATTCAAAGAACGATAACGAATAGATCGCAAGACTAGAAGTTAGTACAAATTAGTTAAAAAAAAAAATTACAGACAGAATTTCACTTGCAGTAATTTTGATTCCTCTTACTAAACAGCTGACACAATCGAAGCCAAATGTCGAAATGTATTTGAACTTTCGAGAGAAATGTAAATAGATATATAACTAAATGCTCCGTTAAAATTAAAACAAACTATGGTAATTGGTTTCTGAGTAAATTCAATTTTTGTTATAAGTGCCTTGAGGCACTCTTGCGGGTTAGAGGGTTAAAGGAGCATAAGTGAAATGTGGGAAAAAATAATAACACTAATAATAAAATAAGCATCGGGTCCACTATTTCAGTGTGTCATCAAGCATTCAACCAACTATTTTTTAATAAAACAGAAAGCAGGAAATTTTTCATCCAACTTCTAGTTTTAGCCATTCTAAGTGTTGCCGGCTGTGATAATATATGCGAGAATAAACCTTCAGGCATCTCCGATTTCATTTTAGTTGGCATTCCAGAGGTCAGGTGCTAGTATAGAGCCCTGCATTGCTCCAGAGTTTGCCTTCATTTTCCTCTTACCACCCACTCCTATTTTTTTTTATTAACACTCTGTCTTTCAGATGATTTCTTATCATTCTCAATTCTGCGCAATAAAATATACTTGGCGACAGTTCTTCGTCTTTATGGCCATTATATAAAAAATTTTCAGTTTTAACATCAACTAATATCTTCAACTGAAAATAAAAAGTCGGTTCGTTGAATGAAAGGTAATTATTATATCCTCTATTTATAAACTGAAATAACGCGTTTTTGCGTCATTTGTTTATGATTTTGTTATTTAAGGTATGTTTTATCTTATTACCTATTTACGCAATTTAAAAAAAATGTTTCTATTTAAATACTAGTAAAATTATAAAACCTAATATCTCGACTCACTCGTGATACTTGTCTTTATTGTCAAAGATAATGGCATTATAAAAACGTAAATGATTTGAATAGACGCGAACTTGGCAAACATTTATGTCACTTTGAAAATGTTGTGACAACCACAAAAGAAATAATATGGAAAACGGTGGACCCCTTAAAGGTTATCCCTGCAACTTCCCGCTAATTTTAACTGCAATACTATTGCAACGTTCATTTTCAAAGTGCTATATATTTTGAATAAATCAACCGATTCCTACGTAGTTCTTCGAGTCTCACAACAGAATCGAGAACACCAAATAATCGGGTATTTATATAATATTGAGATTTTTTGAAGAAATCCGGCCTTAAACCAATTACCTACCGATTTTTTTTAAATTAAATTCCCAATTTTCTAAGCAGGAATTTAAAAAAATTTATAATAAAACCACTGGCATGAAAACATGAACACTAGGCAAGTTCTTAGGGCCAATACTACAAATTAATGTTAGCTAAAAGTAGAATCGTATTGGTCAAAAAATTCCCGGATTTTCCGTTCCGAATTCTATAAAACTCATTTGAAAATATATTTCATAATATCTAATGAACAGAGAAATATTTTGTATCAGTAGCAAAGTATGGCCAAATTTGAGGTTAGGAAGTAAATTGCCTTAAAAACACGCTTTTTTTTTGACAAATTCATTTTTATTGACACCAGAGTAAAGCAGAAATATGGAAATTAATAATGCAATATGATGTGTGGCAAATGTCCACCTCTAGCACGTTGACAGACGTCTTTCGCTTATCTCGTCAATGCAGCCTCAAATTTCGTCTTTCAGAGTGTGAGATATTTGTGGTTTGTTCACGTAAAGGCGTTCTTTCCAAAGGCCCCAGAGAAAATAATCCAGCAGCGTTAAATTACAAGAACAGGGCGGCCAATTAACATCGCCAAATTGAGAAATTGCGAGACCGGGAAACAATAACTGAATTGTTTGGCTGGCTGTGTGGCTTGTGGGGCCCCGTCTTGCTGAAACTAAAGGTCAGTGATGTCAACATAAGTCAATTGTGGCCGCATAAAATCGGTTATCACGGTTTGCAAGCGCAGAGAATTCACCTGACCACAAACCGCTCTATACGGTTTTTCGAGAACTCTTTTTGAGGATTTTGTGAGAGTCATATGCACTAATTTTGTTTGTGTACTTATGAGCCCAATTGAAAATGGGCCTCATTACTAAAGATGATTTTGTTGGAAAATGCGTTGTTTTCTTTAAATTCTTCAAACAGACGTTCCACGCAAACAATGTTTGGCCGGGCTTAATTTTACATGAAGGTGCTTACAACTATTTTATATTGTATTCTTGTTGTGCGGCACAATTTCAAAGTTTATTTTATATAAAAATTTTTTTCGAATGTTTCTGGCAACACTGCCTAATGATAATAGTGTTTGTTGCCTTTTAACTCATTGGCTATGCCACCAACGTTTTTCAGCCAAAATCATCATCACTAACTATGCATACTTTTGTAATATTATTAAAAATGTGTCTTGGACTGTTTTTGTTCTTTTTTTTTAGTTTTATGTGGAAACATTTACACATATTGATTGTTGTTCTTAGGGAATGGTAAAAACGAACAAAAAAAAAAAACCCGAAAACTTTAACAATAATAACAGCGGGATCCACTTTAAAGCAACAACAAGTTGTTGACTTGTCAGTAATTCTTCATCAACCATCGCCACCGATTCATTACAGTCAGAAACGCAAAAAAAAAAACTCGTAGTAAATAAAACAAATAATAAGTATTTCATTTAAGATGTTTTCTTTTCTAAACAAAAAGTGTTACATACGATTTGGCAGCATTTTTAAATGCTCACGAGAATTTTAAGGAGTCTTGCATATTTTAAGTTCACAAAAGAACGCAGGTTTCGGCATTTAACAATAAAATGCAATTACAATAGCAAGTAAAAGTGCTATATTCGGCTGTGCCGAATCTTAAATACCCTTCACCGAAGTATTTCTCCTTTCTTTCTAAAACAGAAAATAGGTTTTATTCGCCAAAAATCCAAAATAAGGAAATTATTTCGTTATTTATATCTACCAAAAAAATGTTGATTTTCCAACCCTGGAATTTAATTTTTAGTTTTTTACACGAATGTAATACTTCCTGAAGAAAAAAAAAACGTTTAATTCAACAAAAAAAAAAAAAAAACAAAAAATAAATTAATAAATAAAAATTAGGAACTTATTTGGTTACTTTTACGTAGCAAAAATGTCGATTTTCCAACCCTGGAATTGAATTTTCATAATTTTTGATTTTTAATACCAATTTAATTCTTCGCGAAGTATAAAATAGGTTTACTTCACTAAAAACATGAAATCAGAAACTTATATGGCTATTTTTATATAGCATATAGATTTGCGATGTTCCAGCCCTGGAATAGAATTTTTAATATTTTTTATTTTTTACACAAACATATTTCTTCCTGAAGTTCAAGCAAAGTTTAATACACTAAAACAGCCAAAATTAAGAACTTTCGATTTTCCAACCCTGGAATGAAGTGTTTATTTTTTTTTTTTGGTTTTTAATAACTACTGAATTTTAGATATTTTTAAAATTAGAAAACAATTTTGTTACTTTTACAACCCTAGACTTAATTTTTTGGTTTTTTACACGAATGTAATTTTTTTTGAAGTTTAAAAAACATTTAACTCCCCAAAAAAAAAAAAAAACAAAATTAGGAACTTACATATTTGGTTACTTTTATGTACCAAAAAATTTAGATTTTCCAACTATGGAATCGAATTTTTAATATTTTTGGTTCTTAATATCAATATAATTCTTCCTGAAGTATAAAATTGCTACAATTCACTAAAAACCAAAATTGGGAACTTATATGACCACTTTTAAAAAAATGTCGAGCTTCCAACCCTGGAATCGAATATCTTATTTTTTTGGTTTTTAGTGGCAATTTAATTGCTCCTGAGGTGTAAAATAAGTTTAGTTCACTAAAAAACTAAATTAGGAACTTATTGGCTATTTTTATAGAACAAACATATTTCGATTTTCGAACCCTGAAATAGAATTTTAATTTTATTTATTTATTACACGAATATAATTGTTACTGAAGTATCAAATAGGTTTAGTTCACTGAAAAAACTAAAATAAGGAACATGTATGGGTTCTGGCAAAATTTTGGCCTCATAACAAGACTGTATGTTGCTTTGTACCGGAAATTAGAACAACTAAAGAGTGTTTCAACAAGGACTGGCATACTTTGACAGTTGATAACGGCCATCTTGTGAAATCTACATCTAGCAAATTAGTTGTAATTTATTCAATTCGTTTTTTACCACGAACGGCCAACACGTTCAAATATTAACATCGTTTTTTGAAAATGGCTGTACTGGAGCAGTTGCCAAACGACCTTTAATTCTCATCGAAAAATCATTGTCAGCAATCAGTCCCATTTCTGTATGAATGAGTGCGTGAAAAAATAAAATTGTCCATTTAAGGACGATACCTTCCACATGGGATCCAAAAGATTCCTTTACACTATTGGGTGTAGATTTTGGCCTGGCGACATTGGTCAGGTTATCAGTGTCAACCGCGAGCGCGTTTCAACGGGAAGGCGTTGTGTACCACAAGCTCATGCAACATTGAGTATTCTGCACGAACGATTTGACTTGGTTTTTTTATTTCGGACCAGCAGTCAGGGAATGATCGCTGCATATGCAGTGCATTGCGCCGGAACTAGAAAGCAAGGTATAGGATTTAGGGGACAGATGAAGAAAGATGAGGAGGTAGAGCTATTTGCAGATATTTGAACTTTTTACTTCGCTGGCTACTTTTTAGGTTACAGGGCCGACGAAGGGGGGGGGGGGAGGTGCTGATGTTCTTCTGCTCTTTAGCTCTTCAGTAAATGATGGTATCAGTCGCTGCCACGTATGTTCAGTGCTATGCCTTCATCACTGGATGACTACAACTAATACAAACATTCACTAATGCTGATCAGAAGAATTCGACACAATATTCATGGCTGAGCGCGGGGTTGAACTCAGGACCGTACGCTTCAGCCAACAGCACCTTCACCGTCTGAATTCACCAACAATATTGTGGAATTGAATTTGCATTCTACTTATTGATCAATAAAATTAATATAACATTTTAAAATTTTACACATGTTTGAAAATCCCAAAAAGTCTTATTTAGTTGGGGCAACAACTTCTGGAAATATTTGCGACTTAAGGTATGTATAGACGATTGTCAGATCTAACAATATTGGCAGAAAAATGTTAAGAAAATGTCTAACAACCGTGTGAACTTACAATTTTTGTATTGCAACGTTGTTAGAAAAACCATTGGCAGCACATTGTAAGGCAATAATATTGTAAGCTATCTAACAATCGTGTGAACACCTTATTTTGTCATTGTTAGTCAATTGTCAGACATTGTAAGCTCATTGGATGTTGGCACATGTGTGAAATTCATGCAGCTGACAATGGCACTATTGTCAGCGAAATATTTCTATTGGCAACGCTGTTCATAAATACGTGAAACAAACCAAAGCCAAAATCACTGCAATTCCTTTTTTACGTTCCATATATCAATTTATTCACACAATTTATTTCAAATAATTTTCACACAATAAAAAATAAAACACTACATAGATAATTTTTGTCAACTGTTTTGACAGTTCTGGCAATGCCTAACAATGCATCTGGCACTTTTTATCATACAACAATCTGACAACCGTTTGAACTGGTAATTTTTGTTGGCAGATAAATTTATGGTCTTACAATTATCTGACAATGAAATTGTAAGGTTTTCTTACAGTCGTCTAAACACGCAATTTAACTTTTGCTTCCAATCTGTCATTGTCAGTACGTTGCCAGCCCATTGACAGATCTTACAATATTGGAAGATCTGCCAATCGTCTGTACATATGTTTTTTTCTTTTGTTAAGCTATAGCTTAACAAAAGAAAAATACTCAAATACATATCTTCACATAATAATATATATACTCACATCCATATATAACTTTTCATAGTACAATTATTTCAATTTGATTTTGTATTGGCTCTCTCTCATTTCCCCTTAAAGTAGGCAATAAAATGTGGCAGTATGTATGTTCTCTGAGAGAATCTGACAACCGTGTAAACTGACAATTTTTGTTGGTAGATAAATTTATTGCCTTACAATTGCCTGACAATGAAATTGTAAGGTTTTCTTACAATCGTGTAAACTGACAATTTACCATGTGAAAACTATTTTTCATTCTCAGTATATTGTCAGAACATTGCCAGGTCTTACAATATTGTTAGATCTGACAATCGTCTGTACATAGCTTTAGCTTGGTACACATTGATGCTTGTTCTACATATGCGGAAAGTATTGCCAGCCACTTATTCTTTTCGTGGTACAGATATTTTTTTCAATCTTGTTTACCCTTAAACTTTATAACGGAACGAATGCGCAAGAAAATGCGAAAAAATTTTAAAATATTTAGAAAGTGTAATCCCTTATAATTTATTAAGTTAAACTTTAAATATTGTTTTTATAATATTTAATAAATTGCATACAATAAAAAAATATTATTTTATAATATAACTTTCGAATGGATTAACCGATTTCCAAGGGATAAGCGGTGATTGATGTAGTTCTTCGATACCTATAAAAGAATCGAAAAAAAGAAAAGAAAAAATTTCACTTTTTTTGGATTTTCTCGTTGACGATCGGCAAAGTCGTTAAAAAAAATTTTTTTTTTTAGTTTCTTTGATATTTTTGAAAATATTCCGGTTTGAATCGTTTAGAATTCACAGGAACTCTAAGTTTGAAATGCGATTTTGGTGGATTCGTTTCAACCGTTCAAAAGTTATATGCGGGTCACATACTTTCACACACATACATGCATACCTAGGAACTCAAAACGTCGAGATCTATTGAAAACTCAAAATTTTCAAAACGGCGTAAAACCAGTAACATCCCACTTTTTTGAAAATTTTAAATATTCTTACTGGGAAGGTAAAAAGTAAAACCAATGTACGATTTTCGACAAACAAACAAAAAAAAAAAACAATTAAGTTTCTCAAAAGGAAAACTGAAATTTTAGTCTGAATTTGAACCTAAAATTTTAATTTTTCATAGAATAATTAAAAAAAAAATTTCACCCTAAAAAAAAATTAAAATGTCTCAGAAAAAAATTTAATAACATTTGGATTTCACCAAGAAATTCTAGTGTTAGCAGAAAATAATTTGCAACTAATAAAAAGTAATTAAAATTATACTTATTTTCTTATGAGTTTAAAAAGTGAAATTTGGCTTAGGTAAATAGTCTAATTAAGTTTTTAATAAATTGACACTGTGCAACAAAAGTAAAATAAAAAATTTCGGAAATAACCAGTTTGTAAGGGAACAAATAAAATGTATGACTGTATCGAACGTTTATTCTTAAAAGGGAAATGGCAACACCTCTAATTTTTATACATTATTTTAGTGCGTCCAATAAAAGAAATTGTGTTCAGTGCTATGATATAAAACACTTCGAAGGAAAACATATTGTTGTACAGTGTTCTTAACCTCCGCTCATCCAAACCGCCTGCTACAGCGCAAATATTAATATATTTGTTTTTGAACAATTTGATGTCATATAAAGAATGGAGTTCGATTCTTTAGTTCTAATAGTTTTTTTATTCCCGTTTTTATTTTTAATAAAGTTTTACTTCCTTTGACTAATTCAAGCTTCTTCCGTTTTATTGCAATTTAATTCCAGGATGTATTGGACAAGAGGCTAGACAAACGAGTTGATAGCATGCTGGAGCAGGGTCTATTACGTGAATTGCGAGCTTTTCACAACGAATACAATTTGAAGCAAACGTAAGACATATTTTTATATAAAAATAATTATATAAATTAAATTAAACACTAGCTAATAATTATTTTATTAATGAAGGGTTAGCTATTTCGCGGTTTCAAAAGTAAAGCTAAATGATACAGGCATAAGTGTTTCACTTCGATGATTCTTTTATTTTATTGTGTGTCAAATACAATATCATTTACCATTTTTTAGCACATTTCCAGCGGCGACAACTTGGCGAAATTTTTTTTTAATGCTACAACGTTAGGAGGCTATCCTTGAACCACCGGTTATTTCGAATCTGGCAATACTGAAGTCATTCTATTCTGTCACAAAATTCAGTCTATCATCTCCACTGAACGAAATGAATCTAATTACGCTTGAGTCACTTTGCGCTTTATTGGATATTTATTTCCAAAACAAAGACAATTGATCGAAATTGCACGCAAATGTCGTACAACGTGTTGGTTGATGCGCCTACACGTTAGCGTGCTCGTACAGTGCGTACACCCGAAAATATGGAAACTGCGATTGTGAAGCCATCAACATTAACTCATCATCGTTCTCAGGAATTGAAAATTTCACGCACCGAATCGAATGTTGGGAAATGATCTCAGTAGGGCGCCTTAGAAAGTTTAATTGGCTCAAGAAAGTTCCTGCGGTTGAAACCCTATGACCATCTTTTGTACTTCGCTACCAAAAAAAATATTTTCAAAATTTCTAACCATTTTTGTTTTATTGCATTTTTAAACTTAAACTTTTAAATAACCCACAGCCTTGCCAGACCGTAGCTTTTGAAACCGCTAAATGTTTAACCCATTATTGCCAAGAAGATATTAGGTTTTAAAATCAGCCACCATTAAGTGGAGGATACATCAAGTCTCCAAGAAAATATAAACACAATTTTATATACGATAGAAGATAAAACAAAAATCAGGGACCGCAAATAACGTTTATTTTCCAAATTTAAATTAAAACAAGTAAAATCTTTATATTCGACCGGGTCGAATCTTAAGTAGCCTCCAAATATTTAGTAAGTAAATTTAAAATGTTTAAGTTGGTGGGACAGAGTTCCTTTAAGACATCTCTGTACCCAATTTTAAATCTCTATTTTCACAGAGTCATTCCGGGTAGGGCCGTGGGGGAGACGTTTCTCCTCTGCAAAGATTGTCAGCTTCTTATAGGCTTAAGGAATAAAAATTGTTCAATATATACACAATTTTTGCATTTAATATCGTACGTCAACGCCTACTAAAGGGGGCGGGGTCCAAAAATAGACTATATCTTGTTTTCCACAGACGAACGTATTGCTAGATCGTCTTATACTTCATCACAGATCAAGAATATATCTACTTAATGGGTTCCAATTTTTTCTGGAGGGTATTAAAGCTGTATTTTGGCGGGGTTGCTCTGGCAAGGGCTGTGGGGGAGACATTTCACCTTTGAGATAAAACTCTAAAAATAAATCTTTGGGATAATTAAGTGTAAAATTAATTTTTATTTTTTTTATATTTTTTTTGATAGGGTCATTTAGTGGCAAAGGGGGAGGAGGAGGTAGGGCAGAGGGGTACCAGCTTAGGTCTCAGCTTCGTCATAAAAGCCTAAAAATTTTATTTTTAAGGAATGTAGGCTTAATAAAAACAATTTGTTAAATTGTTAAAGGTGTCGGGGTCAAAAATTAATTTTTTGAATTTTATGGGTTCTAGTTTAACGCGTTGGACCTTCTTTGACATCAAAATATATCGATTGCTTAACAAAATTTAAAAAAACAGTTTAAAAATGATGTCGTTTTTTAGAGGTTGGCTTAGTTCATCTTAGGGAACTGTGTTCGAATAAAATATATTCGAATAAAATATATTCGAATAAAATAAATTCGAATTAAATATATTCGAATAAAATTATTCGAATAAAATATATTCGAATAAAATATTATTTTTTTTTTATTTTATGGCCGCAAGTTGGACCTTCTTTGACATAAAAATATATCATTTGCTTAACACATTTATAAAAAAAACTTTAAAAATTATGTTGTTTTTTAGCAATCGGTTTAGTTCTTCTCAGGGGAACTTTTTTCCCTCTGGCCCGATTCAGCCCATTTACGAACTTGACCTGCGCTATCCTGCAAAATATACTTATACCAAATTTTACGAGTCAGAGGGATATTCCGCTGCGTTACACACGGAATGACAAAGTGAATATATCCTCCAATCCTTTTTTGTAGAGTATAAAAATAGTGTAAATATTGAACAATTTGTATTCCTTAAGCCTATAAGAAGCTGAGATGTTCTCTGGTCTTGCAGAGGTGAAACGTCTACCCCACGGCCCTTCCCGGAATGACTCTGTCAAAATAGAGATTTAAAATTGGGTACAGAAATGTCTTAAAGGAACTCTGTCCTACCAACTTAAACATTTTAAATTTACTTACTAAATATTTGGAGGGTACTTAAGATTCGACCCGGTCGAATATAACGTTTTTACTTGTTTATATTGTCTTGACGTGACGTTCGCAAATAGTTACAGAATAGAGGGGATTATTATTGTGACCCATCGTACATTCTTTACTTATTTTATATATTTCCTAGGAGCTAATCATTTTCCATAAATTATAAATTTTATTTTTGGTATTTATTAACAACTAAATAAAATACAATGAAATTATTTCTCCTTCCCATGATGCTGCTGCTAATAATGCTTCACAACGATTCTTTGCTGCCTTCAATGAACAACCACAACCACACGATAACGATAACGACAACGACAATTTTGCCGGTATGCTGGATTATAATTTAAGTGTTTCGGGGAATTCTACTGTTGCTGGCGCATCGAATACATCATTATCATCAACATCGCATACTTATACGAAGGGCGTACTCCAAACGATTGGTTTCAAAGAATTTATACCGTATTTAGATCAATTTAATGCGGCGAATGATCAAAAAATTGAAACGTACTTACAAGCAAATGCGTATAAAATGCCATCAGAAGGTAAGTTTAGTATTTAATGTTGCACACGTAAATATTTTAGTTTCTGCATTTGTTTTCAATTAGAACGCAGACATGTTTTTGAAAATAATTGAATTTTATAAAAGCAATAAATAAAACAATTGGTTGCTATTGGCAAAAAAAAAATGTTCGGCTTTACATACATAATCGGATTTATGAATATAGAAGGGATGCTAATGCAGCCCAGTGCTGTTCTTGACCTTTATATTTTTGCAATCTTTTTTTTTTAATAAGAAAAGATGATCTAACAAATATAAATGAATTCAATAGGCTGCCTGCCATCTTTCTAAGTTTCATTCCCATTGCCTTACGGCTGAGATGTCACGTGATATTTTTTTGTTTAAAATCTGACTTCTAGTGGTCTGGCGTTTAATGTTCCTCCTCAGTTTTTACCAAATCATGTTAATGCAGTCTTCCCCAGGTAATTATCTCGCTCAAAATGCAAATCTTTTTAGGTTATCATGTTTAAGAAAATATATATATATTCCAAAATTAAAATTTTTTTTATTAGAAAAAAAAAACAAGTAAGAACATTATATTCGACCGGGTCGAATCTTAAACACCCTCCAAATGCTTAGTAAATAAAAACTATTTTAGTGGGGTTACTCCGGGAGGGCCGTGGGAGAGACATATCACCTTTGCCTTAAAACACTAAAAAAATCAATTTTTAGGGTTATTAATAGAATTTTTTTTTTATAGGGTCATTTAGGGGGTAAAGGTGGTGGATGGTATGGCAGAGGAAAGTCAGAACACTTCTCAGTTTCGTCATAAATGCTTTCAAATTTAATTTTTACGGAATGTAGGCTTAAATTATAAATTTGTTAAATATTTGCACTATTTTTCCATGTAAAATGTTACTTCGACGCCTACGAAAGGGGGCAGGGTCCAAAAATGGCTTTTTTCTGATTTTCTGGCTGCAAGTTCAACAATTTTGAAAAAATTACAAAAAAAAAACTAAGAATTATGTTCTTTTCCAGAGGTTGGCTTAGATCTTCTTAGGCGAACTTTTTTTCCTCTGGCCCGATTCAGCGCATTTACGAACTTGACATGTGCTATCCTTCAAAATATATTTATACCAAATTTTAAGGATCAAGAATATATATATATATATATATATATATATATATATATATATATATATATATATATATACTTTATAGGGTCTTAGAGGGATATTTCACTGCGTTACATACGAATTGACAAAGTGATTATACCCTCCAGAACTTTTTTTGGAGGGCATAAAAACAGCAATTTCATAAAAAGGGGTTTTAGCTGACAGGCAACAACGAGTTAAAGAGATAAAAAATGAGAGCTATAAAAAATAAACTTAATGCTAGGAACAAATCTGCGATGAACGATGAATTTTTGGTCGCCAAAAATCGCCAACACATTGGTCGTCGCCAAGACATTGCTGTATATGAAAATGCACACAATCGTGGTGTTGGTCGAAATTCGTAATACTCAGAGAAAGTTGAAATAGATTTATTTCGAATTTTTTCGTCAGCGAATGACGATCAAATCAATATATGGTGCCCAGGTTTCATATACTCAAACTGGTTTTTTGTGGAAAAACATAGTTCACTACTGTATTGTTGCATGTAGCATGAAAATGTTCAGTGGATACATTTACCAATTCAAAAAAATTTATCATTTGGACGACTTTTTATTAATTCTGAACACTTTTTATTATATAGTATTTCTTCCTATTTGTTACTTTTTCATATGGTCACCCCATCAGCTGTTAAATGAAAAGAATCATTTATTTACAGAAAATAATTACAAAAAGGAATTCGTGCTGGAAAAAATAGAAACCACCGGGCTAATTATTAAATGTCTAAACAATCTGGCATCAGAGGAGTACAAAGAATTTTGAAAAAATTCAATTATTTTTTTGTTCATTATTTTAATTTCTTCGTCGTTATTGTGTTTCATTCGGCAAATTTATAGAGCGAATTTTTAACATCGAAATCGTCGTACTGAATGAAATTCGTCGTTCGTCTCAGTTGTGTTCCTGCCATAACGTAGAAAGGAAATTATATTTCAGTTAATATAAGTAAAAACTCTTTAAAAAAAATATGGAAAAAGGTTGACGCTAGAGGCCACCCCTAAAACTTCCCGCTAATTTTAACCGCTAAAAAATGGATTTATTTTAATTTTTAAAGTGCTGTAACTTTCGAATGGATCAGCTGATTCCGCCGTGATAGGCGATTATTGTTTTAGTTATTCGAGTCCTATACAAGAATAGAGAGCAGTAGTTGATCACATATATAGTGTCGGTGTTTTTAACAAAAATTTTGTGTTCTCGAAAGCGTCAACCGATATTGACCCGGTTTATGATGATCGTATTGGTTTTTGAATATTAAGAGCTGATTAGTTTTTTCCGCAAAGCCGTTGTAAAAGCTATTCCAAAAAAGAAAACAAAAACGCATTTGGAATAATTGGTTTCTTAGTTTTCTTGATATTTCCCGAAATCAACCCGTCCGCACTGGTTCCATTTCTAAAGTTTTTGAAGAACCCTTTAAAATTCGATTAGTTTGGTTCGATGCGGTTCAGCTGTTCGAAAGTTATAAGCGAGTTACTTACTTACACACACGCACACGTACTTACATACACTCACATACACACACGCCCATACATACATACAGACATAGCGACACCTCCCTTAGGGAGTAGTCAGGAAAGCTTCCTAAAGCGGCCCATCCATTATACAATATTACTGTATGTGTTATTTACCATATTGCCATATTTCCATTTTGGCCTCTATTATTCAATAAGTGGCGCAATAGTTTCAAATAAAATATGGCACAACTTTCTTACAATAAAAAGTATAAAATTGCAATTATGAAAAAATCCACCGTGAATGATTTCGTGCTAAAATTAAATTCTCTTTATCGTGAATGATTTTTTCCCCCGAGTTTTTTACACTTTTCCCTGTAATTTATTCACTTTTATTTTATTTTTGGAGCAAGATCCGTTAATAAGACACTAACTGATATTTTTTGCAACAAATCAATTGCTTGCGTCTTTGTAAAACTTGTTGCTCCAACTCTAAACACTAAGAATATTTTAAATTTGCTTTGCTCGGTTGCTAAAATGTATCCAAATTATTTTATTACTACATATTTAACCCGAGTTTTTAAAAATATGTTTAAATTATTACATAAATGTAAATTTTTGCAACACAAATTTCTTTGATTTTTCATGTTATTTTCAGCTTTTTCTCTTTTTTACATTCACTGCGAACTGATAGCGGGAATAATTTCTCATGCGAGATTTACGATAGCATTTTTCCCTTCGAGTGGAATAAAAATTTCACGTGAACAAAAATTCCACTTGTTATTCACGATAGAGGTGAATATGTACGTTGGGCGAAATACGTCGTGCACAACGAACTTTGCTATGGGTTTATTTCTATTCCTTAAGCGGCCCATCCATTCATTATACAATATGTTATTTGCCATATTATTTCCATTTCGACCTCTATTATTCAATGTGGCGCAATAGTTTCAAATAAAATATGGCACAACTTTCTTACAATAAAAAGTATACATAACCTATAAACAAAACAAAAACAATATTGTACAATGTTGCCAACACATTTCACAGTATATTGCACTTCTTTTGGTTTGTACAATAAAAATCAAATGCCTTTTGATTTCTGCCAATATATGGTGCCACCTTTGAATATGACATGTATATTGGCGATATGATTGTACAATACGAAAAATTGCACAGTTATATTGCAAGTGGGTGGGCCGCTTAAGAACGCAAAACGTCGAGATTTGCTAAAAACTAAATTTTTTGTAAACGGACTAAAACCAGTAACTTGGTGATATATTATAAATTTTTAATTTTCTGAGCGGGAAGTTATTTTCTCCGCAGTTCTCACACATGAGAATAACACACTTAGGCTGCAGTTTTGAGATGTGGTTTAAGTTTAAACTTAGTTTAACGTCTGAGTTTTTCGCCGAAATATGATTTTTTTTTGTTATATCAATAAATACTAACACAAGTTGGTAATGGCGGCACAAATCTTTTTTCAGATTAAGTAGAGTTTAACTAAGATCCCAAGAACTCAGCCTTAAGTAAGTGTTAAAAAAGGCTCTATATTCTCCTTTTTATTAATCTGCCCTCCCAATAATATCCTTTGCTTTATAATTAGTTCAGCAATGCACTGCACATTTAGGGGACATCCCCTCGTCGGGTGGGCCTACTGAACTTGGAAGATTTTCACTATATGTTCTTGATTGTTCATCATGAAGAATCATGTCATGTCATCCTTATCCTACAAATATTTTTGTGGAACAATTTTACACTCGTAACTCATCACTGTGTGGTTCTTTTTGGAACCGTTCAGGGAAAATTACTTATTAAAAATTTGTCTAACCTTCACAAATAAGTGAAAGGGTATATATATGTAGGTTTATCATTCCGTGTGTAATTTCCTCATTATTTATATATGGGACCCCATAAAGTATATATATTCTGGATCCTTATGAATAAAGATTACGATTGAGCGATGTCCGTCTGGCTGTCTGCGTGTAGGTGAAATCGGTTTTCCCAAGCCCCAGAAGAGGTAGAGACTTCGTTCTTAGACTGGATTAGAAATGAACTTAAATAGAGTGGTATTTAAAATACAGAAAAATCCCAAATACGGTTCCATAGCTGGGAAGCTTACACCTATATCTCGGAAAAAAAAAATAACTACCAAAAATCAATTATTTTTTTGTTTGTTTGTTAATTAAACGCATTTCATACTTTGGGAAACCTCAAATGTGTATTAAAAACTAAAAATATTTTTTCCAGGGAAGGGAAACTGAAATTTTTATTTTCTTTTTGGTACATGCAATATTTTGTATAACATGAAAACTACCAAACTGGTTACAAATTTTAAGTTTTTCTTAAATGAAACCACTTTATGTAGAGTTGCATTGGAAAAAAAACTAAAAGTTCGTTTCCAGGGTTAGGAAATTGAAATTTTTTTAATCTTAAATACACTTTAGCTACGCACTTCCGATTGAGATGAAATTTCGCATATCGATAGAAAATTGAAAAATTAAAAAATGTAGTAAAACATTGCATTTTTATACGAAAATTTCGGAAGTCCATAACTCGAAAACTATGCATTTCCGAGACTTTCACCATTTAAAATTTTCGTCTTATATTTAAATTTTCTATCGATATGATATTTCTAAAGGACCCTAACGTTGTTTTTTTTACTAATTAAAACTATTTTGTAATTCTGTACGATTGGTATCAGAAATTTTAAAAACTCAAAATTTCGATTCCAGGGTTGGACAACTGCATTATTTTGTAGTACATGAAATTGGCCAAAATGGCTATAAATTCAACATTTTTCTTCAATAAAACTATTTCATGCTTCATTAAGAGTTGCATTGGTAAAAAAAAAAAAATTCGCTTCCAGAGTTGGAAAATCGAAATATATTTCTTACATAAAAGTACGCACGTAAATTCCAAATTTTGTTTTTTTTTAGTGAATTAAACCTATTTTATACCTCAGGATGAATTAAATGGGTATTAAGAAACTAAAAATTCGTTTGCAGGGTTGGAAAATCGAAATTTTTTGGTACCTAGTAACCATGTAAGTTCCTAATATTGTTTTTTTTTCAGTGAATTAAACCTATTTTATACTTCGCTAAGAACTAAATTGGTATCAAAAATTTTAAAAATTAAAAATTCGGTTCCAGGGTGGGAAAATCGAGACTTTTTACTAAATAAAAGTAGCCATATAAGTTCCTAATTTGAGGTTTTTGTGAATGAATTATTTTTTATACCTCGGTAACAATTAAATTGGTATTAAAAACGAAAAAAATTTAAAATCCAATTTCAGGGTTGACATATCGAAATTTTTTGATACATAAAAGTAACCATATATTTTGCTATTTTTGGTTTTTATGATGAATTATATATCAGAAAGAAGTAAATTGGTATTAAAAACCAAAAAAAAAAAATCTAAAAAATTTAATATATTTGAAACACATTTAGAGGCAGTAGAAATAAGAAGAGCCAAACATTTATTTTTCCTAGCCGAAATATTTAACCATTTTCTAAAATATAAAAGTAACTGATAACAACATTTTGTTTGTTTTAATTAAACCTACTTTCTGTTTTAGAAAGAAAGAAGAAATACATCTTTGAACGGTATTTCAGATTCGGCACAGCACACTTTTATTTTATTTTTTGCTTTGTTTCGACGAACTTTGTTCACGGAGTTGCGGTTTGCTTACTAAACACACTTTTTAGCAGTGTTGCATTTGGAATTATACTCAATTTTATTATAATTAATTGTTAATTGAGCAATTACTTAATTCAAATTTTATATAGTTAATTGAGCTCAATAATGCCATTGATTGCAAAAAAAAACTCAATTAAGGGGCATATCTAAATCCATACATCCAGAGCCAAAAACAAAGTCCAACAAAAAGTTGTACATTGAATAAAAGTTGTTTATTGAATAAAACTTTTCGCAAAATTCATAAAGTTCGTTTTAGCGAGGCCATCAGTTATACTTTCGCCTTGAAAATATAAATGCTTGATTTAACTTACAGAATATTGCAGTTTGTGAAGTGCCCAAGGATTCGACATAATTTTTAAGAACACAACTGGGAATTTCATACAGAATTATATGAAGATTTTAATGTTTTCAAGGTTGATAAAACTGTGTTTCACCACATTTTTTGCACACTGTAGTTAGATATTCTAATATTCAATTCTTTCGAGGGAATATTACAATATTTTTCCCGGCACAAACCATTATACAACTTATTTAAATTTAACATTTCTATTGACACTAATAAATTTAATAAATTCCCATCGATCATTTTCACTTAACAAAAACCAAAAGAAACGCAAAAAATTAAATAAAATTAAATAGAAGAAATACAAAAACAACACAATTCTCAAAATCTCCCACAGTAAGTTCCAACTTCAGCATGAATGTTTTTCTTGTTGTTATAAATTAACGTACTATTCATAATAAATATTTGAATTTCGTAGACACAGTGTGAGATCTGTTAAGAGTTATATCTTTTTATTGGTTAAGCTTTTAAAATAATTTGCGTTTCTTTTCAAAACTCACTGTTACAGAACAATTCAAATTATATGCAAGTTCAATAAACGAAGTACATTCTACTGGCGATTCGCTTAACATAAACGACCCCAAAGATCAAATACCCCCAGGGCTGGTGGTATTAAATTCATGTTTGAATGAATTGAAATTAGTAACTCGACGCTATTCCAAGAAGCAAATCAAATGGATAAATAATCGTTTTTTGGCCAGCAGAGATCGCCAAGTACCCGATTTATATGCATTGGACACAAGTGATGTGGCCGAGTGGCAGCACAAAGTTTATGGTCCAGCTGAAACTATAATCGACTGCTATCGCAATGGGCAAGTATGCGAAATTGAACCGGAGCAGAAGCGACAACATCCAGGTGAAGGCTTAAATGAGGAGGTAAGAGTTTTAACACAATTTCGAATTTTATTACTACGAAATTGTTTTTAACGTTTTGCAAGAGATGGATTTTTTTGTTTAATTTGTTTATTGCTGAAATAATATTATTATTGGGTGTTTTTTATTGAGGTATAGAACTTTAAGTTGGCATCACTTTTTTAACTGGCGGCCATTTTGTCAGCTGTCAAGTGATTAATATTTAGTTTGGTTTGCCATTTCATCATAAACAGGTTGACAAAAGAACAACGCTTGCAAATCGTGCAAATTTATTTCGAAAGTAATGGTTCAGTTCGCGAAGTTTACCGCTAGTGATGAGGCTCATTTTTGGTTGAATGGCAACGTCAACAAGCAAAATTGCCGCATTTGGAGTGAAGAGAATCCACATGAGACCCTTGAGACGCCATTACATCCACAAAAACTGACTGTTTGGTGTGTTCTATGGGCTGGTGGAGTCATTGGGCCATACTTCCGAAATAATGCTGGAGAGTCAGTTACCGTTAATGGAGACCGGTATAGAGCCATGATAACCGACTATTTTGTTCCCGAGTTGGATGGCATGAATGTGGATGAGTTGTGGTTCCAACAAGACGGCGCTACATGCCACACAGCGCACGTCACAATCGATTTATTGAAGGAAACATTCGATGAGCGCATAATTTCGCGGAATGGACCTGTCAATTGGCCACCAAGATCGTGTGATTTGACACCATTGGATTATTTTCTTTGGGGATATGTGAAGTCGCTCGTCTACGCCAACAAACCAGAAACGTTAGGGGACTTGGAAGCCAACATTCGTGGCGCTATTGCCAACATACGGCCCCATATGCTCGAAAAAGTGGTTGAAAATTGGACCTGCTTTATTCGAGCCAGCCGCGGCGGCCACATGCCCGAAATCATATTTAAACATTAATGGCATAAAATTATCCTTCCAATAAAGCCAAATTGATGGACATTAAAACGATTTTCTTGTGTTTTATTTTAATTCGAAGTTCTATACCTTTAAAAAAAACACCCTGTATTACAAATGCAAAAACAATAAAGAGCTATAAACAAATAAAAAGTGTTTTTATTATTAATTTTAATAATTATAAGCGCTTTTTTATATATGAAAGTGGCAACACTCAAATAAGATGTTGACAATGTAGCTGCCGTCTCAAAAATAATTAAGTAGCTGACTACGAGGCGACGATTGTAGTCAACGACGTAGTCGGTGTTCGTGTAGCCTGCTGTCGTTATTGTGTTAAGTGCTACACATTTAAGTAAATGAAAATATACACAATATGTACGTTGGACGAAATACGTCGTGCGCAACGAACTTTGTGATAGGTTTATATCAGTGATGTCAAATGTGATTGTGTTGGTAAGATCACTCTTATCTCTTACATTCCCAGCGGGAGAAATGTGCGGTTGCGAGGCCTAACTAGTGGCCTTTTCTAAGGGTATCCTTTTATTTACCAATAATATCTTCTAATTTTATAAGTTGTAAAAAAGGGTTTCGAAAATTGCCAAGTGCTCAGATATTTAATTTTAAAATATTTCTCCATTTTTAAGCTGAACATTTGGTTAGTTTATATACAAGAGAAAAAATTTTTACAAAAAGTCTTACTTATGAATTAATTAAAAAGCTACTTTAAGAAATTTTCGAAAATATGTACCTACATACAGTGGATCCAACTTATTTCAAACCTCTTATATGTATTGTATATATATATATTTATATAAATATATTATTTCTGTTTAGAGGCCTCAAAACAGGACTTGCGATACTTCCCGCTGAATGAGAGTGTTTTTCAGTAAACAATTATATATTACGCTCTCAAAATAAAAGAGCGTAAGCGTACATGTGAGTTTTGCTTCCACAATTGTGTATGAGGCTGACATCACTGGTTTATATCTATTTCTTACGCAAACGAATGACCAACAAATCAATAAAAGGTGCCCAGGTTTCATATATCCAAACTGGTTTTATGTAGAAAAACATATTTCACTACTGTATTGTTGCACGCAGCACGAACATTTTCATTTAAAAATGCATTCACCATTTCACAAAAATTTATCATTCGGAAGACTTTTTATTAATTTTGAGCATTTTTTATAATATAGTGTTTCTTCCTATTTCCAACATTTTCATATGGTCACTTAATCAGCTGTAAAATTAAGAGTATAATTTATTTACAGAAAGAAATTTTTTTTTAGAAAATAGTTACAAAAACGAATTTGTTGTGGAACAAATGGACTCCACCCGGGCAATTATTGAATGACTAAACAATGTTACAAGAGTTTTTATAAAAATTAAAAAAATTTTTTTTTTTCATTGTATTAATTTAGTCGTCGTTATTATGTTTCATACGACGAATATATAGAGCGAATTTTCACCAACGAATTCGTCGTACTGAACGAAATTCGCCGTTCGTCCCAGTTGTGTTTTTTAACATAATGGTCAGATGCTCAGTGATGGCTAGATTAAAGTGATAAAAATGATCTCATAAAGTGTAATTGCAAAGTGATTAAAATGAGAAAGAAATTCGAAAATGATTTTAGCCACACAGCTAATGTAACGTGGTTTGTTATGCTGTTTTACGCTTTTAAGCTCTTCGAGCCCAAAAGTCTAATAAAAATTTGATAAAAAAACTATTATTGTAATTTTCAAACTTCTATAGTTTTTGGTTAAATCCACCGATTCCCACGTGATTAACAGTGATTGATGTAGTTTTTCAAGTTTTATAAAATAAGCTAAAACACTAATTGCTTAAATATATAATTTAATTAGATTTTAAAAAAATTAATTTTTTCGAATTTTTTCATTTACGATATCTTACGAACGTATGAACCGATTTTGACTCGGTGCAGTGTCAAGAGTTAGCTGAATAGTTTGTCGAGTCGATCGTTATGTGTGCATGTAAGATATTTAAAACCGGGGAAATTCGCTTACATAAATCAGGTAAAAGGCGAAAGGGCTCCTAAGGGTGCCCCAGAAGCAAAGTCAATTTGAAAAACATATACTGGTTTGCTATATTAGTGCCATGCCATCCAGTATGCCCGCAGATGAGATTGCCTTCTAAGGGGTGAATTTGAACATTTTCAATCCCCCTGATTGTGTAAGGCGTTGGCGTTTACACCTCAGGCGTTTTTTGTAACAGATTAAAGAAAATTGCTTGTGTGTTTTTTTAATCTTGTACAAAAAACGTCTTCGTCGTAAACGCCAACGCCTTACACAATCAGGCTGAATATTTTTGGTTTTGGCTATTTGTTTACATTTCTGTTAACGGTATATCGCTTATGATATGCTAACCATAAAAAAAATAATTTTGTCTTATATAACATATTTGCTTTAAAATTAACGCTATTTATTATTAAAATAATAATTTTTTATTCAGACTCAAGTTCAAATCCGCAAACTGCAAATTATTTTTTTTTACGAATTTTTATTAAATTCAAGTTTATTTTATTAAGAGTAAAATATTTAGAATATTGTTATAATTTAATAAAAATTTGTGGAAAAAAATAATTTGCAGATTACAGATTTGAACTCGAGTCTGAAAAAAAATTCTCATCTTAATAATGTAATTAATAAGTTCGACAAATTAATATTTAAATTCACGATTTCTGTTTTTAATATTTACTTTTTCCGGAATTTTAATTTGAACTAAAAATTCTTAATAATTCTTTAAAATTTTATAGTTTTTAAAAATATTTTTAAAATTTTTGTTGCCCGGATCTTACTTGAAATATATTTCTGATGTTTCTTTAAGAGTCTTTGACCGCCTTTACGACAGTCTGCGGTGTGCTCAAGTATTTCCTTAAATATTATTAATTTATATTTTTCTCTACATTATAGACTTCCAACTTCTGTTCGATCTGCGAGCGCCATTTTATTGGTGAATATCAATGGCAGTTGCATTTAAAATCCAACAAACATAAAAAGCGTAAAGAGGGTTCGAAGAAGAAGTCTAATCTACAAAATTTAAGTGAAGTAACATCCCAAGACTAGCGAAACCCACAAAAACAACTTGTTTATTTTAAAAATATTTTTTTTAATATTTATTGTCCGCGTGTTGTTATAGGGTTTACAAAATATACAAATAATTGTGAAAGAAAAAGTTATTTTAAAACAAAACTAAGTTTTTATTTTACATTTATCTCTAACATATTTCAATAGCAAGTTTTTAACTTTCCTATACTCACGTCAACGTACTAAACACGTACATTTACTCGCTGTCGCGTGAGACCGATTTTTGCGGAAGCTACAAAACTTACGAGGGCGGATTGATATTGAAGCTACCTAGCGCTAGATGGCAGCACAAACACAAACTTTTTTTTCTTTAAATTGCGATCTGTCAAGCGACAGCAGCTGTGAAAATGTCACCCAAAATCATCGTTTAGTTTATTTGTTGTAGTCGTTTTGAAATAAACAACTTTTGTGTTTCTTGAAAAATGGAGAAAAGTGAATTTCGTGCAGTGATTAAACACTCTGTTATTTGAAAGGGAAAACGGCGAAAGAGACAAAAGAAAAGCTCGATAAACATTACGGTGAGTCTGCTGTGTCCGCTTACATGGTAAAATATTGGATTGCTGAATTTAAACGCGGCCGAACAAGCACTGCAACAATACCGTCAACAGGAAGGCCAAAAGAGGTGGTTACTGAAGAAAATATCACGAAAATCCTCGATATCGTTATGAATGATCGCCGAGTCAAGTTACGTGAGATTGTTGAAATGGTAAACAAACTCGTATCATATGAACGTGTGTTCAACATTTTGCATGTGGAAAAGCTATCGCCAAGATGCCGCGCATGGGTGCCGCGTTTTCTCAGTGTCGAACAAAAACGAGTTCGACAGACCACTTCACAGCGGTGTTTGGACATGATAAAACGTAATCCTGTTGATGAAACGTGGGTCCACCACTACACACCTGAAACCAAAAATCAATCGAAACAATGGGTGGAAGCTGTTAGAAGTGCTCCGAAGAAGACGAAGACAGTGAAAACGGCTGGCAACGTTATGGCCACTGTATTTTGGGATGCACACGGAATATTGCTCATCGATTATCGTGAAAAAGGATCCACAATCACAGGAAAGTATTATCGTGCATTATTGGATCAATTGATCAAGAAAGTTCTCTTTCTTCAAGACAACACACCGGTTCACACAGCATTCGATAAGATGCTAAAATTATGTGAAATACACTTCGAATTGGTTGATCATCCACCTCATAGTCCAGATTTAGCTCCTAGTGACTTTTTCCTGTTTCCAAACTTGAAAAAATGGCTCGCAGGAAAAAGATTCATCTCAAACGAAGAAGTGATTACCGAAACTAACACGTATTTTTAGGGATTCCCAAAATCGTATCGTGTGTTTTTTTTTATAGTGGGATACAAGTTTAAATCATAATAAAACATAGTCATATACTTTTGATATCAATGAAACGGTCTTTATTGGATAGAAAATTTTATGACATTAATGTTTAACTATGATTTCGGCCATGTGGCCGCCACGCCTGACGCGTACAAGGCGCGAACTGGAACACCAATTTTCAACAACTAAAAAAATCGTCCATAAAGTGGAAGGACACAATCCCAGTTGCTGAGTACGGCGACGACTTGATTGATCAGGATTATCTGCAATGCTTTCCTGTACAGAGGCTACAGCTTCTTCAGTGCGCAACTGTTCGGTGTCTCACGGGATGCAAATTATCAGTAGCAGTTAATGTGGTGCGAAAACGATCTATTGTTCTTCGAATTTGCAGCTCTGAAGGACGATTAGTATGCCATAAAATGGAAGAAGTCCACGATGAGTTTGACGAATAGAACCATTATTTTGATTAAAAATTTCCACAATTTGCACGCGCTGCTCTGGTGTAAGTCGATCTATAATGAAATGTCAAAGCATACTAAACAAAACGCAACTATCAGCTGTTAAATGGGGCTGGTCAAATAAAGCAGTGATGCCAACTCAAAGTTGTATCACTCTATAAAATGTACCCTTTATTATTCAAAAAAGTTGGAAGTAAGACCATAACTAAGTGTATTGAGCTAAAAGGAGCCTATGTTGAGAAATAAATGGTTTTTGAAAAAAAATATGTTCGCTTCAATATCAATCCGCCCTCGTATATTAGCTTAAACAATTTTAACAAATCTTTATTCACTTTTAGAAACGTATGTTTTTTTTTATTAATATAAGCAAAAGTTTTGGAGAAAATAACTTTATATTTTATATCCAAAAGTGTTTCATTTCACTCTTTGTGAAATGCTGTTAAATTTGTAAGAGTTAACAAACAGCATCAAAAGTGTATATCTACTAAAAAAAAAAATAGACCAAAATTCCACAACTCCTACAAAAAAGTATAATATATAATTAAATGTATAAAATAAATCTAGTGTGACTTGAAACAGTAGCAATTGGAAGACATCATAATTGCATGTTCGAAACAAAATAATTGTTTTGCAATGATCGCACTGGTAGCGACTTTTGCGATTGTTCTCAGAACATCAAATGAAACAGCGAGGTAGAAACATTTTCCGGTTCATAATCTGAATAGTTTCCGCTTACTCTATATCTATATTTTCTTCCTATGCATCAACTGAAATCTCATAGTCAGAGTCGTTGTTTGCGCCATAGTCAGAAATTGACAGACCATCCCCCAATATCAGTCTCATTTGTTCCTCGTCTATCTTGATCTTAAAATATAACCTGCACGTAATTTAAAACATATACGTTATGAAACTATTTAAACGTTGAAGAAAATAACCCAAATTAATCATATATTCGAAGTATAACTTGCACAAAATTTTTATACCAATACTCACGTCGCTCTCACAGACCGAATTTCGCTATTCTCGCATACACGTCTTGAGATTAAAAACTTTGAACTATCTTAAGTTGAAGTTTATTGGCTGCTAGGAATTGCAATATGTTCTCGCTCTTCGGTGGTAAGAAAGTAATTAAAACGATAAAAGTCGGTCTCACAGACCGTCTACGTGAGTATAGGAAGGTTAAATAATTAAACATATTTTCTCTATCAATATTTTCTCTACAATAGCTTTCTGTTGAAGTTTCAGAACACCAATAGAAAATGAAAAGGTTTGTACTCCGGCACTCCACCTGCCCCCAAGGTTCAAACGCCTGGATCAACACAACCGTTTTAAGCGGACTTGAATTTGTGATATGATATTTAGCAAACTTGCTTGAATTTCTTTTAGGAATTGTAGGCATTGAAAAAATGTAACCAACATAAAATATGCAGATAAACCATCATCGGAGTAAAACGACGACTCAAGCCCTGATGGAGCAAGTAACTATAGGTAAGATATACGTTGGTGCTCATACAGGAACCATGGATAATTAAGAACAAGGTTTCTGGCTTGAACGACTGTAATTATCAACTTTTTTATGCAAAGACCGGGGCTAGACCCAGGGCGTGCATACTATGTCATAAGGAACTAAACTTTCTTTTTTCCCCAGAATTATCAACATCGGACGCCACAACTTTAGTATATGGCAGTCGAAACATGCTGATGGCTTGAATGTATCTACCTTGAGATACCCCGACACTTCCACCAACGTCGCCAGGAGTAAAGGTAGGAATATTTTAGAATGCTCAATACTTAGTAATTAGAAATAAACGCCTTTTGGGCGAAATTGGGTAAAATTGTGTTTCAACCAAAAAATTGATTTTTAGCAAAGGGGTTAGCCTTTCCTAAAAAATTGGCAAAAATATTTTTTTTCTTAAATGCATGCGATTTGAGATTTTTCGGAAGCTTCTTCGCATTTGAAACTCCTTTCAATACTCAGTTATTAGAAATAAACGCCTTTTGGGCAAAATTGGGTAAAATTGTGTTTCAACCAAAAAATTGATTTTTAGCAAAGGGGTTAGCCTTTCCTAAAAAATTGGCAAAAATATTTCTTTTCTTAAATGCATGCGATTTGAGATTTTTCGGAAGCTTCTTCGCATTTGAAACTCCTTTCAATACTCAGTTATTAGAAATAAACGCCTTTTGGGCGAAATTGGGTAAAATTGTGTTTCAACCAAAAAATTGATTTTTAGCAAAAATATTTTTTTTCTTAAATGCATGCGATTTGAGATTTTTCGGAAGCTTCTTCGCATTTGAAACTCCTTTCAATACTCAGTTATTAGAAATAAACGCCTGTTGGGCAAAATTGGGTAAAATTGTGTTTCAACCAAAAAATTGATTTTTAGCAAAGGAGTTAGCCTTTCCTAAAAAATTGGCAAAAATATTTTTTTTCTTAAATGCATGCGATTTGAGATTTTTCGGAAGCTTCTTCGCATTTGAAACTCCTTTCAATACTCAGTTATTAGAAATAAACGCCTTTTGCATGCGATTTGAGATTTTTCGGAAGCTTCTTCGCATTTGAAACTCTTTTCAATACTCAGTTATTAGAGATAAACGCCTTTTGGGCGAAATTGGGTAAAATTGTGTTTCAACCAAAAAATTGATTTTTAGCAAAGGGGTTAGCCTTTCCTAAAAAATTGGCAAAAATATTTTTTTTCTTAAATGCATGCGATTTGAGATTTTTCGGAAGCTTCTTCGCATTTGAAACTCCTTTCAATACTCAGTTATTAGAAATAAACGCCTTTTGGGCAAAATTGGGTAAAATTGTGTTTCAACCAAAAAATTGATTTTTAGCAAAGGGGTTATTAGCCTTTCCTAAAAAATTGGCAAAAATATTTTTTTTCTTAAATGCATGCGATTTGAGATTTTTCGGAAGCTTCTTCGCATTTGAAACTCCTTTCAATACTCAGTTATTAGAAATAAACGCCTTTTGGGCAAAATTGGGTAAAATTGTGTTTCAACCAAAAAATTGATTTTTAGCAAAGGGGTTATTAGCCTTTCCTAAAAAATTGGCAAAAATATTTTTTTTCTTAAATGCATGCGATTTGAGATTTTTCGGAAGCTTCTTCGCATTTGAAACTCCTTTCAATACTCAGTTATTGGAAATAAACGCCTTTTGGGCGAAATTGGGTAAAATTGTGTTTCAACCAAAAAATTGATTTTTAGCAAAGGGGTTATTAGCCTTTCCTAAAAAATTGGCAAAAATATTTTTTTTCTTAAATGCATGCGATTTGAGATTTTTCGGAAGCTTCTTCGCATTTGAAACTCCTTTCAATACTCAGTTATTAGAAATAAACGCCTTTTGGGCAAAATTGGGTAAAATTGTGTTTCAACCAAAAAATTGATTTTTAGCAAAGGGGTTATTAGCCTTTCCTAAAAAATTGGCAAAAATATTTTTTTTCTTAAATGCATGCGATTTGAGATTTTTCGGAAGCTTCTTCGCATTTGAAACTCCTTTCAATACTCAGTTATTAGAAATAAACGCCTTTTGGGCAAAATTGGGTAAAATTGTGTTTCAACCAAAAAATTGATTTTTAGCAAAGGGGTTATTAGCCTTTCCTAAAAAATTGGCAAAAATATTTTTTTTCTTAAATGCATGCGATTTGAGATTTTTCGGAGGCTTCTTCGCATTTGAAACTCCTTTCAATACTCAGTTATTAGAAATAAACGCCTTTTGGGCGAAATTGGGTAAAATTGTGTTTCAACCAAAAAATTGATTTTTAGCAAAAGGGGTAGCCTTTCCTAAAAAATTGGCAAAAAATTTTTTTTCTTAAATGCATGCGATTTGAGATTTTTCGGAAGCTTCTTCGCATTTGAAACTCCTTTCAATACTCAGTTATTAGAAATAAACGCCTTTTGCGCAAAATTGGGTAAAATTGTGTTTCAACCAAAAAATTGAATTTTAGCAAAGTGATAAAATTTTTTTATTGATACATGTTTTTCTGACATTTATAAATTGCTCGAATATCTATATTCTACCATGATATCTACAAAGAAAATCAATTTTTGTATTTGGCGTACGGTTCAATTCAATTTTAGCGCATCTCTTTCATAAAAAAAATCGTATGATAGTTTTGTAACATCACACATTCCTCTTTAGCATGCGATTTTTTTTATTTATTTCATTCCTTTTTATTTTTATTTTTTCGTTAACAAAAATATATGTGTACATATAGTAAAAATAAATTGTTGATGTTTGTGGAAATATTAACATACAAAATGTATAATTTATTTTATTCACATTATATTTTTCTGTTAAAATTTGAAGTAAAATAACCTTTCGGGTGCAGCCAAAATAAATAAATAATCAAATATTTTTATTTAATATATCTTACAGCGTGATGAGGTGTTTTTGAATTTAGTACTCGAATATATACCTGAAACCGTTTATAAAGTGGCACGTCAATATGCTAAAACTAAGCAAACAATACCCATTAACTTTATAAGGGTAAGTTTTAATTACATGCATATTTCTTTTTTTAAAAATAAAATTAATTATATATTTTCATTAACTTGTAATTTTAGCTTTACATGTATCAGTTGTTCAGAAGTTTGGCTTATATACATTCATTGGGTATTTGTCATCGTGATATTAAACCCCAAAATCTCTTATTAGATCCAGAGACCGCTGTTTTGAAATTATGCGATTTTGGTAGTGCTAAACAATTGTTGCATGGCGAACCAAATGTTTGATATATCTGCTCACGATATTATCGTACTCCTGAATTGATATTTGGCGCTATAAATTATACAACAAAAATTGGTTGGTTTTTGGTTCTTAAAATGTTGCCCATTCTTTTATGGTAATTTGTTTTCTTTTTTACTCATAGATGTGTGGAGCGCCGGTTGTGTATTAGCTGAACTACTTTTGGGACAACCTATATTCCCTGGTGATTCTGGCGTCGATCAATTGGTAGAGGTTATTAAAGTCTTGGGCACACCCACACGAGAACAAATTCGTGAAATGAATCCCAATTATACGGAATTCAAATTTCCACAAATTAAAAGTCATCCATGGCAAAAAGTAAGTTAGAACATTTTCAAAATTATATTATTATTATTATTATTATTATTATTATTATTAAAGCAAAATAATTTTCATTACCCACTTGTTACTTTGTGTAGTTTTCCATTAAATGGCTGTTTTGTTTCACGTCTAAAGATTTGTACTTGCTTTTAAATCCTTTTCATCAGTTTGAATTTATATTTAAAGAAATATTTTTTCTCGTTTCTATCTATGAAGAATTTTGATAATAAAAAGTCGAAAACTATTTACAGTCACTACTTGAACGTACACAATTTCCAAATGCCCTTAACCAGAAACAACGTTTAAGAGTAAGAATTGCTCTCAATGCACACAGCTAAGAAATATGTTGCTTTGTTCTACCAATCAGGGCTGCCAGAAATGCCGATTTATCGGCATTTTGACGATTTTTTACTCCAAAAATTTCAATATGCCGATTTGCCGATTTTACCCCTAAAAAATGCCGATTTTTTAATAATAGTGTGGAAAATCTTTTATTATATAATTCTTCTTTTAATAACAATTCAATTGCCTTGTTGTAGCTGTGCACGAAATTCCGATGTTCCTTAGAAAATAAAACTTTAAAGAAGGAATTCTTTATTCTAAAGATTATTTGAAAATGAAAAACTCTAATTGCGAAATAAATAACGATTTAATAAAAATGTCAAAATCTAATATATATGATTGATTTATGAAAACCACATTACTTCCAATTTTTGTATTATATTTACGAATTTTGTTCAAAAATTTTAGGATTTACAGTTACATATTAGATAATATTCTAAATTTTTAATTGTATTTTGTAACTCCTATTTTAGAACCTACGAGTAGAGTTAATTTTTAGGAAATTCTGAAATATAATAGCAAAATTTTGAAATACTATTGGAAAAGACGTATATATTTTAATTGGAACGAAGTTCCTTATGAGGCGTTGCGGAGGGGTACCCTAACCGGGAAGAAACGTCCGTAACGTAAGATACATGCTGTTTTATGTATAATATTTAATAAATTATATTGAATTGTTTTTGTTTATATGTCAAAATAAGTTTTTTAATTAATGCCAATTTTTTGCGGATTTTAAGAAATGAAAGTGCCGATAATGCCGATTTTTTTTGGGAAATTTGCTGATTTTTCACGAAAAATTTCTGGCAGCCCTGCTACCAATATTTAAAGGCAGGGACAATGATTATGAGGGATAGTCTGAGAGTGGTAGACAGGCAGAGCGAGAGGGAGAGAGAATATATTGAATCTGACGAAAATCCTATATCTTTAACTATCTTTGTTTTGATTTTTTACGTTCAATGATTTCTTTCCTTTAAATATGATTAAATTTAATATCACTGCTAACCCTACCAATAATTTCCTTACACTCGTTTGATTTTTATATTAATCTTCTTTCGATCTAAACAGATTTGCCTGCCTACTTTTGATAAGTTTAATGATTTTTTTTGAAATATTTACGTTATATGACATTTGATTAAGTAAAATAATTGGCTCTCTTAAAATCTCCTGTAAATATATTTTTGCATGATCATTAAAATAATCATCTTGGAAAATTTAATTCTCTTCAAATACGTAACGATTCGTAGGGCTCTGCATTTTGAATTCTTTTAAAATGCTAAAAAAAATATACTGTGCCATAGATTAAATAGTCTATATTAACATTAAATCGCTTAAATAGACTTTAATAAAAAACATAGAATGATTCTTCCGCGTTAAATTATCTCATTTTAACGGAAAATAAGAAAATGATAAACTGCACAATTTTAAGCGACTTCGGTTGAACTATTTTTGAAAATTGCTAGCAGTTGTAGATTTTATAATTATCCCGAAACAAAATTACTAAATAAAATAATTAATTTCCTGAAGAAGTCACACAAAGGAGTGACGAAATATTGAAATTAAAAATTAAATTAAAATAAAGAGACCTTAAGCTTAAAAATATCAGAATACAATAGAAACAAAATTACTTTTCTGTCCCACAATGCCACTAGATATCATTCTGTAGAACGAAAACAAAATTTTGGTATTTGTTTTTGTTTCAAATATAATTGACATGGGCCTTTTTTTGCATCTTTTGTTTTTCAATAGTGTAAACGTCACTTTGGTAATGCCAATTCGTATTCCACCAAACGATTTCTACCCATGGTGAAATAAATATAAGATGGTACCGCTCTGCCAGATGAAATTCTTTCAGTAGTGCTGCCACTTTTTTTTGTTAAATATTAGGACATTTGAAATTATAATTTGGCGATCTGCGCAATAGGAAAATTATTACCTTCGTATAAATACGTTTAAAACAAAAACAAGTTATAAAATTTTGTTTTTGTTTTAAGTATATTTGTACGAAAGAAAGAATTCATTCGACAATGAGAAATAGGCAGTTAGTTAGTGAAGCGGATGAAGTTTTGAGCATTAACTAACAAATTATAATATTGCAAAGTCTGTTGAAAAGTAATCAAAAGCAACATCGAACTCATAATTGAACAGATCAATTCTACGGATTTCAACTGATAGAAAACTCATCTTTTCAGCTCCTTTGCGAGATTGTTATATTCACACTGCGTTGTTTGCAAAAGTGTAAATGTACTTACTGTAAATATATTTTGAAAATTAATACATATAGTTTTAACTAATACTGAGTATAAAAAACAAACCTAATGTAAAATATCTGCTCAATTCACAGGCCTTGGTGTAACGTAAATCTTAAGCGTTCTTATGTTATAGTTATAGTGTTCGGAAAATGTGTATATGCAAATATTGTTTTATAATTAATTCTTAAGCTAAGTGTAATGAATTTTTTATTGAAAACCCTAAGCTGCCCATATTAATTTCCTCTCAGTCGGTTTCTGGTATTAATTTCTGGCAACACTGAGTCACTGCTTTTATTCTAGATTACTGTTATAAATGCATACATAAATAATTGCGTACATATTTAAAAACTGTGGTGTTTGTCAATTGAACTTTTTTTAGGTTTTCCGTATACGCACTCCACCAGAAGCTATTAATTTGGTATCACAATTATTGGAATATACACCAAGTGCACGTATAACACCATTGAAAGCATGTGCCCATCCATTCTTTGTCGATTTGCGTCAAGAGGGCAATCATGCATTACCAAATGGTCGAGAAATGCCGCCATTGTTTAATTTCACCGAGCATGGTAAGTGAAGAAATTTACGTACATATGTACATATTGTATGTGTAGGTGTGAACATGTTAATTAGAAGTAAAACTAAAGTTTGAATTGTGTTTATATATATGTATATATGTTTTTTAGAACTAACAATACAACCAAGCTTAGTATCACAATTGTTGCCAAAACATTTGCAAAATAGCGCACATCGTACTGCTGGCGCTGGTGGTGAAGGCGGTGCCGCCTCGGCAACAGCTGCATCATCATCAACAAATGCTACAAGTGCTGCTGCTACCGCCAATAATAATACGCCGGGTGCTGCAGCGCAACCAGCTACAGGTTAGTTAATTTATTTTGTTGAATTTTGTACATACTATATGTGTACATATAGATATGTATGTATGCTTGTGAATTACTCCGCCTATTTACTGATTTTGATAGGATTGCATGGCTATGGCTTATAGTAAACCAAAAACCTGTGCAATTTATAGATAGGGCTGTGTGTATATTTTAAGAAACGAATAATTATTTCTGTGCAAGAAGGAAAAGCAGATCGTTGATGTATTAGATCGTTTTCAGTTACCTATCTGTTTTCTACTCACTTGTAAAGTCCCAAATGCATGTATATGAATATGTAATAAATCCAGAAGAAGAACTGGGCACTACTAACCCATTAATTATCATTAGATATGAGCCATCCCATAACTTTTAAAGCGCTTTGTTCCCAGGCTTATGGACCAACAGTAGTAAAGGGATTACATCAGATAGGAGTATCCACCAAGAACTTTACCTTGGTATAGAAAGAAGAACTGTTGATATCTCTTCCAAACTTAAAAAATTGGCAAAAATATTTTTTTTCTTAAATGCATGCGATTTGAGATTTTTCGGAAGCTTCTTCGCATTTGAAACTCCTTTCAATACTCAGTTATTAGAAATAAACGCCTTTTGGGAAAAATTGGGTAAAATTGTGTTTCAACCAAAAAATTGATTTTTAGCAAATCCCTAAAAAATTGGCAAAAAATTTTTTTTCTTAAATGCATGCGATTTGAGATTTTTCGGAAGCTTCTTCGCATTTGAAACTCCTTTCAATGCTCAGTTATTAGAAATAAACGCCTTTTGGGAAAAATTGGGTAAAATTGTGTTTCAACCAAAAAATTGATTTTTAGCAAATCCCTAAAAAATTGGCAAAAAATTTTTTTTTCTTAAATGCATGCCATTTGAGATTTTTCGGAAGCTTCTTCGCATTTGAAACTCCTTTCAATACTCAGTTATTAGAAATAAACGCCTTTTGGGCAAAATTGGGTAAAATTGTGTTTCAACCAAAAAATTGATTTTTAGCAAAATTGGCAAAAATATTTTTTTTCTTAAATGCATGCGATTTGAGATTTTTCGGAAGCTTCTTCGCATTTGAAACTCCTTTCAATACTCAGTTATTAGAAATAAACGCCTTTTGGGCGAAATTGGGTAAAATTGTGTTTCAACCAAAAAATTGATTTTTAGCAAAGGGGTTAGCCTTTCCTAAAAAATTGGCAAAAATATTTTTTTTCTTAAATGCATGCGATTTGAGATTTTTCGGAAGCTTCTTCGCAATTGAAACTCCTTTCAATACTCAGTTATTAGAAATAAACGCCTTTTGGGCGAAATTATTGGGTAAAATTGTGTTTCAACCAAAAAATTGATTTTTAGCAAAGGGGTTAGCTTTTCCTAAAAAGTTGGCAAAAATATTTTTTTTCTTAAATGCATGCGATTTGAGATTTTTCGGAAGCTTCTTCGCATTTGAAACTCCTTTCAATACTCAGTTATTAGAAATAAACGCCTTTTGGGCGAAATTGGGTAAAATTGTGTTTCAAACAAAAAATTGATTTTTAGCAAAGGGGTACCTCTTTCCTAAAAAATTGGCCAAAAATTTTTTTTGCTTAAATGCATGCGACTTAAGCTTTTTCGGAAGCTTCTTCGCATTTGAAACTCCTTTCAATACTTAGTTATTAGAAATAAACGCCTTTTGGCCAAAAATGGGTTAAATTGTGTTTCTGCCAAAAAATCGATTTTTTAGCAAAAAAAATTGACCAAAAATTTTTTTTGCTTAAATGCGTGCGATTTAAGTTTTCTCGGAAGCTTCTGCGCATTTGAAACTCCTTTCAATACTTATTTATTAGAAATAAACGCCTTTTTGGCCAAAAATGTGTTAAATTATGTTTTAGCCAAAAAATCGATTTAAAGCAAAAAAAATTGACCAAAAAATTTTTTTGCTTAAATGCATGCAATTTAAGTTTTTTCGGAAGCTTCTGCGCATTTGAAACTCCTTTCAATACTTATTTATTAGAAATAAACGCCTTTTTGGCCAAAAATGTGTTAAATTATGTTTCAGCCAAAAAAGCGATTTTTAGCAAAGCTTTGATATAAAATATATCAAATTACACAATTTTATATATCCCTGAAGAAGCTACACAAAGAAGTGGCGAAATATTGGATTAAAAACATAATTTTTGTATAAAAATTAAAAAATAATTGACCTTTTGCTTAAATAAACATTATAAATTAAAATAAACACTTTTTGGATAAAATTGTACTACAATCATAAAATAAGTTTTTGCAAAAAAATTAGTAAAACTTTTTTTTAAGATGCTTCCGAATTAAGGTTTTTGAGAATCTTCTTTACATTTGAAAATCTTTCAATATGAATTTATGAGAAATAAACATGTTTTGGGTTAAATTGTGTTACAACCAAAAAATAATAAATTTTGAACCATTCAATAAATATTATTTGTGAAACGTAATGGAAGTATAAATAAAATTATCACAAAAATTTTTAATATTGTAAAACACTAACTCCCATATTCATGAAAAAATAAAACGTATTTGAAATCTGTTTTAAGAAAATTTAGTATGAAAAAATTTGATTAAAATACATTTCAACAATCATTTTCATGAGAATGAATTATAGATACTAAAGTGGAAAATCCTAATGAATCTTGGCAAACTCTAAAAGTTCAAAATATTATTCCAAAAAATTTGCATAATTTATTATTTTTAAATATACATATAATAATAAAATTAAACTTAAAACAATATATTCTAGTCTTAATAATATACGAGTAGATAATAAATGTTTACAATTAGAAAAAAATACTCCTGTAATAAATAAAATTCTTGGTAAACTTTAATTTAAGATTATCATTTGCTTTATTAGTTTAATAAAAACATTGGTCTTGTAATGCAAAAATCAATTTATTTTGGCTGTGGCACAATTTTACACAAAACGTACTTATTTCTCACAAATTCGTATTAAAAGAAGTATCAAAGGTAAAGAAGCTTCCGAAAAAAATTAATTCGGAAACAGTTAAACAAAAAAAAATTTTTTCGCAAAGGGGTAACCTTTTTCAAAAATAAATATTTTGGTTGTACCATAATTTTACCCAAAACGCTTTTATTGAAAATAAAAAAAACGTTTAGATCGCATAGTTTTAGAAAAAAATTTATAATTTGTTTTTCTTTTTTGTTTTTTAAAGGTCCGCCTAGATGCTTTAAAACCTACTGAATTATATCATGCTCCTGATCCGGAAGTAGCCATCAGACAACTAAACGAGAGATACTGGTTGCAAGCCAGATATACTACACTGCATATAAGCAAACTTGTGGCGATAACAAGCAGACAACGTTACCTGGATTATATCGACCATCTCAAACAACAGTTTCATTTTCACACTTCTCATAAACCAATGACGTATCGCTAGCATAAGAGGCTCTACATCAGATCTGCTGTCTAATTTAGATTGAGAAATATTTACAAAATATCAGCAAATTATTCAATTGCCACTTATTTGAGAGGAGATACTTCAACAGACATCTGCCGAATTGAAAATGAAGCCACATCTAACCGCCTCACATCTAATCGACATCTAAGACCGCCGCAATATCAAAATGATTTTTTAAGATACAATTTATTTTTAAGTGGCAAAGATTAATTAGGATTTCATATAATTTTTTATTTTAACCTGATATACTTACCTTTTCTCTTTAATTTATAAGTTTTTAAAAATATTAATAAAAAATACTCCATTGATTAACTTTAAAAGTCGTGCATTTTTAATACAGATCGAACAGGTTTTATTACAGATACCTTTTTTTTTGTAAAAATAAATTTTTTATAATATAAATATTCACAAATAATATAAATATTCAAAATATAAAGCATTCGTAGAGAAATTGTGTACATTTTTGTTTGCAAAGAGGATTTTGTAAAGTTTTTCGATTACGGCAACACTGGTCAATAGCACAAAATGTGGTCACTTAGCAACTACCAGGCTCGCAGAAATGCACGTAGGTAGATGCCAGTAAACAAATTTACATTTATTTATTTGTTTCCGCCCCAAGTTATGCAACGAAACTGCAATGATATTATTTTCATGAAATTTTAGCGATCTGGCAGCACTGCTTTATACAAAAATTTATTTATGTACATCGTGCTGTGAGTATTTATGGTCGCCTGGTATTTTTACGAATTTGAGTATTTTCATTTTCGTAGCTTTTTGTCCAAGGTTGCCAGGGTTCAACTTTTTAAACTCAACATGGGGAAAGAAATAATCTCCAACTTTATAAATAATATGCCAAGAAACATCAATAAGTAAATGAAATAATGCATTTACAAGTACCTCTTTGCAAAAATCAATTCTTTGTAATAGAATATTTTCTAAAACGTATTAATTTTATGATAAATACGTTTTGTATGAAGTTTCAAAAGAAAAGAAGTTTTGAAGAAGATTATATGGCATGCAAATACAAATAAAATTTTTACTAGTATATTTTATTTTGTAAAAAGAATTTCGTTTATTTTTTCTATTATGGCAACACTACTGAATAGCATCAAATGTGGTCACTTAAAAAATACCAGGCTCGCATAAAAGCAAGTAGGTATAGACGTCACTACATAAATTTACATTTATTTGTTCGTTTTCTCTCAAAATTGTATATACAATTTTTTGTGTTTTCTTTTGCGTAGCATTTTCTTCCAGGGTTACCAGGCTTCAACTCCTTAAATATGACATGGGGATACAAATCATCTCCGATATGGGAATAAAAACCTATAAACAAATGAAAAGAAAATATTTTAATATCAATCAAATATTTTAATAAAATCAAAAACATTAGAATATCGCCATTATGACAAAGAATATATCTCTGTATGTATAGTATTTACATCTAAATCAATTTTATTTAATTTATGAATTTCATGTATTAAATTTCTTGTGCTATTTCTATATAATTTTACCTCTGTGTCTTCTTATTGCCAGTTTAAATATCTTCATCCTAACTTAATATCAAATTTAATAACATGTAAAATCAAGAACTTTAGAATATCAGACATATATTATGACAAAGAATATATCTCTGTATTTACGTTTAAAACTATTTTTTTTATATATGATTTTTATTTACTAAATATCCTTGTTTTTTTTCTATTTAACCTCTGTGTCTTCTTATTGCCAGGGTAACTCAGTCTCTGCTTGCACATATGCAAGTTGATTCATGTTTTCTTATTGTTTCCAAATTCTCACAATTACAAAGTAGGTGAGCAACATTCGTAATTACTGAAAAAAAAATTTTCTCTTTCTTTATTCCAAGATATGTACGTATGTATAATAAATACAGTTATTGAAATTAATATTTTGCAATCTCATAGCAGAATTATTAAACTTTGGTTGTATACTAGTTTGCAGTATGCGTCTGCTAAAAATTATGATCTCCTGATATTTGTATGAAATTGAGTAGTTTTTGTGTTGTTGTTTGTTTACATTTAGGTATGCATGCATGTATGTATGAATGTATGCATCTTTGTTTTCTTTTTCATACCGTTTTACATAGCGTCACAGAAAATGCAGAAAGCCGTGTTTAACATATCAAAAGCAGTACCGGCATAAAACTTGTGTTAATAGAATATGTATTAACAATTAATTAGTGCAAAGTATAATAAGACTCACAATTTTATATGTATGTATATGTATTTAAGGCCAGGACAAATTTTTTATAGAAATATGTCACATAAGAATATTAAAGACACAAAATTTTTTTTATGCAATAGGTGTTTAAATCTAATTAATAACATATTATTTTAATTTATATTGAGCTTGAGGCTTATTTTTATAAAATAATAACTATAAAAACTTTTTATTTTATAATTAAATCAATATTTCGATATCCTCTGGATATCTTCTTCAGGATAACAATTCAAAAATTATTTATAAATAACAAAATTTTTAAATTATATAAAGTTAAATATATTTGTTGTTTTTTGTGTTTATATAAAATTGAAAATGAATGAAAAATTTTTTCATACATATTAAAAACATTTCAAAAATGAAACTTTTTTCGTATGAAAATTGAAATTTAAAAATTTTGTTATTGTTAAATTATTATAAATAATTTTTGCATTGTTATCCTGAAGAAGATATCCAGAGGATATCGAAATATTGATTTAATTATAAAATAAATAGTTTTTATAGTTATTATTTTATAAAAATAAGCCTCAAGCTCAATATAAATTAAAATAAAATAAAACAATCAAAGGCTGAAAAAATAGAACAATATGCAAATATTTTATACTCCTTTCTAATTCAAACATTTCTATACAAAATTTTTAAACTTCATAAGCTGCTATAGATATAAAATATTTTTTTATGAATTAGACCTGCATGGTATAAGTTTGAATTAGTTATTTATTTTTTTTTTTTTTAATTTCTGCTTTTTTGGCCTCTTTAATTAGTATTATACTCTAGTATTTTTAAGCTTAAGTGCTATTTATTTTTATTTAAGATATATTATTTTTAAATTTTTTTTTATTAAAAATTTTTTTAAATCAAATATAATAATTAATTTCCGGAAGAAGTCACTTCTTTGACGAAATATTGAAAAATAATATATTTTTAAGTAAAAATAAAGATACCTTAAACTTAAAAATATTAGTGTATAATAATATTTATTTATTTTTTTCATTTAAACAAGTTTTATGTTTCAACTGTTTCACCTTCATCAATAATATCACAGACAGGTCCTTTTGCACATTCTGCGGCGATATGTACATGTTATGCGTATTATTATCATGTTGTCTTGTCCAAACAGGAATATTGGCACTTACTCATTTACATGCCTACATACATATTGAATGGAATTTATTACTACAATAGTACATACATATATGTGTATTATTTATGAGTTATATATCGTCACAGAAAATGGAAAAGATCGTATTAATACTTTTTAAAGTTTTAAAGGAAATAAACTTTGTTTGCGTAAAATATATACATACATACATAAGTACATATGTATTTGCAGTTCACATAAATCTTAATTTACAAATAAAATTGGGCACAAATAATTATTTATTGTGTAATTTTGTAATAATTATAACAATGCCAATATAATTTTTCATTTAAATAAGTTTTTTTTTTTATAGACATAATAATCTGTACATCCATATTATATGGCTCATTATTCTTCACTTGCTTAATAATTTTAATAAAGTAAAAATGAGACAGACAGGAGAAGGGACTTTCTGCATTTTTTTGTGGCGATATTTTTTATACCAGGATCGCATAATTTAAGAAAAGTAAAAATATCAAATGAACATGCAAAATGCATATTTACATATTATTTGTTTATCTCAAATGAACATACAAACATACATACTTAAGTATATAAGTATGTATGTATGCTCATCATGCTCTCGGAGATTTGCATGATTTATAATATTTTCCATTCTTTACTTTACATTTTCTTGTTGTCGAAGAGTTGCCAAGCTTGTAAACAAGATTAGTGGCTGAGGGCTTTTTATAAATATGTTAATGTGTTCTGCTACTGATATATTATAATAATATAAAAATGTACTAGCATACATAACTACATGTGCATGTACATAAATAGATATGTACATATGTATGTAGTTGCTAATAAATATTTATTTTATTAGATTATTTTCCAAAACATATTTATTTCCATTTTATAAGGATTTGCAAACAAAAAAGTGTTTACCCAAAAAATGATTAAATTTTTTTATTTGTTTTTGAAAAGGGTATTTGATAAATTTTTTCATATTATGGCAACCATGCTGGATAGCATTAAATGTGCTCACTTAACAACAACCTGGATCGCATAAAAGCAAGTAGGTAAACGTCACTATATATATACATATTTATGAACAATTATTTATTTCTTTGCGTAGAAAAATATGCAACGAAAATGTAATAATATTATTTTTACAAAACTTTGGCGATATGGCGGCACTGTTTTATATTAAACTTTATTTATGTACATGAGTATTATATCGTGCTGTGGGTATTTATGATGGCCTGGTATTTATTTCTACGAATATATACTCTTTTTTGTGTTTTCTTTCGCTTAGCTTTTGCGTGCAGGGCTACCAGGCTTCAACTTCGTAAACATATTATGGTGAAATAAATATTCCTAGTTATGATAACCGAAATAGGTATATACATATATATATATATATATATATATATATATATATATATATATATATATATATATTAAGATATGAAATAATACATTTATTTTTTTGGAAAGGAGTACGTATCTCTGTACAAAATTCAATTCTTTTGTACACAAGAGTTTCTAAAGAAAATAAGCTTTTGAAGCAGCTGAAATTGTATGCGTTTGCAGCTAAAAATTTTAACTTTATTTTGGAAAGACATACGTACCTCTTTCCAAAACTCAATGTTTTTTTTATATTACAATTTTTTCCAAAACATATTTATTTTTAAGAAAACATAAACAACAAGAAAAAATTGTGATACAATAAATTTTATTTTTGCAAAGTACCCCTTTAAAAAACTGTTTGTAAATGTTTGTTGTAAAGACATGCGCATTAAGCTTTTTCAACAGCTTCTTTATTTTTCAAACTTCTTACAAAGTGTGTTTGGAAAAGATTGTGCTGCAAAAAATTGATTTTTAGAAAGAGTTGCTCCCATTCAAAAAAATATTTATTTTTTGTAAATGCACTAAGTCCACAATTTATAAAAAAATACTTTTTTTGGATGGGAGTAACTCTTTTTAAAAATTAATTTTTTGCAACATAACTTTTCAGATTTTAGATTCTTCAATGGCTTTTTATACCCACCAAAAAAGATTATGGAGGGTATATTCACTTTGTCATTCCGTTTGTAACGCAGCGAAATATACCTACATCTGAGACCCCATAAAGTATATATATTCTTGATCAGTGATATCTAAGACGATCTGAGCAAGCGAAATATACCTACATCTGAGACCCCATAAAGTATACATATTCTTGATCAGTGATCACGATTCAGTCCAAACGAAAACAGCTAGACTCTTGAAACTTGGTATAAATATATCTTAAAGGATACCACAGGTTATTTTCGGAGATGGGCTAAATCGGGCGAGAGGGAAAAAAGTTCCCCTAAGAAGAACTAAACCAAGCTCTAAAAAACAACATAATTTTTAAAGTTTTTTTTTGTAATTTTGTTAAGCAAATGATATATTTTTATATTAAAGAAGGTCCAACGCATTAAACTTGTAGCCATAAAATAAAAATAAAACAATTTTTGGACCCCGCCTCCTTTAGTGGGCGTTGACGTACGATAATATATGCAAAAATATTGTAAATATTGAACAATTTGTATTCCTTAAGCCTATAAGAAGCTGAGATGTTTTCTGATCTTGCAGAGGTGAAACGTCTCTACCAAGGTTCTTCCCGGAATGACTCTCTCAAAAGAGAGATTTAAAATTGGGTACAGAGATGTCTTAAAGGAACTCTGTCCCACCAAGTCAAATATTTTAAATTTACTTACTCAATATTTGGAGGGTATTTAAGCTTCGACCCGGTCGAATATAACGTTTTTACTTGTTAATTATTATTATACTCTGGTATTTTCAAGCTTAAGGTCTGTTTATTTTTATTTAGAATATATTATTTTTACATTTATTGTTTATCAAAAGTTTTTTCAAATCAAATAAAATAATTAATTTCCTGAAGAACTCACACAAAGAAGTGCCGAAATATTGAGAAGTAATACAATTTAAATAAAGATACATTAAACTTAAAAATATTAGTGTATAATAATATTTATTTATTTATTTTTTTCATTTAAACAAGTTTTATGTTTCAACTGTTTCACCTTCATCAATAATATCACAGACAGGTCCTTTTGCACATTCTGCGGCGATATGTACATGTTATGCGTATTATTATCATGTTGTCTTGTCTAAACAGGAATATTGGCACTTACTCATTGAATGAAATTTATTACTATACATTTTGAATGAAATTTATTACTACAATAGTACATACATACATACATACTCAGGAGATGTCCCCTATATATGCAATGCATTGCGCTGGAACTGAAAACGAGGGGATAGTATTGAGGGGACATATTAGGAAAGATGAGAAGATAGACAGTTGTTTTTTTTTTTTTTTTTGTAGCTATTTCAACCTTTTTACTTCGCCGGCTAATTTTTGCTACAGGGCCGACGAAGGTGGGTGCTGTTACTCTGCTTTTAGTACATGATTGGGTCAGTCGCTGCCAGTAATTGTCCAGTGATCAGTACTATGCCTTCATCACTGAAACAGGCTGACAACAACTAACACAACCATGCACTAATGCCGATCAGAAGAATTCGACACAATATTCATGACTGAGCGCGGGGTTCGAAATCTGCTTCCTCCACTTCATAGTCTCGTGTTAAATGCTTCATTACTTATTGCCTGTTATGTTACGCCGATTTCTTTTCTAGAAACAATGTAATATTTTCTACCTCGTAATACAAATATTGAGCGTTATTTTAAAATTTACCTGCGTAATGGATAATGAAATAATTTTTAATAAATTAACTATACTCGTATATACATACATACATACGTATCAAAATCACATTATATTGGAAATGTTTAATGAAAATTGCAAAGTGTGTATAATTTTTTTTTTTGTAGAAAACACTGTTCATCAGCTTAATAACAACGAGCAATATGTAAAATTTTTTCTTAAAGTCTTCTTTTATTTTTATTACACAAATTAAAAAGAAATAAATACAAAGGAATTTTAAGCATCCTTTTTCTTAACACACTGGGAGTATAATTTAATTGTATTTTCTTTTATTGTATACAAGTTCAATTCAAGAATTTTTGAAATGGATGGACTTAAATTGCATTTAGTTTTTTATAAAAATAGATATAACAACGAAATAAAAAATAATAATTTTATCTGTAATCTATTTATTATTTTTGGAAAATAGATAAATATTTACTTAACTTAATATTTAATTTTATTAAATAAACACACGTTGGCATTTTTAAATCATTCTAATTTTTAAATTATTCGTACGATAGAAATTAAAATGAAAAGAATTCATTTATTAAAAATAAAATTATATTTAACGGAACAAGAAACTTAAATCAAATAGTAAAAGATTTGTATTTTCTTTTCGATTTCTAAAAGAGAATAAAACAAATAAATGCTTTAATTAAAAATAAATAATAAGCACATTAGTTAAGTAAATTAAAACAAAACAAGCCAGCAAGGAAGTTAGAAGTGTTTAAATAATAGCAATGCCATGTTTGAGTATTTTTAGGGCAATCCGAGCCGCAGCCCCATAAAAGGTTAAAAAACATTTATATTTTTTTACAAGCTAAGCTTTTCTTATTTTCATATTTCATACAAATTCCTACTAAAATTTTTGTTTATGTAAGTAATTAGAAAACAAATTTTATTTAATCTTTTTACATGGCGTCACTCAAAATGAAATTCGCCATAACTAACATTTGAAATTTGTCCAAAAGAAAAACAAACAAAGTTGTTTAAATGCTACATAAAGTACATGACCGATTTGTGCTGAAATAACCAGTTCAAATTACAACTACGTAATGAAGTGTACGGAGCTATTTTGCTCAAGTTGAAGTTCAACGGGGCAATAATTATTTGAAATAATGTCAAGTGATATTTTCAAACAATTTTCAATTGTATTTGTTTCGAAACATATAAAGAACCACATAACGTTATTGCTGCATATTTGAAAATTTGTGTTGCCAACCGAAAACACCTTTATCTCTACTTTTAATTTTTTTATATACGAATTTCGATCGATATCCAAAGCCATATTTTATCTCTTGGATATTTATTGCAGAATATGAAATTTTGTTAATAAAATTTGTTAAACTGTTTATGAACAATGGATTTACTTGGTACTGGCTACCTGCCTGCTGGGGCTTTAGTCCAAAGGAAGTAGATATAAAAAATGATCATTTTGTTATCCAAATGAGATTATTTGTATTTAATTATTACGCACTTAAATTACAATCCCCTGTTTTTATTGTGGTTTTAAAGCGCAGCAAAAATATATATGTAATTCACTTTTCGAATATTTGTAGGCAACTTCGAAAAATAACAGAACGCAAGTAAAACGTTGGAGCTGCAGAAATAAATTTGTCGTTTATTTAAAATTAACACTTTTTCAATACTTTCAAATAAAAAAACATTTTTCACAAGTAGAGTAGAGCAAACAATAATCATCTGGAGTACAAAAAGTAGGTTTTATATCTCATCAAAGAATGTTCATATGATTGTGTTTCATCTAAGATATTAAGGGCATTATTGTGTAAATTACGCCAAAAACGACAATCTGTTTCAAACTTTGAAGGCATACTTCACAAAAAATATTTTATGTTTATTTGATATACAAATTCGAAAATTTTGTTTTTGTTTGAAATATATTTATTACAGAGAACGATAGCGAGTGACATCGTGGGCCAGACAGATATTTTGTATAAAAATTGGAAGAATGAAAATTTTCGAAGCTATCAATTGCGAACATTTTTAATTACGCGTAAATTGTAGAATTAGCCTCAATAAGTATACAAAAATAAATAAAATGAATTGAAATCTTTTAAAATATTCCTGCCTGTTTTGAAACGACTCAACTAAAAAAGAAATTAAAACCACTAATACTTGTTTATTAAACAAAATTTTTCATTAACAAAATTTGTTTGCTTCTACTGAAAAATTGGAAATTTGGAGTTTCGCATTTTCTTCAACGATATGTAAATTAAGACATTGCTTTGCATCAACGTTTTTAATAACTCCACGAAAAAATACATTTAAAACTTGAAATTTAGTTATCATTTTCCATTTAAATTACAATTTGTTTAAGGCATTTATGCAACTGGGACCTAATTCATAAAAAATATTTTATGTTTATAAACTGCTTATTTATTATAAGCATAAAATATGTTTTATGAATTAGGCCTTAAAGCTATATAATACAATAAAAATATTTTGCGTTATTGAAATTTTTAAGAGAGCAAAACTAAATTTGCAAAAACTAAAAATTTTTGCTTTAATTTTTTACACAACTTGTTCACCGAACATGTACATACGAGTACATATAAATTTATGAGTTGTTTTGCACTTTAAAATTTCGTTTTTGTTTGTGTATAGATTTCACTAAAAAAATACAATTAGGGTCTAAATAACTTTTTTAGTTGTGTGTACAGGTATGTGCTATACAGTAAATCCAAAAGGTCGTAATTGGCAAAAAATTCTACAGACTTTTTGATGTTGTAAATTAATAAAATCGAAAATTTTCCTTTTAATTTTTTGTTGTTCCCACACATTTCACACAAAAACACTTAGCGTTCGTATAAAAAATAAAGATTTTACAAGCAAATTATAAAATTGCAGTTTCTATTATGGTTTTTGTTATGTGTTTGCCTTCTCCTGTAAAGTTACAATTATTTGAGTTAGAGCCCTTCTTCTAGTGACCATCGATATAGTTGGATGCAGTCTTTTTTATCTTATACGGAAGCATCACTTGGGCATTTGCTTATAATTGTTCTTTACGGTCCCGTACTTTCTACAAAAATCAGAAATTAATTCGTTTGGTTGCCTGAATCAGAAACATGAGAAAAAAAAATCTTTTTTATATGAACTTAAGCAATTTTTATCAGAATCTTTGTATCTAAAGCAATAATATTTGTTGGTTCAGTGTGGCCCAATACTGAATTTATTTAGTAATTCTGCAAACCCATCAAACACGCCGGTATTGAATTTTTTACCCTACGTCTCCACGAGTTACATGTATATCATCATATAACACCTGAGGTAAAAACTATTTATTTTTAAGCTGTTTGGATGATTATTCACAAAAAACAAAAAAATTATTTTAAATAAATTTTTTTTGTTTATTACAAATAAAAGAGGTAAAATTGTTTGCTTTACTTATATTTTACGTTTGTGAATTATTTATTATTTAATTAAAAATTATACGAACATATAATAAATACTAGAAGCTACTACGAATATTCCGTACAAATATGTATTTTCGATATACTATAATTTATTCAAAATCCCTCAAAAATAGGTTTTTCAAACCATATAATTTACACGATTACTCCACTAATCTCCTTAACAATATTCTTATTTTATTTCCAAAATTCCTATATCACATCAGTTGAACGTGTGTTTTCTTTATGTAACTCGCTCGCCCATTACATACGTCCTTCTATATACCAAAAACATCTTAAAGATTATACTCTTTGGCAATTTTCTTTTATGTGGCCTTACTTTAACAATTTGTTATCCAACTTTCCGATTTCATTCCTGAATCTTTCAGGTTTAGTATACACGTATACACTACAACTTCCAATACTTTAGTAGCAAACAGAAGGAGATAACTTTACAATTTAGATTTCTTTCACATCAATAACTCAGCGATTGTAGTTGCAACAAGTTCTTCTTAATTAAATATATATTTCAAAGTCCTACTTACATATAAACTCCCTGTTCAGAAAATGCTCAAAAAGTACACCTGGTGAAATTAACAATGTTTTAATACTAAAACACTTTCAAAATAAAAACACACGCTTTAACCAATATTTTTTTTATAAAATTATTACTAGAGGAACAATATTATAAGAATTTTTTTTTCAAATTATGTATTCACAAGCAGATGTAAACAAACTAAAACCATGCAAGTTTGACAACTAATGTAGAGAAAACAGAGTAAAGGAAAAAAAAAAAATAAACTGCCGTGGAGATGCCACCTTGTGAAATAGGCCTTGTGTCTGATGATATTAAATCACTTGACAATTTTTTATGTATTTCACTTTTAATCCGGCAATAAAACGATTACGTACACGTAATATGATTTATTTTTTATCCATTAAAAAGAGTTGAATTATTTTTCACAGAATAAATTTTACAAAATTTCGAACTCTATTTGAAGAAACTACTCAGTAAATTTTAAATTTATTCCTTTAGAGTGATACTTTAATCTGATGCATACAACAAATTTTAATTTCACACGTAGCAAATCAGCTGTTTCCTGATTTAGAACAATGATAATCACCACTAAAGATCAAAGATGTGATATTTAGAGCACGAAAATAACAATTACTCGCGTGATTTCACGATCGGCCGTGATTTAAAATTACTGTGCTTAGAGAACTTGCCTCAGAAGCCTTTTATTTGGCATACATACATACATATGCATGTATGATATTCCCCTTTATTCTTTAACTATTCGTCGACATCAACGTCACCACAATATCAAATATAGAACAATTCTTTGCACTTTTTCTTCACCCATTCTCTGTTTTTAACAGGCTCATGCTACTTTATAGCCCCTAGAGAATAGCCTGAGGCAATCAGTGGAATTCAATTGTTCACCACAACGAGTATCTAAGTATCCCATTTTTGATATTATCTTGACGTTGACGTCGACAAAGATTTAGAGAATAAGGGGAATTATAGATTTAATTTTTGAACATTAAAAACTCCATGAAATAATAGCAGAACAGTAAATTAAAAATATAGAACAGAAAATAATTATAAAATAAAAATAATTCTTAATTGTTTTTATTTTTTTTTTTTTTGGATTGCCACTTCAATATACCCTTTTTTGTGTCATTGCTTTGAAAGATATGTTTTGTTAAATAAAATAATTTACAAGAGTAAAAGGAATAAATATATAGACTGAGGCGGGGAATTAAAGGAGTTAAAATATAAATAGTTGTTTAATTTTCTATAAATTATTTGTGGTAATTTTGATAAAATATGCCTATGTACGTAAGAATGTTTTTATTTTTAAGTATTTCTATATAGTACATAAAAGTATATGTTTTAGAAGAGAGGAGATAGTGTGTGTGTATGTGTGGGAGAAATAGTGTAACACTATAAATGAGTTTTTTATCTTATAAACTTAAGACCATTTAATTAATTAATTTATATAATCGTATTTATATTTACATTTGGTAGAGTTTTTCTCTTGGGAATAGTTTAATTATTCCTAGAGCAGTTTAATATTTTCAACTATTTAAATGGTTAAATAGTGTAAGAATATGTTTAATGTTATTAGTATATTTCATATATACTGTACATATATGTATATATGTATATATGTATATATATATATATATATATATATATATATATATATATATACAGACTATCCCTCTTATACATAAAAATTACGAGAGTTTAATAACAGCGTAATAAAACAAAATTTCATATGAAATTTACTCTATGGCACTCTCATAAGCCTCACATAATTTTTATGAATAAGGGCATATGTGTATAGTATAGATGTATGTATATACATATGCTTATATCTTTTGATTTTTTTCTACTAAAAGAAAGTGGAAAATTTTCTTTTATTTGGTTGTCTTACGTTATTGCTACTACTACCATTTGTAGAGTTGGCATTGACCACAGCCACAGAAGCATAGGCAGCCGGCTCTGCAGGGGCGGTAGCTGCTGCTACAGCAGCGGCAACGCCAACACCAACGCTAACACCAACAATAACACTGCTACCACCACTGCCACCACTACTGCTTGCATTACCGCCACTGCTGCAAGTACTACTACTGCCGAATCCACTACTAACGCTGCTGCTGTAGTGCTGCTGCTGCTGCTGCTGGTGGTGTAGATGATGATGTCGATGATGGCTTAGTAAGGTTTTTGATTTATTCAACGTATAACCACCTGTCATACCCAGGCTACTAGCACTGTCAACACCACTACTGCTGCAACTTTCGGCCATTAGTTTTTTATGGCCGTAAGCATTATGATGAAGTGTCGTTGCAGTGGCGTTGGCAGGTGCTACAACGACGGGTACCAGCACGGGTTATACAGAAATTTCATAGTTCATATCGTAGATACTGGCGCGGTCGGGTGTGGGTGTGGTGGTATTAGCGCGGACAGCACCGATCATGTGGCCAGCTACTCCTTGACCACTTGTTATGGCACCATTGTTACGGTTTTGCTGCTGTTGCTGCTGCTGCTGTTGCAGATGTGATGGCGGCTGCTGATGTTGGTGGTGTTGTTGTTGCTGTTGCTGCTGCTCAAGCGTTTGCATTTCCATCGAGTCTGTCATTTCGAGTGCTCTGACGAAAGACATGGGTCGTGTAGGAGTTTGTTTGCGTTTGATTTGTGGCGATGGTTGGGTATTGGAGGAATTCATGCTTTGGGGATTTGGAGGAAATACTGGCACACCACCATGTATTTTTGGTTGATAACCTTGTGATGATGATACCACAGATTGTGCTATGTTACCACTAATATTGCCACTGCCCAGCGATTGACTGTAGCTGGTTGGTGGTGGATGTGATGAGGAAGCATTTGATGAGGCATTGCCATAGCGCATTATGTACGACGAAACCGGTGGTCCCTGTGAGGCAGAAGGTAAAGTTGTGGGACTAGTTGGATTGGAACGATGAAACACCGAATGTTGTTGCTGCTGCTGTTGTTGATAATCATGTATTCCTGGCTGCGTTTGATGCATTCTAGAGTGTGTCATTATTAAGGGATGGCCTGTTTGTGCCCCGCCGCTGACAGTTATATATTGAGCACCTCCCGTACTATGATGTTGCATACTCGATGGCACAGTGCCTGCACTACTGCCAATGCCTCCCAGTGATGATGGCGGCTGCATTATGCCACCGACACTACCGCTACCTGAACTACCCTGGAATCCCGGTGATGTATCCTTCCACATGTAAACTCCTCTCTGAGGACTGCCAGCCAATTCACGTATATTATCTACAGTATTATTTGAACGTGCATAGGACAAGTCGCTGCCTGTTGTCCCGGAAGGACCAGTACTCTGGCGTACCAGTTCGCCTTCGGATAGAAAGCGGCGCTGTGGGCTGCCCCCATAAGGTTGTTGGGCTAAAGTTGCAGCATGTTGCTGTTGGATATTAATTACACCTGAAATGCCAAATAATCTAATTTGAATACACAATTTATAATAAAAGCACAAATTTTACTGCGATAAATAGAAATAACAAAATTACGATATGAACAGAAATGATAAGAGATCAGTCACTATCATTTCGCATGGCTTGATCAATATTTTCTGTATCCAATTTTAATATTTGGTACCCCCCATGCATCCTCTTTAAAAACACTTTTGATTTCAGGTAAAGTCAGCGTATGAAAGCAGCAAAAAATGTCTAAAAATCTCCTAAAATGCTTTTGAATTTATGTACAAAAATTTTATTGAAATTATAGCAAGGATACGCGTACGCCCCATTTATCCTTTGGCAACTTATCAAAGATTCAAAATTTCAGCTTGGCTAAGTTCATGCTTATTTTTGTAATTTGTAAAGACAATCAGGATTTAATTTTGCTTCACTTAAATAGGTGCATATTAAGAAAAAAGAATAAACAGCAAAAAAAGTTAAAAAAAAACACGATAACATTGAAGATTTCTTCACTAGTTTATTTTTTATTAATTTTAATAATGTGTACTTCCGCCTTTCGACAAAATTACCTCACAAATTCTATTTGGAAGGGAGTTATAAAGTTGCGATAAATATTGCAATGAAATTTCCGACCATGCTTCTTTTATTGCAGAAATTAATGATTCTCGGCCATCAAATTGTCGTCCCGATTCGTACACTTTCCGTGACAACCATCCCCACACGTTTTCCATTATATTTAAATCCGGCGAGTATGGTGGCCATGGCAGCAATTCAACATTTTGCTCGCTAATTCACGTTTTAACAATCCTTGCCGTGTGGATAGGAGCATTATCCTGTTGGAAAATCCATGGGATGGGCCCAAACTGGTCTTCAAATTTCGGAAACGCCGTTTGCAGAATTGATTTGTAAGAATTTGCTGTCTTTTTCATCGTTTGAAATTCCAAGTCTATGACTCCACAGTACGATATTGTTCCCCAGACCAAAACACCACCTACTCGACTATGGTTACGGGCTAAAAAACGTTCTTCCTTTCTCAAATCATGAAAATAGTGGTTGAAGCCGTCAGGTCCATCAAAATTGAACTTTTTTCGTCAGAAAATACTATTTTAGTCCATTCAGCCTTCCAAGTAATATGCTCCTTGCAAAAATTTAAGCGCAATTCCTTACGTTGCTGGTTTAATGGTGGTTTCTTCTGCAATTTGAGTCTTTTTAGGTGTTCCGCTGAATTTATTATTCTTATAACGGTGGAAACACTAGCACTGGAACCACTTTTTGATCTAATTTTTGCAGCAGTCACTTGAATTGGAGGCTATTCTTAGAATGTTTCGCCTTTCCGCGGCTGTTGTGGCCATTTTTTTTGCCTTCCTTTCATATTAATGCCATAATTTTCTTTGTTTCGTAGGTAATTCCACACAACGTTAGCACTTTTACTACTTTTGATAGAAATTTCACGGCCAGACAGACCTTGATCATTATAGGCGTCTATTTTAGCCTTTTCTTCCGCTGTTAAAGATTTATCGCGCCCCATTTTCAATTTAAACTTATAGAAAATCTTTTTTGTTCTCAATTTAAAAAAAAAAAAAACATTAAAAATTTTCTGGTTAGAGTTGACACAATTGACATTTTAATCACTGCACCTATTCAAGTGACGCAAAAATAACACCCATTTTTTTACAAATTACAAAAACAAGCACAGGTAAAATCTAACGGAACTTTTTCTAGTTTTCTTTCTTCACACTCTTTTTCTCAATTGTCAGACCTTTAATAAAAAGTACAACAAAATTGTCTCCATGAATTATCTTGAGAGCAGCAAACTTAAATTGATTGCTAAAACACTGCACCTATTCATGTGGAACGCAGTGTACAATCCTGATGGTTTTGACCAAAAGCAACACAGTATTGAAGAGATAAAAGCTGAATCGCGGAGAGTTCAAGGACATATTAAAAATTGCAAATCAGAACTGCTCGAGGAGTGAAACAAGTATATCATGCCTGAGGGGACACACTTTGATGGGGGACTATAAAATTGATGAATAGACAAATATTTTTTGAGAAAAATTTAAATTCACCTTACAAATTACAAAAACAAAATAATTGTAAATCAGACAGCGTCTAGGGCGGCAGCAACCCTAAATTCGCCACTGCACCCAATCGAAACACATACAGGGTGTTTTTTTTAAAGGTGTAGAACTTCGAATTGAAATAAAACACAAGAAAATCGTTTTAATGTCCATCAATTTGGCTTTATTGGAAGGATAATTTTATGCCATTAATGTTTAAATATGATTTCGGGCATGTGGCCGCCGCGGCTGGCTCGAATAAAGCCAATTCTACAGGTCCAATTTTCAACCACTTTTTCGAGCATATGGGGCCGTATGTTGGCAATAGCGCCACGAATGTTGGCTTCCAAGTCCCCTAACGTTTCTGGTTTGTTGGCGTAGACGAGCGACTTCAAATATCCCCAAAGAAAATAATCCAATGGTGTCAAATCACACGATCTTGGTGGCCAATTGACAGGTCCATTCCGCGAAATTATGCGCTCATCGAATGTTTCCTTCAATAAATCGATTGTGACGTGCGCTGTGTGGCATGTAGCGCCGTCTTGTTGGAACCACAACTCATCCACATTCATGCCATCCAATTCGGGAACAAAATAGTCGGTTATCATGGCTCTATACCGGTCTCCATTATCGGTAACTGACTCTCCAGCATTATTTCGGAAGAAGTATGGCCCAATGACTCCACCAGCCCGTAGAGCACTGTTCGACGTCTCTGCGGATGCGTATTATCACATAGAGTAAACGTAGTGCGAAAACGATTCATGGTTAACCGAATTAATTGCTCTGATGGACGATTATGTCGACCATAAAATGGACGGAGCTTGCGGTAAACTTCGCGAACTGAACCATTACTTTCGAAATAAATTTGCACGATTTGCAAGCGTTGTTCTTTTGTCAACCTGTTCATGATGAAATGGCAAACCAAACTAAATATTAATCACTTGACAGCTGACAAAATGGCCGCCAGTTAAAAAAGTGATGCCAACTTAAAGTTCTATACCTCAATAAAAAACACCCAATACATATAACAAAGAAGTAGTAAATAAAATAATCATGAAAATTTTTCTTTCTTTATTACACTTTTGGTTCTTTCACATCGTAGAAATATTTATAGGCTTAAAACCCGTGACAGAAGTAAATGAGCTTTAAAAAAATATGCAAAACATTGATGTAGAAACAAAAAATCTTACGTCACGGACGTTTTTTCCCGGTTAGGGTACCCCTCCGCATCGTCCCATAAGGAACTTCGTTCCAAAATAAAAATTAAAAATAAATTTTACATTTAATTATTCCGAACATTTATTTTTGAAGATTTATGACAAAGGTGAAATGTCTCCACCAGAGTGCCCTTGCCAGAGTGACCACTCCAAAATACAGTTTTAATACCCTCCAAAGATAATTGGACCCCGTAAAGTATATATATTCTTGATCAGTGATGAAGTCTAAGACGGTCTAGAAATGCCCTTACGATCGTCTTTGGAAAACATGATATAGTCCACTTTTGGACCCCGTTCCCTTTAGTGGGCGCTGGCGTACGATATTATATGCAAAAATAGTGTAAATATTGAACAGTTTTTATTCCTTAAGCCTATAGGAAGCTGAGATGTTCTCTCATCTTGCAGACGTGAAACGTCTCCCCCACCGGCCCTTCCCAAAATGACTCTGTCAAAATAGAGATTTAAAACTGAGACATTTTAAATTTACTTACTAAATATTTGGGGGATATTTAAGATTCGAGCCGGTCGAATTTAACGTTTTTATTTATGTATTTTTTTTTTCAAATTGGAAAATGTTTTTCCAAAGGCTCATTATGGTACAAATAAAATTATCTACAATTTATTAAAATTATTTCATGAATTCTGAATTTATTCGCATTTGACTGTTAGCACATATTGTACAGTTTTTTTCTTCTATTTTATAATTATTTTGAAATGACTTACAAAAATTAAAAAAATCATCTAAGAAAATCGATTTGTACGGGAATTAGTAAAATATTTCAGTTCAGGGCAATCAGATTGTCAGGAAATTTATCTAAATGAGTGTGCAAATAGTGCAATTTTACACTCATATTTGATGCTAGACATTGGAAATATTGAAGCAGTTTCCCTACTATTTCAGAATATTCGTTTGCTTTGTTATTTCCGAGATAGTAAACTGGTAAAAAGCTTCTGTATGCTTGAAATAATAATTGATTCATATGCTTTGTGAATTCTGCGTTGTTAATAAATTTACGGAATCGAAAATGCCTCCATTCAACTTTTCTATACTGAGACCAGAGACAAATTTGAAGATGTATATATTTAAAGCCCTGAACTAATATTTGTATTTTTATAACAAAATACTTTGCAAAGTAAATTTTGCAAAAAATCGGTGCACAGATGTTTGCGGGGTGACTAGGACTACATATGTATATGTCGGCGATGTTGTTAACCCATATGTTATTCGTTTCTGGTAGTAGCAACGTAATTAACCACGGAAAATTCCTCAGAAGAACTGTGAATCTGTATAGTTACCACAGGTGTTGAGATTAACTAGTGCCAATGAGACGCAAAACTCTCGAAAGAGAGTAAACGATCAGTGGTCTGGCTGCACTTAAAAACCAATTGCCCATGAGGCTTGATGTTGACTGACTCACGACTGCCTGAACTAATATATAATAGGAATTCTCGTACGAAATGATTTTCTCAACAGCTAATACTATGTTCATATATACGTTTTTAACTGAAACAATATTCAGTTAATTGACAATATCTTTTTGGTGTTCATACATACTCGATATTGCTACGACAATTAGCATTTGACAACTGAAAAAAAATTATTTCGATATTCATGACTCAGCGATGGGTTGAACCCTCCGCTTCATAGTCTCGTGTTCTACTACTTCAGCCAACATCATTAGCCAAATTTCAACAAAGTGTATTCAGTAAGAACTTTCGTTGTAAAAGCTTTCACTTTTGTAAAAGCTTTTCACTGAACAGAATTCTGACAGAGTTGCATTAAAATTTTTACTCATTATTAAAACAATTATCTCCCAATTGCCAATAAGTTAATTGTAATTTTTATATGAAAATTTAGTCTCAAAAATGGCCGTAATTGTTATAATTTAAATATTGCTTTATATGTGAGCACCATATAAGGTTAATATTTGTAATTTCGTTTAAAATAAATTTAAATTAAAAACAATCTTTATTATATATGCTACCACTTAATTGTGAATAAATTCAGTACTTATGAAATAATTTCAATAAATATTGGCTCTTTAAATTGTTACATAAGAAGTTATCACAATTATCTAATAATAAAATTTATGTATTCATTTTATTGTAAAATTTAAATGAGTATTTTTTTTAAAAGAGTTTCAAATGCGAAGAAGCTTCCGAAAAAGCTTAAGTCGCACGCATTTAAGCAAAAAAATTTTGGCCAATTTTATAGGAAAGGGGTACCTTTTTGCTAAAAATCAATTTTTTGGTTGAAACACAAGTTTACCCAATTTTGCCCAAAAGGCGTTTATTTCTAATAACTGAGTATTGAAAGTAGTTTCAAATGCGAAGAAGCTTCCGAAAAATCTCAAATGGCATGCATTTAAGAAAAAAAAAATTTTTGCCAATTTTTTAGGAAAGGCTAACACCCCTTTGCTAAAAATCAATTTTTTGGTTGAAACACAATTTTACCCAATTTTGCCCAAAAGGCGTTTATTTCTAATAACTGAGTATTGAAAGTAGTTTCAAATGCGAAGAAGCTTCCGAAAAATCTCAAATCGCATGCATTTAAGAAAAAAAATATTTTTGCCAATTTTTTAGGAAAAATCAATTTTTTGGTTGAAACACAATTTTACCCAATTTCGCCCAAAAGGCGTTTATTTCTAATAACTGAGTATTGAAAGTAGTTTCAAATGCGAAGAAGCTTCCGAAAAATCTCAAATGGCATGCATTTAAGAAAAAAAATATTTTTGCCAATTTTTTAGGAAAAATCAATTTTTTGGTTGAAACACAATTTTACCCAATTTCGCCCAAAAGGCGTTTATTTCTAATAACTGAGTATTGAAAGGAGTTTCAAATGCGAAGAAGCTTCCGAAAAATCTCAAATCGCATGCATTTAAGAAAAAAAATATTTTTGCCAATTTTTTAGGAAAGGCTAATTTTACCAATTTTGCTAAAAATCAATTTTTTGGTTGAAACACAATTTTACCCAATTTTGCCCAAAAGGCGTTTATTTCTAATAACTGAGTATTGAAAGTAGTTTCAAATGCGAAGAAGTTTCCGAAAAATTTCAAATGGCATGCATTTAAGAAAAAAAAAATTTTTGCCAATTTTTTGCTAAAAATCAATTTTTTGGTTGAAACACAATTTTACCCAATTTTGCCCAAAAGGCGTTTATTTCTAATAACTGAGTATTGAAAGTAGTTTCAAATGCGAAGAAGCTTCCGAAAAACCTCAAATGGCATGCATTTAAGAAAAAAAAATTTTTGCCAATTTTTTAGGAAAGGGGTACCTCTTTGCTAAAAATCAATTTTTTGGTTGAAACACAATTTTACCCAATTTTGCCCAAAAGGCGTTTATTTCTAATAACTGAGTATTGAAAGTAGTTTCAAATGCGAAGAAGCTTCCGAAAGAGCTTAAGTCGCACGCATTTAAGCAAAAAAAATGTTTGGCCAATTTTTTAGGAAAGGCTAACTAACCCCTTTGCTAAAAATCAATATTTTGGTTGAAACACAATTTTACCCAATTTTGCCCAAAAGTCGTTTATTTCTAATAACTGAGTATTGAAAGTAGTTTCAAATGCGAAGAAGCTTCCGAAAAATCTCAAATGGCATGCATTTAAGAAAAAAAAATTTTTTGCCAATTTTTTAGGAAAGGCTAACACCCCTTTGCTAAAAATCAATTTTTTGGTTGAAACACAATTTTACCCAATTTCGCCCAAAAGGCGTTTATTTCTAATAACTGAGTATTGAAAGTAGTTTCAAATGCGAAGAAGCTTCCGAAAAATCTCAAATGGCATGCATTTAAGAAAAAAAAATTTTTTGCCAATTTTTTAGGAAAGGCTAACTAACCCCTTTGCTAAAAATCAATTTTTTGGTTGAAACACAATTTTACCCAATTTTGCCCAAAAGGCGTTTATTTCTAATAACTGAGTATTGAAAGTAGTTTCAAATGCGAAGAAGCTTCCGAAAAATCTCAAATGGCATGCATTTAAGAAAAAAAATTTTTTGCCAATTTTTTAGGAAAGGCTAACCCCTTTGCTAAAAATCAATTTTTTGGTTGAAACACAATTTTACCCAATTTTGCCCAAAAGGCGTTTATTTCTAATAACTGAGTATTGAAAGTAGTTTCAAATGCGAAGAAGCTTCCGAAAAATCTCAAATGGCATGCATTTAAGAAAAAAAAATTTTTTGCCAATTTTTTGCTAAAAATCAATTTTTTGGTTGAAACACAATTTTACCCAATTTCGCCCAAAAGGCGTTTATTTCTAATAACTGAGTATTGAAAGTAGTTTCAAATGCGAAGAAGCTTCCGAAAAATCTCAAATGGCATGCATTTAAGAAAAAAGAATTTTTTGCCAATTTTTTAGGAAAGGCTAACCCCTTTGCTAAAAATCAATTTTTTGGTTGAAACACAATTTTACCCAATTTTGCCCAAAAGTCGTTTATTTCTAATAACTGAGTATTGAAAGTAGTTTCAAATGCGAAGAAGCTTCCGAAAAATCTCAAATGGCATGCATTTAAGAAAAAAGAATTTTTTGCCAATTTTTTAGGAAAGGCTAACCCCTTTGCTAAAAATCAATTTTTTGGTTGAAACACAATTTTACCCAATTTTGCCCAAAAGTCGTTTATTTCTAATAACTGAGTATTGAAAGTAGTTTCAAATGCGAAGAAGCTTCCGAAAAATCTCAAATGGCATGCATTTAAGAAAAAAGAATTTTTTGCCAATTTTTTAGGAAAGGCTAACCCCTTTGCTAAAAATCAATTTTTTGGTTGAAACACAATTTTACCCAATTTTGCCCAAAAGTCGTTTATTTCTAATAACTGAGTATTGAAAGTAGTTTCAAATGCGAAGAAGCTTCCGAAAAATCTCAAATGGCATGCATTTAAGAAAAAAAAATTTTTTGCCAATTTTTTAGGAAAGGCTAACTAACCCCTTTGCTAAAAATCAATTTTTTGGTTGAAACACAATTTTACGCAATTTTGCCCAAAAGGCGTTTATTTCTAATAACTGAGTATTGAAAGGAGTTTCAAATGCGAAGAAGCTTCCGAAAAATCTCAAATGGCATGCATTTAAGAAAAAAGAATTTTTTGCCAATTTTTTAGGAAAGGCTAACCCCTTTGCTAAAAATCAATTTTTTGGTTGAAACACAATTTTACCCAATTTTGCCCAAAAGTCGTTTATTTCTAATAACTGAGTATTGAAAGTAGTTTCAAATGCGAAGAAGCTTCCGAAAAATCTCAAATGGCATGCATTTAAGAAAAAAGAATTTTTTGCCAATTTTTTAGGAAAGGCTAACCCCTTTGCTAAAAATCAATTTTTTGGTTGAAACACAATTTTACCCAATTTTGCCCAAAAGTCGTTTATTTCTAATAACTGAGTATTGAAAGTAGTTTCAAATGCGAAGAAGCTTCCGAAAAATCTCAAATGGCATGCATTTAAGAAAAAAAAATTTTTTGCCAATTTTTTAGGAAAGGCTAACTAACCCCTTTGCTAAAAATCAATTTTTTGGTTGAAACACAATTTTACGCAATTTTGCCCAAAAGGCGTTTATTTCTAATAACTAAGTATTGAAAGGAACTTCAAATGTGAAGCTTTTTTGTTCCCGAAACTATAAAGCGGCCCATCCATTATACAATATAACTGTATATACTAATCATGATATTATTTCCAGTTTGCCTTTTTTATTATACAATAAGTGGCACAATATTTTCAAATAAAATATGGCGCAATTTTCTTACAATAAAAAGTGAACATAACCTATAAGCAAAACAAAAGCATATGGACTAGTAAATTGCCAAGTTGCATTTATTAAAAGTTTTGGTTCAATTTAAAATAAAAATATTTATTACTAATTGATTATAAATAAAAATGTTTAGCGACATGAGTGATGAAATCTCTTTTTTTTTTATTATAGGATGTTGCCAACACATTTCACAGTAAGTATATCGCACTTCTTTTGGTTTGTATTTACAATATAAATCAAAAGTCTTTTTATTTCTGCCAATATATTGTGCCACTTTTGACATACACATTGGCGATATGATTGTAAAATACGAAAAATTGCACAGTTATATTGCAAGTGGGTGGGCCGCTTAAGACTAAAAAAATTAATAAGCACCTAATTTAAAGGTTATTTTGTGTCCGATCCTTCTGTAATTTAATTAAAGAACTAGTTCTCTAGTAAATGCTAGTACTTTATAATGGAAAATATCGAGACACAAAGTCAATTCCCAAAAAGTAATTTACAGGGATTGGCGTTCAATATTATATGTACCCAAATTGGCGAACCTTAAAAGTAGTGTTGACCTGTGCTATTCGTTGTACGATATTTCCGGAGAATTCGAGCACAGTGTTCTCTGTATTGAACAATTTGCAGGCATTTTTAAAATTTCCTCTGAAAATTTAAAATCAAATTTATTTCTTCTTTTATAAGTTACATACCTTGTTGCTGTTGTTGCAGTATGGTACGCTGCTGTTGTTGTTGCATAAGCATTTGCTGATGCTGTTGTTGCTGTATTATAGGCAACTGTGGATGTTGTGGTGGTAAGCCGCTTGTTGAAATTGGTGCCACATTTGTTGTGTATTCGTAATAAGATTGTGTTGGATTCTGGGTTTGTAACTGCTGTTGCTGTTGTTGATTCAGACCAATAAAATCGGGTCTCCGAGGTTGGGTGGGTGTGCCAGGATTCGATCTACATATATTTCAAATATAATGTATATTATTATTATTATTTTACAGTGTGAAAATAATAGGCAAACATTTTTAGACGGTTAAGGTAATAAATAACAAGAGACACATCAAAAAATATGTTCTTATATAATATTGTATACTATTTAAGCGTTTGCTGAGGTTAGTAATAGTAGTAAAAAAAATTCAAAATGAAACTAAAATATTATATAAAAAGCAGAGCATACACACGTGTTTAGTTTAGTTTTACATATAATATCAAAATGAAAATAAATTAACCAATCTTCTTTATTAAAAATTTTAATACCAATTGGAGATGAATATGAAAGATAACTTGATTTAAAGCGGAAGAACACTACCGATTTAGTTTTAGTGGACAAAAGCAAATGTTTTCTTGCACTAGAATTACAGAAAACCTAAAAATGTAAGCGAAAAAGAAAATCCCGAGATTTTTAGATTTCACCTGTTATTCCCTATAAAAAACTAGATATTCACCCCTTTCGTTTTGTAATAGATTAAAGACAAGAGCCTAACATTTTCTTTAATCTATTACAAACTGTCGAATTTGAAAGCAAAAAAAAGGAAAGAATTATTTCATAAATACATACTTATATAAGTATGTGCTTCAAGACATCGACTCTTTAGAGCCAAAGTATCTATTATAAAAGTATTAAAAAAACACATGAAATAATTAAAGAAACGTTCAGACTTGTCAAATATTTAACAAAAAAGCGTAACAACTGAATACTAAAGGAAAACCTTTTAATTCCGAAAATTATTTATTGAGTTAAACACTTTCTAACAATATTGGATTCTATGACACTGTGGATTAGTTATGAGACTCCTTTACGCAAGAAACAAGCATCTGAATCAAAATATTTTTAATTGGCATTTGGTGGTTACGCTGTTTTGGGCAAATATTTGACAAGTGAGAACTTACCTTAACATCTCTTTTGGTTATAGACGGATTAAAAATTTATTTTCCTTTCAACAACTTTGGCCATAAAATGTATCTCGCAAGACCTACATATGTGGATTGGCGTTGGTAGTCAGTTACATTTTTAATTAATTAACATTACAATTACACGCAATATATAACTGATATATTGAAATATTAAAAATATATCTGGAAATTATTAAAAGTTTAATAAAACTTATGAAAATCGCAAGGAACGTTTGAGGAAAGGAAAGCACAAACAAGATTCGAGAAATCGGAACTGACATAAATTGATACTACAGGGTGGCGCAGAATGAGCTTTATGGTTTGAATTCTTTATAAATTTTTTAATTATTATTCTTTCTTTGTTTTTTTCCCCAGCATTTTGTGAAGAAGACTTGGGGAATTAATTATGAATCATTACACGATCGAACAACGTACAAAAATAATTGAATTTTATTTTTCAAACCAAAAGTCTATTGTCGGCGAACGCATTATTTCGCGCACAAGCGATTTCAACTGGCCTCCGCCTTCACCAGATTTAACAGCTTCTGACAGTTTTCTTTGGGGATATTTGAAAGAAAGAGTGTACGTTAACAAACCAAGAACCATACTCCAACTATAAATCAACATTCGAAATGAAATGATGGCCATTACACACGAAATGTTGCGAAAAGTTATGGAAATTAGGCTAAAAATATCACGTATGTGCGAAGCAGAAAATGGACATCACTTACAGGATATAATTTTTCAAAGCTAATTGCAAAGAATTCCCTAATAATATACTGTATTTTAAAAAAAAATTATAATAATCGCATAAATAAAAAAGTTATGAACCATTTAAACCATATAGCTCATTCTGCGCCACCCTGTACTTTTTACCACTAAAAGGGCTCTAACACAACGAAAACTCCACAAAGCAGAAATGAATAAAAGGCTATTAAATGCCCTATTTATGATATATTCTTGAAGTTGCAGAATATGGGGAATTAGTTCAGTTACGTTTGCAAATTTTTACAACCAAAACAGCAACCCCGGATTATAAACAAATCTAATGGTTTAAGATTTCATGACTGGTGGACAATTAAGAATAAATTATCTGAGCTGCTCTGGCGTGACTCTATTCATTATAAAATGTCAACCCAAACTAACTGCAAATGTTAGCTGTCACATCAGCTATCACACAAAACAGTGTTGACAACTCTCAGATATGAATATCTAAAAACACCCATTAGCTGTCGTTAAAAGAAGTTGTACAATATTATATAAAACAGTAAACAAATATGGCACACAATGTAAGAAAGTGTCATTGGCAACATATGCACATATCGCACACTGACTCATAAACAGTCACAACTCAAAATAAAAATATTTTTCGAAAGTCATTGCTTATGCTCATAGAAGTAATTTTCTACGATAAATTTTTAGTTTCGGTAATCATATTTCTTTAATATTATGTTTTGAACAGTTGTTAGTTAATGCAACTAAAAATTCATGTTAAAAAAACTTTCTATTTTGAGTTGTGTCTCTTTATGATTTAGTGTGCGATATGTATGTTTATAGTTAACAATTTCAAAACAAATTTTTATTTTTAGACTTGAAGAGGTGTTGAAAGTTATCATGACATGGTAACATTATGATTACAAAAGCGTGTGGTGACACCCACCCTCACACAAAAGTATTTCATCGGAGAAAATGCAAAGTGCACTAGCTAACAAAAAATTCTAAACTGACTTTTCTACTAATTGTCATTTCGCAAAATTTAAAAGTTTTCCGGAAACGGACAGCGATTTTATTAACATACCAATAATTACCTATAAGTCTTAATTAACATCTCTATCTGAAAACTACTTCATTACTTCATAAAATAATATAATATATCGTCAGCTTATTATTGGTTTGGCCCACCGAGCATTTAAAAAAAAAAGATGAGTTAGGTATGGGGTATACATATATATTTTAGATGTCCTCTTTCTGAATCCAAAATCTGCTTCACGAAATTGTCTATCTGAAATTGAAATATCAAGCATTGACTTTGGCTTATATCCACAAGTTTAACGTCTACTGAGTATTGGTTTGCTTTACAAACCACTATTTGGTGTATGCAGCAAATTTTTCATACAAAATGTACAAAAATTTATTTAAGTTTTGTTTTGCACCATTTAATACAATTACTTAGAAATATGCCTGCGAATAAAAACAAAATTAAAGGTTATAGAAATGCTTCCAGAGGATTTTCACTCTTATTCAGTGTTAGCAAATAAAATGGATTTTAGGAAAGTTCCATTTGCTAAAATTAAAGTAATTCTGTATAGAAAGAATGAAGAGTACAATTTACGGTATAAAACATCTGCCAAAGGTGAAGAATTTCAAAACGCAATTTTACTTAAATCTGCATCAAGAAATTGTCTGGAAACGCCACAGGATTTGTTACAGCAAACATTAAAAATTTCGACCCCTTCAACCATTCCAAATGACAAAAAAAGAACTTAAAAGACTTATTTATATTTCTTCCAAATAATGATAGGATTTATTTTGAACATTTACTTAAAATGTAATTTTTAAGTTTCAAATTTGAAGTCTTGATATTATTTATTTAAAAAAACTAAAATACTGTTAACTAAAAATACTGTTTTATACCTTCTATTTATTTCATTTTAATTTTGAAATACCACTTTTAAATATATGTAGTACATAATTTGTACTACATACATTATATTAATATATTTCAAACATACAAATAACTCATAACAGTAGGACTGTTTTTTTGTGTTTTTATAAAATAAATTAAAATAAAATACCAAATTTATGGTTTAAAGTTTTTAAAATACTACATTGTAGCTTTTAAATCTACATTAATATATTTTAAATAACAAATTAACTAAAAGTAGTGCAACTGTGTTTTATGTTTTTAAGTTTTTATCAAATAAATTAAAATAGAATACCAAATTTTCACACCTAGATAGTTTATTTCATTAATAATATCTTTTACATTGATATACACATACGCTCCGTCTTCGTTTCCACAAAAATTAAAATATTATACATTCGTTTCTATGGAAAAGCAAATTTTGAAAAAAGTTTCATATGCAGCACAAAACAAGATTTTTCATTTCCAGAAACAGGGTACTAACTTTTGATTAAATGCATGAAAGTTCATAAAAATTTAAATTTTTGATCAGAACATATGCCGGTAGCAGTGGTGAAAATATAAAAAAATTCTATCGGGTATGTTTTGAGAAAACATTATGTAAACCTTCTTTGTCGTTTTTCTCCATTCCGAGTTTGTGGCATATGCGCCAAACCAATTATAAGCTGACGATATGACAATTAAATTCCATTACTTTTACAGTTCTGTTCTGTGCTCCTTGCGAATTTAAAATTTTCGAAATTATTACGACTTTGTTCTTCCAAATTGATGTTTAAAATAACAATCCTATGACAACTACGAACATATTTATCCCGCTTAGATTAAAAACAGACCTCAATAAGTAGATTAAAAAATATCTAAATAAAATTAATTGAAATCTCGTGAAAACTTGGCTTTTTTTCATATTAAAAAAAATAATATGTGTATAAGGCTTTTTCTTTCATAAAATAACAAACCAAAAAGTCGTAACTGACTTTTTCAATATTAAAAGTAACAATTACTGTCTATTTCTCATTGACGAATGAATTCTTTCTTTCGTACAAATATATTTAAAACAAGAACAAAATTTTATAAATTGTTTTTGTTTCAAATGTATTTATACGAAAGAAAGAATTCATTCGGCAATGAGAAATAGGCAGTTAATTTTCGGTAGAAATAAATTTTTTGATATTTTTTTAACTATATTCCAAAATTTTGTTGTATATGCGAATACATTTTTTATTCAAACAAATTGTTTTTGCCAATGATATATATTACATAATTAAACAAAGAACAAAGGGTAGAAAAAGAAATAATAATAATAACTAAAAGTCGTAGAAACTTTTTGCACCAACTGCCGCAATTATAAAAAATTGAATGTTAAAAATTAGGCTGTCACAATAACTGAACCGTCGCGATAACAGGCAGTTGCGAATACCGAGAGTGTACTGTATTACAATTGATGAACTGTTAGACTAACAACTTGGAAATTATGTACAATAAAATTCGAATTACATATAACGTGTTTTTTTTTTATTTTTTTTTTTAATCTTGGACTAGCACTCAGGGGATGACCCCTATATATGCAATGCATTGCGCCGGAACTGAAAAAGAGGGGATAGTATTGAGGGAAAAGATTAGGAAAGATGAGAAGATAGACAGTTATTTTTGTAGCTATTTCAACCTTTTACTTCGCCGGCTAATTTTTGCTACAGGCCCGACGAAGGTGGGTGCTGTTACTCTACTTTTAGTACATGACAGTGTCAGTCGCTGCCAATTATGTTCAGTGATCAGTGACTATGCCTTCATCATTGAAACAGGCTGGCAACAACTAACAAAACGACACACTAATGCTGTTCAGAAGAATTCAACACAATATTACATGACTCAGCGCGGGCTCGAATTCACGACCCTCCGTTTCATAGTCTCGTGTTCTACTACTTCAGACAACAGCAGCCACATGTTTTTCAACTATAATATAATTTTGTAAATTTTAAAATATTTGATTTTTATTCGTTAATTTTTGTTTTTCTTCTAAACAAAATGAAACCCATGTACTAAATACATGGTTATTATGTACTTTTGTTTTTATTGAAATAAAAAGCTTTCAATCAAATATTTTATATTCTCATGGGACAACGTGAAGAAAAAAATCTCTCAAATTTGTTTTGTTCTCTATTCGTTGTCTATATGCAGCTATATGAATGTATGTATGTTCGATTTAAAGTGAAATAATGCATCAAAGAAAAATGAAAAGACTTTGATAATGTAAAGTTTGTGTGTGCAGCACGTCTAGACGTGAAAGAGAATTCTAAAGATATTATGGGCTTGTGCACAAGCAGTCTTTATTACTAAGCTATTTAGTTTCATAAACTCGTCAATACTAGCTAAATTACAAAATTACAATAGTCATATACCTTTAGTTTATTATATTATATTACTTAAATACTATTAAACTTATGGTTCTTTAATCCCCCAATAATGTTTATTTTATCCCATTGTCGGCGTTGCCAGCTTTTTCATATTTATTATTAACAGATTAATAATAAATATGAAAGCGAAACTACATAAAACTTTTGTGTGAAAATATTTTCTTCCCTTAAATCCAAAGTGGTCAATAGGCTAAGGTTCGCCACGTAATAGTCGAAATAATTAAAAAGAAAAATTTAAACGACTTTGCGGTAGTACACTTTCCTTGTACAAAAGACGTCTCAGTTGGCATGATTGAATGCAAGTTCTTGTTGATACAATTTTGATATGCTTCTTCTTTATTTTTTATAAAAATTTGTGCCGAAAAAACACTGCCTACAGTAATGTATTTTATACCAATCATGTGTTGATTTTAAAATTTTTAGGCACAAATTATATCCATGTAAACTCAAAAAATTTTTTAATGCTGAAATTAAAATCTCATTTTCAACTCAGTTGTGTGTATGTGAATAGCAAAAAATTGGTTCATAGCAGTACATACATTTATATGTAAAAGGATTTAAATTTATTGAATATGTGATGAGTGTTATGTAAAAACTTATTGCATACTTTTAGGCAGTACCAGTAATACTAACTAACCCTTTAACCAAAGACGGTTATTGTACATTAAATTTAATGATTAATATTAATGTTTTTATATGAGCAGAAGTTTACAGATTAAGAAAGGTTTAGTTCAATGAAATTTTTTATGTAATGGCGTTTTCCTTTCCGACATTTCGCGTTTTTTCTTTTATTTATTTGCAATCTATCTAATGCAAAACAATAAATAGATGCAATAATTTAGAGAAATTAAATATCAGAAGTTGTGTAACTCCAGCGAACATGCTGCGTTCTTTGTTATATGTTATATTCGAATATGCATGGACATAGGTGTTTATATCGCACTAAGATTTATTGATTTAAATATTTAATCATTTGACTTACAAATATGCATATGCGCATATATATATATATATATATATATATATATATATATATATTATAACACGTAATTTTTTAGCAACTTTCTTTGTGGCGGCTTACCTGTTTTCGTTAAATATGTTCAGTTTGGCCTATAATTTAACCATGAATGGCCTTACAAACGAACAAGGCCTGCAGATTGTTGAATTTTATAGAATTCATGCTCGGTTAAGAAAGTGCATAGTGCTCATTTCTTTGAATGGATATATGAATCGAAGTTCGAAATAGTGTACATATTTTATCCTCTGTACACATAAGATTACATCAAGAATGTATGCATGCCTCACTTTATACACAAATAAATCTTGAGTGTACAGGACTGTGCATCGGACCTCAAGTGTATACATTGAAGATATTGAAAACATTGAATTCACTTTATGTACGTATGCACATTTGCGGATACGATAACATTGTATTTGTTTTGTAACTTCATAAAATTAAAGTGTGTGTTCGCAGTAAAAGCAAACACTGAAAATATTATACATACCCACCAGTTTCAAATTAAAAAAGCATATACACGAGATGTACACGAGTACACCCATAGTTATACACAAGTAGAAGGTGTACACAATGAAAGAAAGACAATGTCTATAGTGTATTCAAGGTGTACATTGTATTAAAGGTGTACACAAAATTTTGTTGTACATTTCTGAGATCTCTGATAGGAACAAGCAAAGTTGACGTAATTGGTGGGTATGAAGTCAGCCAGAAGCATTGCAATAACTGCCAAACCATCGCGAAAAATGCACCGTTTGGTGTGGACTATGGACTGGTGGCATCATTTTTCAAAGACGACGAAGGCAGGAAAGTTACTGTGAATGACCTTTTCTTCGTCCCAAAATGGAAGAACGGGATTTGGCTAACATTTGCTTTCAACTAGACATTGCCACAGCACGCGGAAAAATGTTCCAATTGAGAGGGGAATCCGGGGAACATTTTATTTCACGTTTGGGGCCGGTCAATTGGCCGCCTAGATCGTGCGATTTAACGCCTTTAGATTATTTATTTTTTGCTGTGTTAAAGCTCGTGTCAACAGGGACAACCTGCAACGGTTCACAGACTGGAAGCCAAATAGTGAAGAGTTTATTCGTGAGATATCGGCCGATATGTTGGAAAGAGTACAACAATATTGGACCCACCGTGTGAAAGATTTGAGGCGTAGACGCGGTCGACACTTACATGACATCATTTAAACGTAACATTCAGTCAAATAAAGGTGTCATACGTTTCTCTAAATTTTATGTGTGTTTTGTTAATCGATTCTGAAAGCTATTAAAAAATCACCCATAATTAAATGATTTAAAATGGAAGCCAGAGCAGGAAGCAAGTAATAAATGTTCAAGTAAAAATTCAACACCTTTACATGTGCATAATTTTAAAAATATTTTAACCAATAGTATATTTCTTCAGAAAAGTAAACGCCAGAAAATTTCAAATAAAAACAACATGACAGAATTTTGTGTCTTTTTAGCTCAACCAAAAGTGAATGTTTGTAATTGAGATGGCAATTAAAATTAGAAAAATAAACAGGTTTAAACATGAATTATAAGCTGAATATTTTACGTTAGAAGGAAATGATAAAAAACTTACAAAAGGGAAACTCACCTCATTGCTTAGGTGATAAATAAATTATATTTAGATAGAGAAAAGTTGAAGAGGTAGTAGTGGTAAAAATGCAGTTAAAGAAGATTTTCGGATATTTTTACAATGGACGAAAATTTTAATAATAAATAATAAGTAGCTGGTGGTGATCAAGTAGGAAGAAAATGTGATAAACAGATTGGTACATTTGTGGAGAATAAAGAAGTTGTGTGTGCGCACACGCTCTGGTTTCTCTTTCTTCTCTCCCTCTCCCCGATCTCTTTCACATATAATAATTACTCTTTTATAATTTATAAAACGATATATTTTACATATTTGGTTGATCATTTAGGGCTTGAAAATAAAATAGGAATAAAATTGCGTTTAATATTAACATTTTTGATAAAATTTTAAATTTGTTTTGTCAAATGTCATGATTTAAATGATTAAAAACCCCTTTAGTTGAATAACCTAAAAGTATGCTTTGTCTTATAAAATCAGTTTTTCTTTATAAAAATCAAAGAAGCTTAAATAACACAGTTGTAATCACAGGCATCAAGTCTTAACCACAACAAATCACAACTAACATGGCTATTGAAAATCTAATAGCTAAAACTATAATGTTTAAAAGATGTGCTTGGTTGCCCTAGTTTGAATTTACCTTCCAATTTTTATATGTTAGTCTTAATATGTTTAGACTTTAAAATTAGATATTGCGAACTATGGGTTGCTTTTGATTTCTCCAATAAAGTTTTATAAAAACTTAAGCAAAAGAAAAGCGCTTAAATCCTAAACATTTAAGCCAAATTATTTTTCTAAAAGATTATTTTATTGAAATAACTAATAATCACTGTTTACTTTTTAATTAATACATAAAAATTATGAATGCTTTTTTGTTCGACAGATTTTGTAACTTTTTTTTTAGAAATAAACTCCAAATAATAAATAATTTACAATTCATACATTTTTATTTATTGAAATTACTTAATAAAAAAATCTTTCTTAATCTGTTAACCGATTAATAACAAAATTAACCGATTAAAGCAAAAGACCAATCAAATGAATACGCTATTAAGGGTTCAATAATCTAACTAGATATCAGCTGCATCGTAAATGTCGTTTTCCCGGTTGTGTGATTATATCTGACATTACTAAAAGGCACCAACAATAACACAGTGCGATAGTTTTTTTTTTATATGGCAAATATATGAATTTACACCTTAAAATTTCAAAACAGTACTAGTCAAATTAAAAGATTTTGCAAGATTTAACAGAAAACATAATTTTGTTAACATTTTCAACTCCAATCAATTAAAATTTTAAAACACGAAACTACAAAGCGTATATAAAGGCTAGTGCATCAATCCTCACAAGTTATTATCTTCGCTTGTTTTTCTTACCAATAAAACATACTAAAAGAAAATGCCGCTAACTAAAATTTTAAATTTAATTACCGATTAGTTTGGCACAGAGTAAGTGTGGCAAATTCCAGCTATGTCCACCTTGTTTTTAATTAAATTTTACATCGAACGCAAAGTTTAAAATTATGGGTGGCAAAAAGGTGGAAAATATTTTTTGGAATTAAATTTTGTTTTAGGACAATTTTTTGAAAATAAACTGTTTAAGAAATATGGCTGCAGAGACAATATTTGTAGGAAAATAAAATTATATTGAAAAAAAAATTATAAAGCAAAATATTTATAAGAAATGATAAACAATTACAAAGACATACATAGAATATGTATATAAGGCCTAATTCATAAAAGTTGTTGTATGCTTATAAGCTTGTGATTTAACAAATTTCTATAAAAAATTGTCAAATAAGCAGCTTATAAACGCGAAATACTTTTATGAATTACACCTATAATAATTATGTGAATAAATATGTAAAAAAAATGTTAATGAGGTACATGAAGTCCAAATCGGTATGGTGTATCGGTATAAACTTACCTTCTGATAGGACTGGCCATAACCAGCGGGGTAGCTACTCCTAAGGGCTTGATACGCTGTTGCATAGTGGGTGTTGCATTCGTCCCACTACGAGTTTGTGCTTGTTGTGGAAGCATATGATTGGGATGGTCGGGGGACATTGCTTCGTTAAAGCCACGTTGCGGCTCCAGACCCCTGATAAAAAAATAATTGTATTAAAATTCTTGTATAAAATAACAAATTGAACGAACCTTTGTCTGGCTAAAGGACTATGTCTCGGGTGATACAAGCGCATGTGACGTGGAGAGTCACCGCCACCCCCGCCACTACCGCCTTGTGCTCCACTTACGTTGTTGCCCTGGCCGGTGGCTATTGTACCATTTTCTAATTGGGGTAAATAGAAATTCGTAGAATTATGCCTTTGCAATGGTGGCGTTGGTTCACAATCTTGACTTTGTGATGCCTGTGGTTCCATATCTGTATCTGAACATTCTCTACCAGGCGACAGCTGTTTGTTAAAGTGTAAAAGAAAAGATGGGTGATTTTTTATACTTGATGTGAGTCAGTGAGATAAACAAATGAATAAACATAGACTCATATGTAATTATCAATAAATATTTTATAAATTTCTCGAAAAATAATCTAAGTAATTTAATGCATGAAAAACGACTTGTTTATTCGGAAATAGTATGTACGAGTATGCATGAGAGAATACATGAGTAAAGTTGAGTGAAATGACAATTTTAAAATCGCATGACACAATTAAAAGGAACTTTCATAAAATGGGAAATAAAAAACAAACAAATTAGGAATATGAAAACATAAGTTTGCAATAATTTGGTTGAATGACTAATTGCCCAATTTTTCTTAGCAATTATTTCACATTCTGTAATCCAAAAAATCCTTATATTCTTAACTTATTATACTATTATAAATTATTTTCATTTTAGTCTACGAAGCTGTAAACATGCAGATGTGGCCTTACAATTCTGTCGTATGAGATTTAATACTTTCGTAGACGTTATACGATCGGCAAAATGTCAAAACACAGATCTGTGATCTGAAGCGAATCAGAGACAGTTTAACAAATTGCTAGCAAAAGTTTTGTTCCAATATCTTTAAAAGTCCGACCTGATGGAAAAATAAACGAAAACGGATTTGAACTCAGCGCATCAAAATCCATATAATTTTATTTAAAGGAGTGAAAAAAAATATTTTTTGCAGAGCAATGTAATTAATAATTCTATCTGATGATGTTGGTTTCTGATACGAATCTATAAATAAACTATTGTTACTACGTATGATCAATGCGTCTAAGTAAGGAAGCATTCATTGAAAAATTCATTGAAAAATTTAATGTATTAAATTAAAGAAGTTTTTATCTCTTTAAGAAAAAACAGAGTTAATCTGAAGCCATGCATACATACTTAAATATGTGCGTACGCATTCAGCGTTGTCAACGCAACTCCTTTTGCATTGTTTTTAGTGGTTTTTCAATTCATCGACACGAAAATTGAAGTAAGTGCTTGTTCTGGTGTTTTTCTTTTCGCATCGGAGGCACTGAGCCCAAAATTAAAAAAAAAAGTTTATAAGAAGAATTAAACAAATCATCAAATTTTGTACAAACAAGAACTTTTATCGCATTCATATATGAAATAAACTGAAACATTTTAAATTCAGTGCTCCAAAAATTACGAATTTTTCTTTGTTTTAGTGCTTTCTGAAATTTAAAAGATGACAACACTTTATTCATTATATTAATGAAAATTAATTTTAAAACAAAATCATATAAAGCCGGAAAGGAATGTTTGTGTATTTTTAATATTCGGATATCTCTGTATTTTCATTAACAGTACTCATGTGTATTTCAACAGCTATTAGGCGGCTTAGTTGGATATGATAAAAGGTTTTATTAATACAAATTTTATTACGAAGCAGTATACGAGAATTGTGTCAATATTAAATTGACTCTGTTGCCATTAAATAAATAATACAACGAAGAAAAAGTAATAATTAATTTAAATCAATTTTCGTATGATTAGAGCAATGAATCTGAAGGGCACCAATTTTAATCAAAAAAGCCAAGTTCAAACATTATGCCTATGAGCTTAATCGGGTGGTATGTTCGATATTAAAATTAGCAATCTCTTATGACTGTTAAAAAAATAAGGACAATTCCAAAATTTCGCCTGATACGCGCATCCGATTTGCGTTTTTTATGTTTCCACAGTCGTCTCACAGGTTCAGCTATTTAGCATGTTAACTTTTTTTTTTGTGAGGGTCATAAAATTTAGAAGTGTTTTGCGAGTTCGACAATTTTTTGCAGTCGGAAAAAATGGATCAAAGAATTTGCATGAAAAATGGGTATGCTTTTCGAAGAAAGTCGAGACGTACTCAAGAACGTCTCAGCATATCAAAAACCGATGAAAATGTTGAGAAAGTGAAGGAAGTGGAGAATCTTCGAATCCCTATTGGAGAAGATGCTGTGAATTGCGGCATATCGGTTTAGCTTATGCAAGGATATTCTTTTTCGCAAATTTTGGGCATGAGCACAGTTTGTTCCGAAATTGCAGCATTTTGTTAAAAAAAACATATCAGAATTGTTTCGATTATAAGTTGATGAATAAATAAATATTTTTTGAGACAAGTGGAATTGGAGGATTTTTGAACAGACCTGCTAATTTGCCATGGCTTATAGCCTAGGCAGATGACAACGATAATGCAAATTAAGAGAGTTAATCTGCATTAGTGCATTATGCAGCGCCATAATGCAGTTAAATCTTGTGATTAATTCTGCATTAGCGAATGAGAATTTGGCAGCACTGATGAATTTTGACAGTTGTGTCACTATTGTGAATGATGTTTTTCATGTTAACCATTAATATTTGAGTGATTTTTTTTAAATAAATAAGCGTTGAATGATTACAAACAGTAAAAAAGTATTAAATATTGGTTAAATGTAAGTAAAGTGTAAGTTAAACATATGTGACTGCTGTATATGTACATACATACAAAAGTGCTAATTGCAGCCCTTTGCACCTGATTTATCAGCTGTTCACGTAAATAATGCAGTAAGTGCCGTCTGTGCGGCCAAAAGTTAATTCTGAATTAGTCTATTTATAATTTGCCTTATCGTTGTCGTCTGTCTAGGCTATTATATCGATTTTCTAATATATTATGTGACAAATAATGAAAACGTGCTACCGCGTTTCTCAATAAATTTGAAGTTGGAAACAAAATAGGGTATACGAGCCGTCGTTGCCAGCATAATGTCATTGTCAGAAAGTTAGAAATTTAGCATGTACTGTACAAGATATTTTCTAGTAGCTTGCAAAAAACACAATGGTGATTCTGCATGAATGATTTAGACTTTTGAGAACCAAAAAATTCGGATACGGCATAAACAAAAGGAATATGTAAATTTTTTTTCTTGCAAATAGTTACAAATGTATTATTTTCTTATCAGCTGAAGTAATTTTGAAATAGAACTCTAAATTATGACGGGTCGTTTACACGAGTCATATATTTTCATGCTATTATTTTATGACCTGCGACTTTATGACTACAGTTTGAACCGCCCAATTATTTATATTTCGAACCCTACATGTCTATGAAATAATAATGACTTGATTCTAAACTGAAAAATTTAATAAATTTATGAATATTAAATTGACAATTAAAAAAAAAAAAGAAATATGGATGGTATGTATGTACTATGTATGTATTCTGAAAATATTTCATAATTTCGACTGCAATCAAATACAATTAATAAGTTTAAAAGTTATTGTAGTATATAAAAAAATTCTTTATGATATTTTTTTAAAATAATTTGTTTAATAAAAAAAGTTTTACCTTAGGTTTTTTTGCATTTCGGTGCTTTCATTAAAGGTGTAGAGTTTTGACCAATTTTTTTTCAATTAAGTATAAAAAATACAATAAAATACTGGCAAATAGTTACTTAACTAAATAACCAATCAAAAAACTTTAAAACAAATTTAAATTCGATTTAAAATATAAACATACAAGACATGCAAAAGCTAATCACAAGTTGTATTGAAACAGAAAAATATAAATGAGCAAAAAAGTGTATTTAAATTTTGTACAAAACAAAATATTTTTAGTTCAACTTTATTTTACCGCAAGAGTTTCTTTAAAAATTATTTTATACCTACAATTTTGTTAATTAATATATAGCCTCGTTATATGACATTTGCTTTCAACTAGTTTAAAAATTTATTTAAAGGTGTTTTTTGGACATGGGAGTAGATTTATTTCGACCACGGATGCGATAAAAGTACTGAGGAGCATTCATTTTTTCATAGTAACTTTACCCCTCAATGGAAAAATAGTCCCCATATTGCGAAAGTCGACTTCGCACGCTAATTTTTAGCAGTTAAATGTAGGCGGGTGTAATACATACATACGTAAATAATGCAGTAAGTGCATCGATAATTTCGAAGAAATAGATTTCACTACTAGAAATCATGGCGGTAACATTTTTATAAAATAAAATAAAGAAACGCATAACTTTCAGAGGAAAGTAACGGTGCTGGACTGCACCAAACAATTCGCTTATCATTGATTTCTGAAGCGAAGACAACACTATGGGCGCATAGTGCCGGTTTCCTTTACATTTCATGTGTGAACGCATGTAATTTCTTTGTACAATCATGTCATATCTTTGCACAATGGAAAATGGAGGAATGTGTTATAAAATTTTTAAATTTTGTATCTGACTCATCAAGTAAAAATTGTCTTACTTCAAAAATTAGCCGATGCAACGATGCTTAATCTTTAATTTGTTATATACTTGATAGCCGTTATCGATAAAAGACGTGGGTTAGGGCACTTTGAAAATGAGATACAAGAAATAAATTAACTTATAAATTCATTTTAATAGTTCCATAGCAAAAAAGGGCATCGTAATGTACAAGTATTTATTAAAAGCGCAAAAACAATAAGATTTTGAGTAAGTGCTTTTATTTTTATATATGAAAGTGGCAGCACTGAAATTGTGTGTGTGCTTAACACTGCGACCACACGAGCAACATTTCGTGTCTTGATACAAGCAATAACGCCGGCAGAAACGCGTCGTCAATTGCCAATGTTCTTGCTTGTATATCTTGGTAGCGAACACGTACAAATCTTAAAACATTATAAACAGTGTTGTTTTCTTATGAGACAAAAATTTCAATCAAATAACAATTCAATTTGACAGCATGTGTTAAAAGATTATTGCTCGGCAATGTATTATAACAGTTGTTGCCGAATATGTGTTCTAACATATATTCATGTGGTCCACACGTTAATATCTAGTGTCGGCAATCAAATTTGACGGTTGCCACGGCAATAATTGCCAAACTTATTGCTCGTGTGGACGGGTAGTAAAGCATGATAATTCAGTTGCACGGATATAAATAAAAAAAAAAACTTCTTGATCCCAACAGCCGACTGCTCTGGAAAATGCAAGGAGAAAAAAATGGAATTTTGAAGTTTTGAAATTTCGTACTATCAAAAATAAATAGAAGAAGTTCTCATATTCCATTTCGTTGAAAACATTTAACCAATAGTTGTTATTCCTACTGACGAGTACCATAAACTCAACTTAGAATCGAACCCGCTAAAAAAATATTTACAAATTTATAACACAAATAAAATATTTTTCGCAAAGCTTTTATAAAAACTTATAAAAAAGTCAATGTTTTCCATAAAAATTTAAAAAATTAGTTTAAATTTTCGACAGTGAACACGTACAACTTAAAATATAACAATGAAATATTCTTACGAAAACAATGACGTCATAACTTTAAATGACCGATTCAGATTTTTTTTTGGTGGAAAAAACAAAAATGGAAAATTACACTGTTATTGACGTCAACGGTATTTTTTAATTAAATCGTGTAAATATTTCTGCAAAAAAAAAAAACAATTGTGGAAAATAATTATCCCGGTATTCATAAAAAAATAAAACGTATTTGAAATCTGTTTTAAGAAAATTTCGTATGGAAAAATTTGAATAAAATACATTTCAAACTCATTTTACATTTTATGAATACCGGGGTTAATATTCAACCGTTCGTTTCAAACATTCAGTTTTATTCACTTGTTGTTGGTGCGAACATGAATGTTCTGACTGTGTCGTTATGTGTATGAGACTCATTTTGCATCGAAGCCAACGTGTTGTTAGCAAAACAAGTGTTTTACTCACTTGTTAAAGTAATTTTCCACTCGAAGATTTCTTCTCACAGTGTTATAACAGGGTTTTTTGGGAAAATTTTATTATCTTATTAACTGTGAATTTTCTTAAAAATTTTAATTTTCAAAAACTATGCACAGCTTCGTTCGCATTAAAAAATTAAAACTTATGAAGCATAAGTACAACATTTTCAATATTTCATACCTACATATGTAAATGTTGCTTGTTAAATTTGTTGATAAAATTTTATTTTAACCCGTAAAGTGTTTCTTATACGTACATGTATATTTACATTTTACAAATTTTATCATGGCTTTGTCAAATAAGCTTTTTTTCGATGAAATAAAAAAAAGGCCATGATAAATAGATAGTAAGCGCACATTTGTAGATTTTTTATGTTTTCATATTTTTCTACCAGCCTCTTACTTACTTTAAAAGTGGCTCGAGTGTTTTTCGTTCAATTACAATCAGATCATGCACAACAAAGCCGTCCTGCAAAAAACAAACTGTGTATAAACAAGATTATTCGTTTTTTTACACATTGGAAATGATTTATACTTGTTTATGAACTTTCTGCTTGTGCATAAAAAGCGAACGAGTATGAAATTGAATAGCACTTGTTTGATTTGTTCTTAAGATTCACCTTTAGTGAATAAGTCGGCTCGATCATACTTGTTGCAGTTCTCTGATGTACATCTGTGTGCATATAATTAAATATTTATTTTACGACTGTATATGTAAAGTGGGGCGAAATTTGACCACCATGCATTCCTAGTATTGATTATTTTTCTGTTTTTTTTTACAGATCAAATATTTACACGATCCAATTTTAAAAATATCTTTCACACCAATAAAAGTGTAATTTTTTATTTATATTTTTTTCAAAAAAAGAAAAAAGACAATGAATATATGTACTATTTACTGCCCGTTGAACGATATGGAAACGTTTAAATAACATTTAAAACAACAACAATTTTTAAAAGTTTTCTTTGTTTTAAATGTTTTTTGAGTCTGCGAGATCGTTAAATAGCAGTTAGTTTTTATTTATAAAAATATGTTGTAAATATGTATCTTTTGCATTTCGGCTGGAATCGAAATATCTATTTATAACGCAGACCAGGAAGAAGGAACTATATACAAGTAGCCTTTATGTTACTAAAAATATTTTGTGTAATAAAACTAACAAATAATACATATACTCGTAAAAGTGGACTTTCAGATTTTCTCTAGTGTTTGGTGCAAGATCTACATCCTTTGTATTTACAAACCAACAAAACACTTTTTATTTAGTTTTGCAATTGAAAACTTTCGCATTTTTAATTAAATTGTAAATAAAAACTACAGGAATTTACATCAGTACTATCGTTAAAAAATTTGCACAAAACACTGAACACTGAACTCTGGACAATTCTAATATTGAACAAAACTATACATATTTATCAGCGATAAAACATATTATACTTAAAAAATATTTTGAAAACATTTTTTAGGATCTAAAAAAAACAAAACAAAAACTATTATTATAAATATAATACGTAATAAAAGAACATATTTAAGCTTTATTTACTTGTTTGGCGGCTAGGACACATAAGCTTCAGCGGTTTTTGGGCCATTGAACAAATAAAATTTAATGCGTTCATATACAACTACCAAATAATTTATAAGTTTGGATAAATTTGAAGGATATCAAAAGGAACTACAAATATGTGTGTATATATAAGCAAAATTTTGTACTTGTAAGTGTTTATGTACGAGTGCACAGTATAAGAGAAGTATAAGACGTAAGAAAACTTATACATGTACTATGTACAAGTATTTGTGCCGAAATTTGTATGCATGTATGCTTGTGTTTAAAATATATATTTTTTTTAATTAAGAAAAGAAAGCGAATAAATAGTATTTGACTAGATTCTACAAGAAAATTTTTTAGCAAGAAACTGGATAATAAAAATAAAAAAACCAGCTTATAAATATAACAGCAAAAAGGACAGAAAAGCACATTCCAAGTAATTTCCTTGTGACTAAGGGTAATTTTTCTATTTAACAATGTAAAAATTAAATACAGTTTCTGAAGTTTGGTGAAATCAGTTTTAACTGGCTGTCTATTTAGTGATTTCAAAACCACAGATCTGGCAAGGCAGTTAGCTGTGAAAGGTTTCAGATTTGAATTACAAAAACAACAAAAAATTTTGCGATGTATTCAGTCTTTATTTGAGTCGATAGAACGATCCATATAATTCCATACGCTGGGCCCAATTTTGGCATACACTCTCCAACAGATCAGTCGATATCACTGGAATAAATTCGTTAATTATGGATTCAACCATAGCGGGCTTGTCCCTATAGACATGAGCCTTAACATAGCGTTACAAAAAATAGTCTAAATGCCTTAAATGGAACGATTCAATTGACCGGCCCTAAACGTGAAATAAATTGTTCACCGAACTCGCCTCCGAAACTAAATCCAGCACTTCGATTTTGGAAAAGAAGTCGTTCCTGCCTTCATGGAATAATATTGGACGATAGGAGAATGAAAACACGTGAGACAACTGACTGGCTCGCCATCTCAACTGAGCGAGTACATCACTTTTTACATGCTTATTTAGACATGAAAAATCTATCCGCGAGATGGGTGCTACGATTTCTCATATATTGATTCTGGTTGATATTCACACCAAATACGGAAATATTGCTTGTTCATGTATTCATTCAACCACAAATGAGCACGGTGCACGTTCTTAACCGATCATGAATTTTAACAAGAAACTGAACATGCTTAACAGTAACATTTTACACGAAAACAGCTGAGCTGTCAAAAAGAAAGCCGTTCAAATTCACCCTTTGTTGCTAGTCTGAAGTGTCATTTATTTAGTTAAAGATTTGGCACTTGCAGTATTTGCGAATATGAATCGTTAAACAACCGAAGAACACATAAAAATAGTTAAAACTTTCTGCAAACAGAGTTGTTCAAATATGGTCCTCATAACCGTCCTACTATATAAAGAATTGGCAAGATTATGACGGAAATTGAAGAAACACAAAGCATTCCATGAGCTTAGTTGCAATTTAAAATAACGAGCCGAACGATATGTTGGTTTTAAGAAACTGATGCCAGGATCCACACAACACGACCGATTTTGGTTTTTTTTCCACGAAGATCCCATAACGCGTCGCTTCATGTTTGGACACGTCAATTAATCAGACTTTATTTGTGGGGCACTGCCAAAGGAAAAACCAACATTTGTCAAGATATCGCTGAAATACCGCCCGAAGTTTGCGAAAAGACAGATTCTCAATATAATTAATATTTTTAAGAAAAATTAAATAAGGTCAGTACTATTGGTAAAAGTATTAATACTTTTTTATGGTCTCAGGTAGTATAAGTACTAGAGTTGTACAAAACAGCTCTTTTGAGTGAGCGATCTTTTCCGCACCGCTCACCTTACTGAATTAATTTATTCAGTTCATTCACTAGCTCAGTTGATTCTTAACATAGTTGATTCTTTATCTCAGTTGATTCTTTAACTCAGTCATAATTCATGAAATTGGCATGAAAAAATTAGACTAGTTAATACTACAACCACTTATGCCTTTTTATTTTTTCGTTATTAAGTATATAAAAATGGGATAAATATTTAAATGATCGTTAGCAGTACCACAATAATAGAAATCAATCCGATTTGTGACTTTAAAATAAATACATATAAATAGTGCACCAAGTTAATAAGTACTGAAATATGTCTCATGGCAGTGCTGTTTAAACATTTTTCATCTGGCAACTCTAATTACACGAATCACCACACCATGTGTGTATCAGCACATATGAGTGAATTAATTCCGTTTGCTCATATAGATTTTGACGTACACACATTGAAAAGAGCTACTGAAAGAGACAGATCCAATGAAACAACTGAAAGAAGTGAAAGAACTGAGCTGAAAACGCTGAGTAAAGTGAATTATTCACCTCGCTCATTTGAATGAATGATTCAATTGAATTAATTCATTCAGGAGCCGTGCAACTCCAATAATTACACTTTATTTATAACATGTATTACAGGAAACAATATGATTTTAGGAATTTCAAATAGATTTATGTCCTAATTGTGTAAATCCCTTAGCGTGATATTTAAATTTCAAATATTGTTATTCTAAAAAGAGAGCAACTTTTATTGAGATTGCTTTCGCTTTTTTTAATACAAATTTTAAACATTTTTGAAAAGCGAATTAAATAGCAAAACAAAAACAATTTTAAATTATTTTTTAAAAATGTTGTTATTGCATTCCTGTAAATTTCATTAAAGCGAAGTGATTTGCAAAATTATTCATTGCTAGTAGTATTTGGATCAAATTGTTTAACGGAAATTCGATTGTTATAACAACGGCGATGTGCACCATCAAGCAAAATATTTCATTAAAAGCAAAATAAAACATGGAAGTTGTTTTGGATCAAATAAACACTATGCTTTCTTTCAACTGAAAGACAAAGAAAAAAAACCGAAATATTATATAGGAAAGAGGAAATCAAACGAATAATAACTAAACTTTGGTCTGACAATTTCAAATAATTAAAAAAAAAACATTTAAAAAAGGAGAGTAATATAAAGAAAAACAAATGAGATACTAATGAAAATATATTGCAGTTAAGATCTAAAGCTAAACAATAGAAATCTATGGAAAAAAAAACAATAAATAAAATGTAATGCAAAAGGAAATACAAGACCACCATTAAAGCAACAAAACTAGCCAGTCAGCCACAAAACTTGCAGACAAATGGATAGAAAACAATAAAATGATACAAATAGTGAAATACACTAAGGGTTCTATATAAAAATATACTGTATATAATAGAACAACTTTAATTAAGATAGCACTAGAAATAAATAAACTACAAGTTATATGGGAAGTTTTATTTTAAAGAATTTATTTTACATTTAGGCTTGTTTCTCATGAACATACTTGAATTCTTCGTAAAGTTTGTAACAAAAGGTTCAATTAATCGCGACATATCCATAACATCATAACCTACAACCAAAATGCATTTGGTTTCTATGCTTATGGTTATGTTAAGTATAGAGTGTTTTTTATATAGAGTGACACAAGAACACCATCCCACTTGTTAAGAACGGCGACGTTACATTTTGTTATATTATTATATTATATTATTTGCGAAAAATAATTTTCACAACAGACGGAGTTGCCAAGCTGTTTTTATAATATACCATAACAGTTCTTTTAAATAGAACTTGTTTGTTCCTCTAAAGAAAGACAACTGAAAATTTTAGGAAATTGACTAGAGGCAAATTACTGTCTATACCCTTCACCCAACATGGTAAATATATATATATATATATATATATATATATATATATATATATGTATGTATGTATATCGGTTTGTCATTTCGTCTGTAATTTCTGCAATAGTAATTAATATGCAGCCCCATAAAGTATTTATGCATATTCAATAGCGAGGACTGATGTATTGGAAATAATTCTAAATATATTGGTATTGAAAATCAGCGAAATCCAGAGAGGTATATATAGGAGTAACTAGCTAAAACTAAGTGTATGTTTAGCTATCGTTCGATCGAATAAAGGACATTTAAAAAAAAAACTTTTTAAAATTTGGATCTGTGTTAAATGTAGTTCCTTCTATCGAACAAAAGCTTGCAACATCGTTGAACAGCCAGTAATTTCTTATTTTTATTTTATATTTCAGGAAGAATTAAATTGGTACTAAAAATCAAACAAAATTAAGATTAATTAAGACGATTCCAGATTTGTACTAGTAAAATTTTTTTTGGTACATAAAAGTCACTAAAGAAGTAATTTTTTTCTTTTTCTGTATGTATTAAAAATATTTCATATTTTCGAATCAGAAAAGCCAAATAGAGCTGAAAAATTTAATTTTTTTTTCAATATTAACCGAACTAGATAAAACTAATATTTTTCCTGGGTAATCAAAAATATTTTGTATTTTAGAGAGAGGTAAATTATTGGTGTTGAAAATCATAAAGATCAAAAAGATGTTTCCAGGTTGAACAGTATAAGAATTTTGGCACAATCGTATATAGCACTTTTAACTGTTTTTAATACAATTCTATATCACAAAGAGGAATATACATATAGAGTGTTTCAGCAAGAATGCAATTTTGAAATTTATTGCTTATTTTGTTTTGTGCAAGTGCCAACCCTGACAGTTTAGCAGCTGTGACATATATTTATTCGTTTATTAAAAATGTAACGCTTATGAAAGAAACCAGCAAACAATGGAAAGAGAAGGCAATTCGTTCAATGGATAATGGAGGTAAGTGAAGTCAATGAAAATGAATAAGTCCAGCCCAGTTCCAGCTACGAATAATGAGCACTTTGTGATCATTGGAAAATACAATCAATTTAAAAATTATATGTTTTGTATAGCTATAAATCTATTACATTTATTATAAAATATCAGTAGTCGCATTTGAAATGACAAAAATTATTTATTTTACTATATAAGAAACTAACATGATGACATCATATATAACAAAATCTTAAAGCGGCTATAGACGATCATAGTCGGTATGTGAACATGGTGTGATGAAAAATAGGGAGAGACTGTTTTGTTATTAGACAGCCTGTCATAGGAAGTATGTTAAGCATTAGTATACCAACAGGCAGTTATTTGTTAGGTGTACTTTGGAGTTTTTCGTCTCACGCGTAACAGTTAACTTCACAGAACTATTGATTTATGGTTTTTCTAACAAATTATTTTGTTGCTACAGTCAGTCACAGGACACTATATCGGCATCTATACACCGATACTCTCCAAATTTGCTTTGCAAAGTATTTATTTAATATAATACAATAAAGTAAAAGAGAAGAGAGGCATTGCCATTATTTCCATATCATTAGGGCAGCTTTTAATTTACTGCCTCTTAAGTTTCTTAATATGACTGCCCAATAAATTTTGCAGATCACACTAACAAACATTCATTATTCGATTTCTATTTTACAAAATTTCTTTAGAAACAAAGCTTCCCATAACAAAAATTATTAAATTATTATATATCAAATACATACATTAATATAAAAAATAAACGCTATTTTACAATTACGCTAGATTGCCATTTTCATATTAAGAATATAGTAAAAGTTGAGAAATAAAAAAGAATAGTTAATAAAAATTATAAAGAACAAGAAAAATTTACTGTTTATGTTGTTGTTTAAGTACATAATTTACCCACCTTACTATAAAGCGTTGTACTGCCCGACCGCTGATTAAAACCATTGCCCTGGTCCGTATAAGTCTTTACCTGTGTATGACGCTGGTCCCGTTCATAATAATTGCGTGGCATTCCATGCGGCGAATGTTGAGCATTTGCCGTTGACATGACACCCGATTTAACTGCAACACCTGCACCACCACTGCCACCGCCCCGCATAATACTACCAGAATTGGTTTGATTGTTAGCATCACGTTCTGTCGTTATCGTGCTAATGCCCTGATTTTCTTTATGAGATCGTCGAGCGGCATATTTTTCTGGTTTGAGAAAGCTGCACATGCAATTGATTGAAATGAAAATTAATTACAATTAATATTAGATGTTACGTTAACTTGTACCTTGGGTATTGTGGACCAAACTGTGTGTAGCAACAATTCCGCCAACAGCCACGGGAAAAGGGATTGTAGCCACCTTTAAATTTACCTGTCACTTGCTCATTTGTTGTACGGCCCCGCGATACTAATACCATATGAAAACCGGTTAAACCAAATATGGGTATTGCTAATATTGTCACAATACCCATTAATACCATGCTAGAGTTGAATAATAAATAGTTTTTTTTTCTTTTAATTAAAGCCGATATACATAATAAAATCGCATGTCATACACTTACGATACTATTGGTGCTGTATGCCGTATGTTTGGCATAGTTTTTAATACATAAAATAAGCATAAGGAAAATATGCTCAGCATGTGTATTGATAGGGAAACCAAAAAGAAAAAGAAAAATCTATAATTACGTCGTCCAATGCAATTATTTACCCAAGGACAGTGATGATCAAATGTCTGGAATTAAAAAAGCGAGTAATACAGAATACATATTTATATGCATAATTCAATTATCTATCAAAACTAACAAGGACTAAATTTAAATCACATACACATGCAAATCAGATTTGTTACTCACTTCTATACAATGATTGCATACTGAACAGTGTGAACATCTTGGCGGTCGGTAAAATTTGCACGTGACACACCATTTCATTTTCACCGTTATGCCATTTATTTCCGCACTTTTATATAGCGGTGCTCGCAGTTCTTCCTCTCGGTCTTCATCAGACGAAGCTGCAAAGTTAAGAAAATTCATTCCATTTTCCTAAACTGTTATATGTCTTAGTTCGAAATTTACCTTTGGGTATCACACCTGGGTCCATAAATGTTGCCAAGGTAAAATTGGTTAACACAAAAAATGTTATAACGCCCTGGTATGCTGGCACCCATGGATGACTCTTTAAGTAATATTGGCAGCTGTAATTGAAACAAGAAAAACATATTTTTATTTTTAATGTAAACTCAAGCAATTAATAAAGTAAGTCTTGATGTGTGTAAAAGTACACATCAAGTTTGACTCGTCAAGTCTTGATATTTTGGGAGAGAGCGGTGAAAAGGGGTAGTCAGTTTTTATATTTTCTTTTGCTTTATCATCCGTAATATATTAAATGAATATTCGGCAATGAAGAGAAACTTGGCATGCCCTTTCGTGTGTGAACGTAAATGCAGGTTCAAAAGAAAGTTGAAGTAAACCTGATGTGTGTAAAAGGGGACTAATTAACAATATAAAGAAGAAGCACATCAGAGCCAGAGATGAGTACGCCTTCAGGATATTTTACGACAGAGACTCGATTAAACGAAGCATTCATTAATGCTTCTACTGGAAATTAGCTCATAAATATACAAAAGGTTTGAGACAAATGTACGATTCCTGATAGTGCGAAAAGCAATATATTCAACATACTCCTCCATGCAAAGGTAAATGATCCTAATGGCTCCTCTCAAGAAACTTCCATAATAATTAAGTTTGCAAAAATTCCATACACCCATACCTAAATACGGGCGGAAAGCGGAACGTTTTTTTCCGCTGAGCGTTAACGCTGAAATGCCATACCTAAACAAAAGCGGCAGCGTTATGTAAAAAAAACAATAAAAACAGGGTTATCAAACAAACAAATTAAACCACCCTGATTATTTTAACAGCTGGACGGACGACATTTGTGATTTTGTTATTGAAATTTTGTACAAATTACAAACGTGCATACATATTTATGTATATAATCATATTGTAAATATTTTCTTACCACCATTTTCTAATACGAAGTGCACAAATTTTTTCTTTTATTATATATTTCACTTTTGTAAATCTTTGCTCTTTTTCTCTGGATACAATTCTCTTCTTTTGCAACCAACTTCATTAGAAAACGCTCTGTCAAAATCGGATTTTCCAATAGCAAAGCGTTGTCGCCGCGTTATTTCGGTATGCTCCATACAAAATGTATGGACATGAGAACTTTTGACAGCTAAAAAACGCTTGCCGCCCGTATTTAGGTATGGGAGATAGTGATCAAAACCTCTCCTATTTATATTACAGTCTCTAAAGCCCTGCCTTACACGACATGTTTTTTACATCTGAGTTGTCAACTTTTTAACTCATATATAATTGTGCATGGCTGTCAAAATTGTTGTTTTACTTACAGAAGGTTTATAATATGCGGCCACAAACATACATGATAGTTGTTTTTGTTATAGTGTTTATTATTTATTTATTTATTTTTTTCAAAATCTGATCTTTGCATTTTGCATATTTGTTGCAGACTCCAAAGTAGATTGTTCAACTGTTACGCTGCCGCCACAAAATGTTTCGTTTTGCGCCGTAAAATGGTTTAGTCTTTTTTTTAAATTTTCTTTAAATTCGAAGATATTAAGTTAGAATATACTATTGAAACTTTATGTATGTTTGTATGTATGTATGTGCATAATTGCTTTCAAATGGTTAAAAGAACATACATACAAATATTGGTATTGTACAGGGTCCGCCAAATAACTTTCTTTTTTTTTTGAAAATGTTATAAAAAAACTACTGAATATTTTCTCAAATTTCTTTTTATATTTGAAAGTACAATCCTTCCGTTTAATAATGGAAAATAATTTCATTCAAATGGCTGCCTTGGCTGGCCATGCAGTAGCCTACACGATGGGTCCAATTTTTAAGCACATTATCGATTGTGTGCAGCTGTATTTCACCAATGGCTTCACGAATATTGATTGTCCTTTAAAGCGTCAATTATCTCTGGCTTGTCGGCGTAACACTTATCTTTGACGGCAGCACACAAATAATAGTTCAACGGTGTCAAATCGCAGCTCCGAGGTGGCCAAACAACATCAGCTCTGCGGCCAGTGTTGTCAGATTAGGGGTTTTCCCCCTAGATTTAGGGGTTTTTTTTCTATTTTGGGGCAGATTTAGGGGTTAATATTCTTTAGGGGGAAATTTGGGGGTAAAAAAAATGTTATTTAGGGGATTTTTAGGGGATTTTCGAATTTATAGTTTGGTAAATAATAGTACATAATTTAACCACTGAGCACGTCGAAGATATGCCGATTTAGAAAGTAATCACGCAAATACAAACATTAAAACATTTTTCTCGTTAAATCAATTTTTATGGTTTTCCTTGAACTGCAAAATATAAATTTTAAAAAGTTGTTCATCTTTACAATGTATTAACAATATGCCAAACAAGGATAATATATACATATATATATATATATATATATATATATATATATATATATATATATATATATAAACAAAAATATAAAAAGGAGTGGGAAGCAGATCAGCAGTTTAACTACCTTTAAATAAAATTTTAAACACAATAAATGCAAAATTAAATTTCAGATTGGTTAGACCCTGTCCAGGGAGACAACTACAAAGCTTTATGCAAATATTGTAATATCATTATGGTGGCTAACAGGAGACCTTTTAGCCACCAACAAAATACGAAAAAACATATTGGATTTGCATCCCAAACAAAAGAAGTACATGTACCCGTAACAAACTTCCTCAAGCTGCCTCTTACAAAAGAAAGACAGATTGCACATATATTTTTTGGGGGCTTTTTATAAAAAAAAAAAAAATAAAAATTTTGGGTGTTTCCGTGCTTTTCGCGTAAGAATGATAGTACCTCAATTCAAATTTAATAGAGATAAGAATGATGAAACCAAATCACTACTTAAACTTTTCTGCTTTAGGGGGTTTTTTAAGAAAAAGTGTAGAATCTAGGGGGTTTCTAAATTTTTTTGGGGGGAAGAAAAAAAATTATCTGACAACACTGTCTGCGGCTGATAATGCGATCTTCAAAAACGGCGCAAAACGTCGAGTATAGCTTCGGCTGTGTGGCACGTAGCGCCGTCCTGTTGAAACCAAATATTGCCAATATCCTCCTCTTCAATTTTTGCGAACAAAAATTCGTTCAACATGGCCCGATAACGATCGCCATTGACTGTAACCACTCCTTGCTCATTTTCGAAGAAAACTGGCCCAATTATGCCTCTGGACCAAAATCCGCACCAAACAGTGACTCGTTTTGGGTGCGTCGGCTTTTCAATGTATGCGTGCGGGTTTTCTGTGCCCCAAATGCGACAATTTTGCTTGTTTACATAACCGCCAAGATCAAAATGAGCTTCATCTGAAAAGATAATTTTTTTTTAGCAAAATCGACATCTTCTGTAAGTCGATCGCTTGTTCAAGCGTATACACAACCATATTCGTTCAGCGGAAGGATAAAACTAATTATCTGTCAAATCAGACATGAGCTAAGTGTTACCATTCACGAAATAAGCACTAGTTGAAAAAAAACCGTTAGATGGCGGACCCTTTATTAAATAAATTTTTTTCCGAACATTTATTTTTGAAGTTTTATGTCATAGGTGAAATGTCCCCCACGGCCCTTGCCAGAGAGACCCTGATAAAATACAGTTTTAATATTTAAGATTCGACCCGGTCGAATATAACGTTTTTACTTGTTTTTCTTTTCTTGGTTTTTCCTTTTGAAGTTCAGTGTTTGTGCAAAATGCCTTCAATTTTTTTTTGTTCTTTTTAAATGCAATTATTTATTTAAATGATCAATAAATATAATATATCATACGATATGTGTTTTGAAAGCATTTTTAATGCAAACATTTTTTTTTATGTTTGTATTCGGTAATCCCGATAATTTGATAATCCGGACCATGGTCTGCAATCAATTATCCGGATAATTTTATAGTCCGGATCACGGTCCGCAATCAATTATCCGGATTATCAAGTTGTTACTGTACTTTAAAATTTTTTATTTTTTTAAAGAAATTATTTACTTATTAAAACATACATTTTTCGATTAGCAGATAGCCTTTAAAAACGTTGCACTTCGTTAAATGCTTCTACCCAAAAAGTATAAATATGAAATTCTATTGCCTAATTAAATGTTTTCAAGTTAAACCCGACAATATTTATTTGTTGTAGGTTAAGCTAATCTATATGCCTGCAATTCATTATGGAACAACAAATAAGTATTTTGAAACATAAAATCCTAAGAATATCACGAATAAATTTAATAAATTTTATAAAAGCGACAATGTTTATTTATTATTTTCATTATTCAAATTGAATGTATTTATAGTTTCAACTATTAACTAAACGAGCGAACTAAAGCAATTAGTAAAACAAAAGCTGTCGGTAACTTTTCTATTAAACGCAAATAATTTCAATAAAATGCATCAATATTTAATATAAACAAAATATATAAACGACAGGAATGTCGCTGTCGGACGGTTCATTGATTGCAATTAATTTAAAAAAAAAATTGAGAATAATTAAAACGCTTATTTTATTGGTTAAGATGATAACAATAATCATTATAATCGATATGACGACAACGATGGAATTGAAATTTACAGGCAAAATTTTTATATGATTTATAAATATTTTAAACACGTCTGATAGCCAATGAATTGTTTATATTTGAATATAAAATATTCACGTCCTAATAATTGTTTGCACTTGAATAAAATATGAATCCATATAGAAATTTTAATTGTTTTACCTAATAAGATGGTTAAGTCAAATGTAACCGCACAACTTGACCAAATTAGGTTTTTAGGACAAACAACGGGTGATTTGTTAGTAACTTCCTCTCTGGCAACACTGTTTTTGGCAGCTCAGCTTTTGTGTAACATGTTACTGTTAAACATGTTCAGTTTGGTCGATAATTAAACGAATAACGCTTGCAGAGTATTGAATTGAATTTTATCGAAATTCATGGTCGGTTAAGAAAGAGCATCGCGCACCAAATTTACATTTATAAACATTAAACCATCAACACGCACAGAGCTCAGATTTACTCGATTTTACTCGCGAGTGAAAAATACTCGCGAAGAAGAGTACTCGAAGATTACGAGTGTTACAGAAAGTTTACTCTCTCGCGAGTGTTCCTTTTTAAAAAGTAAGAGTGGGAGTAAAAATCTTCGAAATAGGGTGAGAGTTTACTCTTAAGAGTAAAATCGAGTGGCAAAATAGAAACTGTTTGTCTTTGCTGACTTGTGTGTGCGTGTGGTTTTTGTGTACTCTTTCAGTCTTCCCATACAGTGCGCGAGTGCGGAGCAATTAGTTGGTTTTATAAAAAAAGTTTTATTATATTTTTAAAAGTTTACTTATATTTTCTATATTATAATGAACAATAAAGACATACATAATACTATACTTGCTACTACACACACATACACACACACGCACACACACAAATCGGCAAAAACAAACAGTTTCTATTTTTCCACTATATGAGGAAGACTGAAAGAGTACTCGGCAAGAGTATAATCTGCTCGATTTCGAGCGTATTTTACTCGCACTGGAAATCGAGCAAAGCATATGCGCTCTTATTCGAGTGGCATAGAAAAATAGAGTACACTCGATATTTTTTTTTCACTCGCAGGAGTACTCGCGCTCGAATTCGAGCGAAGATTTCGGAGCTCTGAACACGCATACGTGAAGTGCAGACAGAGGAAAATATGACTGCTGTATCAGCCAGTGTTGTTGATGACGGCTCAAATGGGGCCTCAAATTTGTTGGAAAGATTTCAGTGCAAAACATTTTGAAATACAGCACGAATTAAGGGCACACGTGCTACCACAACGTCTAACTTCTGGTGAATGTGGTGCAGGTAAAGTTGGATGAAGATCCAGTTTTTTGACGGAAAGTTGTGTTCAGCGGCAAAGCGCAGTCAAAAAAAATACACTATTTGGTGTGGAGTATGAGCCGGTGGCATCATTTTTCAAAGACGATGAAGGCAGGGATGTTACTGTGAATGGCGAGCGCTACCGAGCAGTGACTACAAAATTTTTTTCTTCCCAAAATGGAAGAGCTGGACTTGGCTGGCATGAGTCTTCAACAAGATCGTTCTATCGACTCAAATAAAGATTTTATACAATTCTCCAAATTTTATGTGTTTTTTAATCAAAATCGAAAGCTCTTAAAAAATCCCCCATTACATATCTTTTTTTAGTACACTTGAATACATTTAATTCGTATATAGCAGACATAAAAATAATAGTTTTATATATTTTATAATTCAATTGAAGTATAAACTTTATTAATTTCAGATTCAAGCAACTGTGATGCCTTAAACACATTCACGACAGCAGGCTACCGACTACAGGGCTGCATGTGCCGCTAGCAACACTTGTCGCCGTATAGTTAGCTACTTTACTAATTATTTTGAACGCGGCAGCTACAACGTCAACATCTCATTTTAGTGATGCCACTTTCACATATAAAAAAAAGCGCTTATTCTGAATCTATTTGTAGATCGAAACAAAATTAGTAATAAAAACACTTTATTTGTTTATAACTCTTTATTGTTTTTGCATTTGTAATAAATACATTTTGATGTCCTTTTTTGTTATGGAACTATGGAAATGAGTTTATGAGTTAATTCATTTGGGACCTAACCCTCGTCTTATATCGATAACGGCTATCAAGTATATACAAAATTAGAGTTCAAATGTCGTCGCTTCGAGGTTTTTTTTTTCAAAATAATTGAATTTTGACTTGAAAAGTCACATACAAAATTTAAAAATTTAATAATACTTGCAATAGGTGATTAAATTTGAAAAATATGTCTAACAATAGAAAGACATTTTGGAGTACTTTGATACACATATCGTTTATATGCGTCCTATATTCTAGGAGCTATTACCAAAAAAAAATATATTAAAATATTTCAAAATAATTTTTATTCTTGAAAGGGCTATTACATTTTTTTATTTTTAACAATTTTCATGTTCTTGACCAGTTGGAAAATACTTTTAAACGCTTATTTATTTAAGATGTTTCACTGTGTTGGCAGCACTAATTTATTTATTGCCGCCTATGAAAATAGAAATTAGGCTTGGTTTTCACTATGTCATTTTTGGTGTCAAATTGTCCAAATTGTTGGCAATTGTATGAAAACGGGTTGTCATATGGCGTCATCTATGTTTGCATAACTGACTGCAAACATAGATGACGCCATATGACAACCCGTTTTCATACAATTGCCAACAATTTGAACAATTTGACAACAAAAATGACATAGTGAAAACCAAGCATTAGTTTATGTAGTAAGAATTTTAACGAACATTTTTATATTGCTATATTAAATTGAATTAAGATTCTATAGGCTAATTGTTCGAAATTTTTAATTTTTTTTTTTTAATTTTTTTTGACTTGCCTTTGTGCCTTGGAATATTTATCATGTCTTTCTGAGATTTAAATTAAAAATTTCGAACAATTAGCCTATAGAATCTTAAGAAATTAGTTTATTTTGACTTCAACTACAAAAGTAGCATGGACAACAACCTGCCGTGTTGCCGTGAAAATAATGATTCCCATATAAACACATGCATTATGTTTCTGACAGGTTGTAGTCGGTTGCCTGCTGTCGTGAATGTGTTTAATGCATGAGATTTTCAATTGCGGAAAGGCTCGTGCTTTTTTTCAATAGGATTTTTAAAGTAAGATAACTTACTCACAGAAAATAAATTGCTTCTTCAATTGCAGCAATCATCAGTACTGATTCAGACAAAACCGTGGCACTACCAAGAAAGCACAAAGCCTAGAGCAAGTATACACTTTTTGTTCTCTCATGAGCCTCAATTACATCTCCAAAATATAAAGTTTCATGACGTTTTTATGCGAGAGGCTTCATCGACCGATTCGTCTTTAAATACGAACCGGGTGCCAACGTTCCTGTCAAAAACGAACGGCAAATAACTCGTGATATTTTTATTCCTCATGTCATTTCAAATCATTTCTGTCCCTCTCTACTATCTAGAGAAACCACAGCCCAGGGAAAGGGCTGGGTATAATTAGCGAAGCATCAAGACCCTGTTGAGTTGGACTCAACAAGACCACGAATTATCTCAATAAATGTACCACTAAATTGGCCATTATTTCGTTGGTCTACTTTTAGTGGGGATACGTCCGTCAAATAAGAAATTATTTTTAAACATGAACTGTTTGTTTTTGTAAATAAAATAAAAATTTTCGTTTGGGATTTTCTATTTAAAACAAAAACAAATTTGAGTTTTTTTATTATCGTCTCAATATAAATTCGCAAACGGAAATTTTTATTTTATTTACAAAAATAGGCACTAAATGCCATGTAATTTGTGACACAATAGGAAGCCAATATTTTGGCCATTTCATTGAATTTGTTGTTTCATTTTTATAAAAAGGTTTTACGCCTTAAAAAAAACAATCTCTTAAGCAGAAATGAAAATACGAGGAAAGAAACAGATATTTAAAAGTTTTTTTTTGGACTTATCATCCGGTGACTGCTATTGTTATTTCTTCATTGCTTATTTCTCTTAATTGTTTGTTGACAACTTTGAGTTTTTAATAATAACTTGGCGACTTTCGTTTGCAACTTTTCTATTCTCTCTAATGTTAGGTGCTGCTATTAACAGCGATGCCAAGTTAGCGTATTTCGCGCTATATTTAGCGCTTTTAAACTACCCAAAAGTCTCATTTTTTACCATCAGCGCGTTTAAAAAAAAAAGCGCTAGATTAGCGCTTTTTGGTTTTTAGTTTAGTGCTTTTGGCGCTTTTTTAATACAACTGTTCAGAAAATCGTTTTTGCTTTTATTATAAAATTTTTTGCAACTGCTCTTTTGAAGTTTTTCAGTTTTGCCAACTGATGGATTTGATTATTTAGACTTTGATATTGATTCTTTACTTAACGAATACTGTTGTCTTGGCTACAGTTTTGAAAAATCTTGTTTTGATAACAATATTGAAGAAGTTCAAAAGGAATTAATTAAGCAAAAGCTTATACAATTCACCAGAGCTCTTATTTTTGAAATAAGAATGTTAAAAAAAATATCGTTATTTAGTATCGAAAATATTTTTACAAACAACACTGAAGATGTCATAACATTTATAAAAGAATTTATAAATGTGAAAAGGGAGATAGAAGAAATAGAAAACTGTCTGCACAATTTGAAGTTTGTTGAATGGAAAAAAAGAAAAAACAGAACCGATTTATTTTGGATTGAAGTACATAACTTCAAAAATTCAGTGAATAAAAATCCATTTTTGAAGTTATCAACTTTTATTATTAATATATTATCATTTCCATATTCAAAAGCAGAGGTGGAAAGATCTTTTAGCGTAATGAATTTTTTTAAAACCAAAATAAGAAACAGAATGTGTCTAAATACAGTTAACTCACTAATCCATATAAAATATGGTCTAAAAATTAAAAAATCTTGTTGTTCGGATTGCAAAATACCTGCAAATGTTAGCGCAAAAATTAATTCCAATGAAACATACAGAAAATCTAAATTTTATATGAAAACGGTGTTATGGCCTGAAGATGAAAATGATAATATATTATTCGAAAACGAACAATTTTAAATCGAATTTTGTTAAAAACCGATCTCAAAGGTACAAATTAGCTCTAACTTTTTTTTAACTAATAAAAAAGCATATATTTTAATCAATGTTTTTAGCGCTTTTTAGCGCCTTTTGTTTTATTAATATATAGCGCATTTTAGCGCTTTTTGTTACACTCCTGTGCGCATTTCGATCATAAATAGTTGGCATCCCTGGCTATTAAACTTGCATTTTCCTTCATAGTTATTTGCTCACGTGATCTTCATCAATCGTGCATGAGCATGTTTGGGCGAGTATAAGAGAGTACCGGGTGAGTAAAATGTTCTGGCATGTAATATGAAATTTATGGAAAGCAAACAGAAATGTTAAGTATACATCGATATATTTATGGTTCATAAGCATCGTTCATTTAATTTGTTCGAACTATTTTCGTTTATTTAAATATTTATTTCCCGTTTCATCATCAAGAAATTTTGTTTTTTCTATAAGTTTGATAAAAAAATTCATCAAGAATAACTCCGGCCAACTTAAAAAAATTCGAAAAAGTGAACCAAAAAATTCGAAGAAGTGATTTTTTAAAAAGCTCCGAAATTATATTTGTGATCAGTTACATTAAACACATTCACGACAGCAAGCTACCGACTACAACCTGTCAGAAATAGAATACATGTGTTTATATGGGAATAATTATTTTCACGGCTACACGGCAGATTGTTGTCCGTGCTACTTTTGTGGTTGTAGTCAAATTAAACTAATTTCTATTTTCATAGGCGACAATAAATAAATTAGTGCTGCCAACACAGTTCAAAATCTTAAATAAATAAGAGTTTAAAAATATTTTCAACTGATCAAGAATATGAAAATTGTTAAAAATAAAAAATGTTATAGCCCTTTCTTATTTTGTAATTTTTTTTGAGATCTCTCGGCTTTTATTTCTTATTTATTTTATTTAGTTTTTTTGCTAGAACTCCTAGAATATAGGACGCATTTCAAAGTACTCCAAAATGTCTTTCTAATGTTAAGACATATTTTTCAAATTTAATCACCTAATGCAAGTATTATTAAATTTTGAAATTTTTTATCTGACTTTTCAAGTAAAAATTCAATTATTTTGGAAAAAACCTCAAAGCAACGACATTTGAACTCTAATTTTGAATATACTTAATAGCCGTTATCGATAAAAGACGTGAGCTAGGTCACAAATGAATTAACTCATAACCTCATTTCCATAGTGCCATAACAAAAAAAAGGACATCAGAATGTATTTATTACAAATGCAAAAACAATAAAGAGCTATAAACAAATAAAGAGTTTTTATTATTAATTTTGTTTCGATCTACAAATAGATTTAGAATAAGCGCTCTTCTTTTTATATATGAAAGTGGCATCACTAAAATGAGATGTTGACGTTGTAGCTGCAGCGTTCAAAATAATTAGTAAAGTAGCTGACTTTACGGCGACAAATATTGCTAGCGGCACATGTAGCCCTGTAGCCTGCTGTCGTGAAAGTGTTTAAAGCATTAGTGTTCTCGATTGTTTTGATAGGACTCGAAAAGCTGCATCAGACACGGCTTATCACGTGAGAATCGCATGATTCATTTATACCAGTTTGAAAATTTTAAATAACAGTGACTGATCAAACCCTTATTAGACTTTTAAGCTCGAAGAACTACAACACATCAGAGAAAGTGTCAAATTTATAGATATTTTGCAAAGATTAACCAAAATGTTAAAAATTCCTTTTTAACTTCTATAGGAATTTTTTCAAAATCCGTAAAGAATTCTGCCACATATTTCGGTAAAGATTTCGGCATTTCTGCAGGCAAAGAGTTGCACATTATTGTTAATTTCATATATGATTTTCGGTCGTTTTCTGGTCAACCACCGATCGTATTTGGCATCAAATTTTTTTTATTAATATAATATAAATAAGTGTTTGCAGATGTGAACCTGAGCCTGAATAAAAATTTTTGGCTTAATAACAAAAACAAATTTTTTAAATTGTTTTTAGTTAAATTCTACGAAAAAAACGGCTCTTTCGATATCGTGAAGTAGACTGCAAATATAACTGTAAATATAATAACATTTTCTTTACTCAGAGTTTTCTGCAGCGCGATTCACTCATTGAGAAAATTTTTTTCGGAAAAACAGCGCTGCCATACATATAAACAAATTTGTTTTGCAAAATGGTAGTACTGCAGCGGTTTTTTATGCTTTGCTTTGTTTCCTTGATATTTTGGATATTACATATTTTAAATTATTTTTAAAGAATTTGTGACAATAATAACAGATGAAATGACACTTCAACTTTGTGTGAAACCTATCGGCAATTCAGCTCAATTTTGTCTGGACAAAATATAAAATTAAACCAATTCAAGTTGAGAGTTGTTCGTAAAATATTTTTTCTCTCTCAAGAAGAGAGACGTCAAACTGTCAACGGACAAAGATTTTGTTCGAACAACATGGGTGAATTCGCCTTAAATCATACGATGATAAAAAATAAACATTGATGAAATCTTTCTATTACCGATGTTTTCAAGATAAACAACTATTAGAGGATTCAAACTGCAGTCATAAAGTCAAATGTCATAAAATAATTGAACGAATACATATGACTGGTGTGAACAACATGTCATAATTTACAGTGCTACCGGGTTTTTCAATAAGAGCGCTACAAAAGTTTTTTTAAATAAAACAAAAACGGTTTTGGATATCAATGAAATTCTTTATTCCTGTGAAAGTACGTTCGACGTCATTATGAATGGAACTCGATTTATTTTGCATGGCCACTACGGGCACGCTTGCAGAAGTCCAGACGCTGAACCCAATTTTCGACGGTTTTCAAGCATAAATCGGCCGGTACTGCTGAAATTTCACGTACGATATTCGTACGAAGTTCATCAATCGTCGCTGGCTTGTTGGCATAGCCCATAGACTTGACGTAGCCCCACAGGAAATAGTCCAAACTTGGTTTCCAATAAATTGATTGTGGCATTCGCTGTGTGGCTTGTGGTGCCGTCCTGTTGGAACCACATGTCCTCCAAGTCCATATCATCCAATTGGGGCCAAAAATATTCGGTTATCATTGAACGGTAGCGATTCCCATTCACAGTAACGTACCGGTCTTGATCATCACGGAAGAAGTACGGCCCAATGACGCCGCCGCCCCATAAACCACATAAACCAATGATGACTCATGGAGTACGTGTGTATTGCTGTCTGACCAATAACGCATATTTTGTTTACTGACGAAGCCATTCAGCCAGAAAGGAGCCTCATCGCTGAAGATGATTTTTCGATGAAAATCCGAATAATTTTCAAGTTTTTGCTCAGCCCAATTCACGAACATACGACACTTCTGGTGGCAAACCTTACTGAAGAGAAATGTCAAAAGAGCGGCAAGAAATATGGCGTCGTTTTCTGTGCCTGTCGCTCTACTTTTGTAGCGTCCCTGTTGAAAAAACCGGTATTTCTAAAAACGTTCCGCTGATAAGAAAATAACATATTTTTAATTATTTGCTATCAAAAAAAAAAAAACTAAAACAGTCGTAAAAACTTCTCATATCTCCACTTTTTTCTAAACTATAAAATATTTCTTCAGTCCCACAACATTCTCAAAATATATTTGTATGTATAAACAAGGAACAGCTGTTGACGGTGATATATTTTTTTGGCGCCGGCAAGTGAGAAAACGTTCAGTGGCTGCCAGTTACAAATTTTTCACTTGTATATTTTTATTCTTTTGCGGTTTAATTATTTTTATATTATAAATATGTCATTTAATGTAAAAATATAAAAGTGTGAATAGTTTGTAAACGGGTTTTTATTGTTGTATCATATACATACATATAAGTAAGGGCGGTTAATAAGCAACTTCTCCTTCTCGATTAAAACTTTTTCGGCTCAGATTTCCAGAGCTATTTTATGACAAAACATTAAAAATACATGTATTATGACATTATACCACATAGCACATTGTGTGAATTTCCCAAATGTTGTATCCCTAAGGCCAATTCGAATTGTGCATATCTGGCAGCAATCCAATATTAAAAAAAAATGGAGAGCGTGAGCAAAAAATTTTTTGTAGCGGCCGTGCAAGACTGCAAGTGAAACTTTTAATCCCATCTCCCATATTTTAAACCAAAGAATAACCAGAAGAGTTTGTGCCGTAAACGCTTTCTAGAATGTTATTGTCCTTAAAGAACTATTCATAAATAAATGTCTGTGAATAGAGATACAACAGTATATTTCTATGAGACTCAAAATTATGGTTTTTGTTCAAGTTGTCGCTTTAGGTCATGTCCCTATTCTTCGTAATGCAAGTAACTACAACAGCAGGCAGGCTAATAAGCTTTAAGGATAATATTACTCGTGCATAATGAAAGTGACACATTTTTGCAATAGATAAAAGAAGCGAAATTAAAAGAGCATGAGGAAAAAAACAAAGCTTAATTTTATAGTCAAACAACTTAAACATACTCGTATCTGAAGATACATTTCATTTCTTAAAACTTTTTCTTTAAAATAAAGGAATAAACTACAAAATTTCTTATGTGTACAAAAGAAATTGGGTCGTATTAAGATTTCAACAAAGAACGATTTATGTGCTTATACACATATACATAACGCTCCTTTATTGCAACATAGTCATATCTCAGCAAAGGTCAAACTTAAGCTTTCAGATATGATTGCACAAAATATATTTGGTTATAACACCGGCTCAAAATGAGATATTTATTATGGTGATTTTTTTAAAATATGCAGATGGCATGCAAGAGCACTTTTGTTTAAATAAGAAAAAATTTTAATTTTCTGAGATATGACTATGTTGCATCAAAGGAGTGATATGCACGTTGCTCTTTTTCATTTACTTGGCTATAATATATGAAATGTTATCCTTTTTGAATGTCTTTTTTTGAGCTTTCCTTTCTATACTCTCCAAAAAAGAATTGGATGGTATATCACTTTGTCATTCCGTTTGTAACGCAGCGAAATATAGTAACTCTATAGGCCCAACCATAATATGCATAAGCAATTGAAATTTTTTTTTTACCAATCCTAGTCTTCATTAGGTATAAAGTCGTTTTATTTAAGAAAAATTTAAAATTTGCAACCATTTTGGTCACTTTCATGTACTGCAATATATTGCATGTACCGAAAAAACTTTAAATTTCCCAACCCTGGAAGTGAAATTTTAATTTTGTTTGTTTTTGTTTTTGGCAATGCAACTCTTTATGAGGTATAAAGTAGTATTATTTAAGAAAAATTTACAATATTCAACCATTTTGGTCACCTTCCTGAACTATAAAATATTGCACTTGTCCAACCCTGGATTCGAAATTTTGATTTTTTTTTTTTTGGAAATTTTTGATACCAATTTCGTTCTTCCTAAAATATAAAATAGTTTTAGTTAGCAAAAAAAAAACAACGTCAATTGCCTTTTTGGTTACTTTTATGTATAAAACAAAGTTCAATTTCCCAACCAGGGAAGCGAAATTTTAATTTTTAAAATTTTTTTATCAATGCAAATCTTCATAAGGTATAAGGTAGTTTTGTTTAAGAAAAACTAAAATTTTGTAACCAGTTTGGTTATTACATGTACTACAAAATATTGCATGTACCAAAAAAAACTTTCATTTTCCCAACCCTGGAAGCGAAATTTTAATTTTTTTTTTTGGCAATGCAACTCTTCATGAGGTATAAAGTAGTATTATTTAAGAAAAATTTCAAATGTTTAAACATTTTGGTCACTTTCATGTACTATTAAATATTGCACTTATCCACCCCTGGATTCTAAATTTTATTTTAGAATTTTTGATACCAATTTTGTTCTTCCTTAATTATAAGACAGTTTTAGTTAGCAACAAAAACAGCATCAGTTGCTGTTTGATTACTTTCACGTAAAAAAAATATGCAATTTCCCACCCCTGGAAACAAAATTTGAATTAAAAATTTTTTTTTTTTGGCCAATGCAAATCTTTATGACGTATAAAGAGGTTTTGTCAAAGAAAAACCTAAAATTGTTAACAATTGTAGTTACTACATGTACTACAAAATACGGAATGGGCCGAAAAAAAAAATTAATTTTTTTAGTTTTTAATAGACCATTGAGGCTTCCCAAAAGCACGAAATAGCTTTAATTTACAAACATTAAAAAAAATAATTAATTTTTGTATAAATTTTGCGTCGAGAAATAGGTGTAAGCTTCCCAGCTCTGGAACTATACTTCAGATCTTTCTGAATTTCAATATTTAAGTTCATTTCCAATCCAACGGTCCAAGAACGAAGTTTCTAGCTCTTCTGGGGGCTTGGGAAAACCAAGCCCCAAGTCACGTACAGACGAACATCGCTCAATCGTCATCGCTATTCATAAGTATCCAGAATATATATTTACTTTATGGGGTCCTATATTGAAATCGAAGATATTACACACGGAATGACAAACCTATATATACCCTTCCACTTTTTTGTGAAGGGTATACAAATTTAGGAAAAGCCTGTCAAATGCATAAGTGTATAAAAAGAGACTTTTAGCTGGCCATATTGTATTTAAATGAACTTAAAGACTATCGACGCATGGTTGCAAATTTATGTAACGTTTCTGCTTTTTATTTCATTTTGAAAAGTAACAAAAAAAATCAGCTGTGTAATCACATGCTACTGCTACTTCACTCCATGATCTTTCCTTTACATTTTTATTACAGTAAAAAGCATCAGTCCTATCGTGCAAACATTTAATTTTTTCAACTTTTCCTATAAAATTGACAATAAATAAATTTTCATCCGCTCCTTCCATTTCAAACAAATAATAAATAAAAACAGCTGATTCTGTACGGAAGGTGCGCTCAGTTTCGTACTTTGCTAAAGCAAATGACATTTGACAAAACTTGACGGAAAAGTTTACTTAAGAACCGATGATGCTTCGGCAGACACATTTCTTTATCTTGTTGATGGCCTTGAATCGAGAAGAGTAAAATTAGTGCAAAAGCAATCAATAACCGCATAAAGTACTTGCTCACAAGGACGATTATGCTGAGGAGGTACCCTACAAGCTTTTAAACCGTTTTTTTGTTCAAAGTTAATTTTCACAATTCGCAAACATTTTTCTAGCGATTCCTAATGATTTGCCGAACTTTGTTGAACAGAAATGTATACCCAGTTTCACATGTTCAGCTGTCAGATGCAATTAAAAATAACATCCTTTATTTTCTATACCTCCAACAGTAAACCTAACGCATGAAATCGACATCATACAATTAATTAATTTTATCAATAAATCCTTTTTATGAAAGTGGAAAAATATCAATTTATTAAAGAGTGTTAATGAAATTAAAGAACTCATGAGATCAAGTGGCATATTTAGAATTTATTAATTAATTTTCCTGCTATAAAAAAACGATTTTATCTCTGATTACTACTATTTCACGCTGCTCAAGTTTATCGTGTTTAAGAAACTTTTTATGAAAGAAAAGTTGTTGAGAGTACGAACGATGATGGTAAACTTTGTATTTGCAACATGACGAATTCATGAAAGTTATTGGCATATGTGAATGTAAAAATGTGTGTCCATCCATAATATTAATGTTTTTGCAAAGTTTTTGTTTCACAATTTCTATATAGATATATACAGGGTCCGCCAAATAACTTTTTTTTTTGAAAATGCTATAAAAAAACTACTGAATATTTTCTCAAATTTCTTTTTTTATTTGAAAGTACAATCCGTCCGGTTCATAATGGAAAATAATTTCATTCAAATGGCTGCCTCGGCTGGCCATGCAGTAGCCTATAATTTTTAAGCTCATTATCGATTGTGTGCAGCTGTATTTCACCAATGGCTTCACGAATATTGTCCTTTAAAGCGTCAATTGTCTCTGGCTTGTCGGCGTAACACTTATCTTTGACGGCACCCCACAAATAATAGTCCAACGGTGTCAAATCGCAGCTCCGAGGTGGCCAAACGACATCAGCTCTGCGGCTGATAATGCGATCTTCAAAAACAGGGTGCAAAACATCGAGTGTAGCTTCGGCTGTGTGGCACGTAGCGCCGTCCTGTTGAAACCAAATGTTGCCAATATCCTCCTCTTCAATTTTTGTGAACAAAAATTCGTTCAACATGACTGTAACAGCCACTCCTTGCTCATTTTCGAAGAAAACTGGCCCAATTATGCCTCTGGACCAAAATCCGCACCAAACAGTGACTCGTTTTGGGTGCGCCGGCTTTTCAATGTATGCATGCGGGTTTTCTGTGCCCCACATGCGACAATTTTGCTTGTTTACATACCCGCCAAGATCAAAATGAGCTTCATCTGAAAAGATGATTTTTTTGGCATAATCGGCATCTTCTGTAAGTCGATGGCAGGCCCACTTAGCGAAGCGTAGTTCAAGTGTATACACAACCATATTCGCTCAGCGGAAGGATAAAACTAATTATCTGTCAAATCAGACATGAGCTAAATAAGCACTAGTTGAAAAAAAAACCGTTAGATGGCGGACCCTTTTTGTGTGTGTATGTGTGTCTAGATCTTTTCCTATTTAAATCAAAAACTTAATTTTTCGACATTTCAATTATGGTTATTTTAGAAAATATGCAGTTTCTTTAGTATAAAGTAGACACTAGGGTGTCGATAGACATTTCGCCATAAAACTTCAAAAATAATTGTTCGGAATAATTAAATGTAAAATTTAGTTAAATTTTTAATTTAATTTTTTTTTTGATAGGGTCATTTAGGGGGCAAAGGGGAAGGAGGGGTAAGGTAGAGTAGTACCAGGTCACGTCTTAGTTTCGTCATTAAATATTAAAAATATTATTTTAAAGGAAGTAAAACAATTTGTTAAATTTTTACACTATTTTTTCATATAATAACGCCCACTAAAGGAGGCGGGGTTCAAAAATTATTTTTATTTTTTATTTTATGGCCCCAAGTTTGACGCTTTGAATGGCAGTGCAGTACTTGGGTGACAAGTGGTTTCAATAAGACAGTATCACATGCCACACAGCACGCGAAACAATGGGCCAGTGGAGAGGCGGGTTCAGTGAACAGTTTATTTCACGTCTGGGTCCAGTCAGTTGGCCGTCTGCGATTTAACTAACGCCTTTAGACTTTTTTGTGGGGCTATGTTAAGGCTCATGTCTATAGATACAAGCCCGTATGATACCGACCGATATGTTGGAGAGTATGACAAAATTGGACCCAGAGTATGAATCATTTTAGGGATAGCCGCTGTCAACATTTACATGAAAGCATCTTCAAACATTGAATTATGTAGATCGTTCTATCGATTCAAAGAAATTTTTCGTACTTCTCTCTAAATCGTATGTGTTGTTTTTTGTAACCAATTGCGAAACTTCTTAAGAAATCACCTATTAAACATGTATTTATGTATTTGTATAGCAAATGACTACATATTTGTAAATCCTAGACACTAGCCCCCTTCTTCCTAAAAATTATGAGAGTCTAATAATAGCGTAATAAAACAAAATTTCATATGAAATTTGCTCTATTACACTCTTATAAGCCTCTCATAGTTTTTATGAATAAGGGGGTAAATGAATATCCATTTAATAATGCATTAGTTTTAAAATTACACAATAACTAGTGAATAAGTGAAATATTAAAAGTAGAGGCGTAACGAACGAATGTTTACGTGGGAGTGTGTGAATGAGTGCTTTATGTTGGATATGCGCATTTGCATTCGTTAAAATTAATTCAAACTTCATAATAAATAAAAATTTGCTTATATTCTGTAGAAAATTATCCTGTTGCTACTCGTATATTGTTGCGAATGTACTTTAAAAATTAATAAAACAAAAATCGAATGGATGAAAGAGACGCTACAATATTTTCCCAAGGTTTTTTTTTTCTTTTTTTTTCAAATAAGAAGAATTAAAAAATGTTGCAGTTATTAAGTAGTAAATGAGTGGAGGCGGTGCTGGCTAAACAAAAGAGAAAATTAATATTTTTATACAAATCCGTTTGTATCCTTTGAGTACTTAAGCATTCAACAGAATTATTTATGGAAATATGCAATTAAGCCAGTAATTAAATACTTTTATTGTTCCAAATACTGTTTATTAATTAATACAATAAGCGAGAATTTTATATTCAATCGAAACGTGTACTTAAATTGTACCGAAACGCTGATTAATTTATTAAACCAGTAATCAAGTAACCGAGTTATAGAGACCGAAACTTCTAACTAAATGGATTTGAAATTTCATCATCTAATTTCAATTCTGATAAAGTATGTCGATTGCACTGGGTTTAGACAACGAGTAACAAATAATTTTTGTGCAATTGGACCGAAAAAGGTGATTTAGATTTTTACAAAGCAAATGTCAGTCTTCGCTGAATAATAAACTATTTTTGTGGTTTTCAGAATTCAATTTGAAGTGGCTCTGAAGCAGTTAACACGAAACAGAGGGTCCTGCGTTAGAATCCGCGCTCAGTCACGAATAGTAAATATATATAAAAATATAAAATGTAATAAAAAGAGCAGAGGAGCGGCACCCTCCTTCGTCGGCTCTGTAGCAAAAAATTACCCGGCAAAGTAAGAGGTTGAAATAGCTACAAAAAAAAACTCTATCTTCATCTGTCCCCTCAATAGTGTCCTCTCTTTTCTAGTTCCGGCGCAATGCACTGCATATGTAGGAGTCATTTTTTCGTGCTGGTCCGAGTAAAAAACAATTAAAAACGTTATATTCGACCGTGTCGAATTTTAAATATCCTCCAAATATTGAGTAATTTAAAAAAATTTTAAATCTCTATTTTGACAGAGTCATTCCGGATAGGGTCGTGGGACAGACGTCTCACCTCTGCCAGATCAGAGAACATTTCAGCTTCTTATAGGCTTAAGGAATACAAATTGTTCAATATTTACACAATTTTTGCATATATCATACGTCAACGCCCATTAAAGGGGGCGGGGTCCAAAAATACACTATATCATGTATCGTGCTGGATCGTTTTAGACTTCATCACTGATCAAGAATATATATATATATATATATATATATATATACATATATATATATATATATATATATATATATATATATATATATATATATATATATACTTTATGTTATCCAATTCTGGAGGGTATTAAACCTATATTTTGTCAGGGGTCTCTCTGGCCGTGGAGGAGACATTTCACCTTTGCCATAAAACTTTAAAAATAAATGTTTGGGATAATTAAATGGAAAATTTATTTTTAATTTTTATTTTTTTTATAGGGTCATTTAGGGGGCAAAGGGGGAGCAGGGGCTAGGGCAGAGTAGTACCAGGTTACGTCTAAGCTTCGTCATTAAAGCTTAAAAATTTTATTTTTAAGGGATGTAGGCTTGAGTAAAACAATTTGTTAAATTTTTAAACTATTTTTGCATATAATAACGCCCACTAAAGGAGACGGGGTCCAAAAGTGGACTATATCATGTTTTCTACAGACGAACGTAAGGACATTGCTAGACCGTCTTAGACTTCATCACTGATCAAGAATATATATACTTTATGGGGTCCAATTCTCTTTGGAGGGTATTAAAACTGTATTTTGGAGTGGTCACTTTGGCAAGGGCTGCGGGGGAGACATTTCACCTTTGTCATAAATCTTCAAAAATAAATGTTCGGAATAATTAAATGTAAAATTTATTTTTAATTTTTATTTTGGAACGAAGTTCCTTATGGGACAATGCGGAGGGGTACCCTAACCGGGAAAAAAACGTCCGTAACGTAAGATTTTTTGTTTCTAAATCAATGTTTAAGACGTATGAATAATACGATTTCATACAAACAAATATTAATCATACGCAGCCGTGCCGTGACAGAATTCAATTTCGTTTAGGAACAAATTGATTCTGTATTTTCGTTGGTCGGCGAAAAAAAAAATCATAATGAAAAATGTATACCCGAATAATTATTTTCTTTATACCTCGAATAGAACTTAAAATTAATATTTTTATAATAAGGAACTTCGTTTCTATCCGGTGTCCTACGACACCACACATCTTGTTTTTATAGGGTCATTTAGGGGGCAAAGGGGGAGGAGGGGCTAGGGCAGAGGGGTACGAGGTTTAAGTAAAACAATTTGTTAAATTTTTACACTATTTTTGCATATAATAACGCCCACTGAAGGGGGCGGGGTTCAAAATTTAATTTTTTAATTTCTTTGACATAAAAATATATCATTTGCTCAACAAAATTACAAAAAGACTTTAAATATTATGTTGTTTTTTAAAGGTTGGTTAAGTTCTTATTAGGGGAACTTTTTCCCCTCTGGCCCGATTCAGCCCATTTTCGAGTCTAGATATTTTCATTATGTATGAATTTTTATTAGTCGAACTTTCTTATGTAAATTGTTAATTTTTTCAACGGGCTTAAGTGCGAATCTGCATGACTGCAAATGATTTTTTTATTATTTTTTAATAAATGAATTTGTTCAAATTCTATTTATTATTATACCCTCCAAAAAAGAATTTGGAGGGTATATTCACTTTGTCATTCCGTTTGTAACGCAACGAAATATCCATCTCAGACCCCATAAAGTATATATATTCTTGATCAGTGATGAAATCTAAGACGAACTGAGCATGTCCGTCCGTCCGTCCATCTGTGGAAATCACGATTCAGTCCAAACGAAAAGAGCTAGACTCTTGAAATTTGGCATAAATATATTTTAAAACTTAGAGCAGGTTAAGTTCGAAGATGGGCTAAATCGGGCAAGAGGGAAAAAAGTTCCCCTAAGAAGAACTAAACCAACCCAGAAAAAACAACATAATTTTTAAAGTTTTTTGGTTATTTTGTTAAGCAAATGATATATTTTTATGTCAAATACGGTCCAACGCCTTTAACTTGGAGCCATTAAATAAAATAAAAATATGTTTTGACCCCGCCCACTTTAGTGGGCGTTATTATAGGCAAAAATAGCATAAAAAGATAACAAATTGTTTTACTTAAGCCTACATTCCTTAAAAATAACACTTTTAAGCTTTAATGACGAAGCTGAGACGAAACCTGGTACTACTCTGCCCTACCCCCTCCTTCCCCTTCGCCCCTTAAATGACCCTACCAAAAAAAATTTTTTTTTTTAAATTTTGTATATAATCATCCCAAGCATTTATCTTTAGAGTTTTATGACTGCCGATTTCTGCCCTACCCCCCCCCCCTCTTCCTTTTCCCCCAAAATGTCCCTACCAAAAAAAAAATGTTTCTTAAATTTTGTATATAATCATCCCAAGCATTTATCTTTAGAGTTTTACGACTCCCGATTTCTGCCCTACCCCCCCCCCCCCCCTTTTCCTTTGCCAACAAAATGACCCTACCAAAAAAAAATGTTTTTTTTAAATTTTGTATATAATCATCCCAAGCATTTATCTTCAGACTGCCTGTTGCTGCCCTACCCCCTCCTCCCCCTTTGCCCACTAAATGACCCTATTAAAAATAAATATACATATATTTTCATTTTGTGTATCCCAAGCATTTATTTTTACAGTTTTATGTGTATCTGTTTCTGTCTTACCCCCTCTCCCCCTTTGCCCTCTAAATGACCCTATCAAAAAAAAGAAATTTTAATTTTGTATATAATTATCCCAAGTATTTATTTTTAGAGTTTTATGACAAAGGTGAAATGTTTCCCCCAGAGCGACCCCGCCAAAATACAGTTTTTATACCCTCCAAAGAGAATTGTGATGAAGTCTAAGACGGTCTAGCAATGCCCATACGTTCGTCTGTGGAAAACATGATATTGTATATTTTTAAACCCCGCCCCCTTTAGTGGGCGTTGACGTACGATATTATATAAAGGAACTCTGTCCCACCAAGTTAAACATTTCAAATTCACTTACTAAATATTTGGAGGGTATTTAAGATTCGACCCGGTCGAATATTACGTTTTTACTTGTTTTTATATTAAGATATTTTTCAATAATCATCAAACCAGCAGAACGGATCGGTACTGATTTCGAGGCCGCTACGCTTTTCATTTGGACTGGATCGCGATTTCACAGACGGACGGACGGACATGCTCAGTTCGTCTTAGATTTCATCATTGATCAAGAGTATATATATACTTTATGGTGTCTCAGATGGATATTTCGCTGCATCACAAAAGGAATTACAAAGTGAATATACCCTCCAATTCGTTTTTGGAGGGTATAAAAATTATTTCGTCTCCATAATAGAATAGAATTTTACTACTTTAATTTTTAACACATAAACAATAAATATATGTAAATTATTAATTTAAACAGAGGAACGTAAATTTTCATAGCAAAATATATTTTAATCACAAGGCAATAAATTGTCTTGTATTCGGCAAGATTTGCACTAAAACTGCCCTTTACGAATGAAAAAGTGGAATTTTAGCATGAAAAATATTGAACAAAACATCCAACTACTATTTATATACTCGTACTGTGGTCATAATGTTTTTGACAACTCAAAATTAACCACATAAGTCAGACTAGTCTATTATAAAAACCCATTTTTAACGCATTCGTCTAGACACAAGTCGTTCGTCTGAAACTTTACATGTGTCGTAAAAACAGGCCATAACACCAAAAACTATTTTATATGTGAATGCATAAGAATAAATTGAGGTCAAGAGCATTAGACTGACAGGCTAGTAATGCCACCTACTAGTCACCTGCCAGCCAACACAACAGATTCGTTACGAAATTATGATTTTCTACATCCGAACTGGTATTAATTGATTAATCATGAATTGAAGTAATCAAATATATTGACGAATATAATAAGCTAATACAGTGAAACTTCGTTATAAGGAAGAACTTAATACATATAACGTATGTTTTATTGAGGCCCTTGAGAAAACCTCTTCATTGCAAAGTTTATCTTACAAAATACAATATGGCTATAATGAACAAATTCTGAGCAAAAAAACCTCTATATAGCGGAATATTCCTTCAAATGCCTCAACATAACGAAATCTCAATAAATCCTAAATGGCAGAGTCCCGTTATAAAGGGTGTGTTTTTATGATTTTTTTTTTTTTATACGAATCACTCTGTTGTCTGACATCTGTTTTGACAGTTTAAAGTGACGTCTTTACTCTGTATTGTTTGGCAAATCATCATGAACAGGTTAACTCCAGAATAACGCTTCCAAATCGTGGAAATTTATTTTCAAAAACAGTGTTCAATTAAAAATGTTTATCCGTTTTTTTACCGCAAAATTCTCTTCAGTGATGAGGCGCATTTTTGGTTGAATGGATATGTCAACAGGCAAAATTGCCGTATTTGGAGCAAAGATAATCCACACGCCGTTCAAGAAGTACCAATGCATCCCGATAAATGTACTGTTTGGTGCGGTCTATGGGCTGGTGGATTCATCGGTCCTTATTTCTTTAAAAATGAGGAAGGACGACGCGTTACCGTGAATGGAAATCGATACAGAATCATGATCATTGAATTTTTGGTTCCAAAACTTCAAGATATGGATGTAAACGAAATGTGGTTTCAACAGGATGGTGCCACTTGTCATACTGCGGGCGAAACAATGGATTTATTGAAAGAACATTTCAACGACAACATTATTTCGAGAAATGGACCGGTGAATTGGCCTCCGCGTTCGTGTGATTTGACGCCACTCGATTATTTTTTGGGGGGATACTTGAAATCATTGGTTTACGTGGATAAACCAGCAACGATTGACGCTTTGGAAACCAGTATTCAACGTGTCATTGCTGAAATACGCCCTCAAATGCTTGAAAAGGTGGTCGAAAATTGGACCTCCAGAATGGCCTTTGTGCAAAATAGTCTTGGCGGCCATATGCCCGAAATTATATTTAAATGTTAAATGACAAGAAATTATCTACCAAATAAAAAAAATTTTTTTTGACCATTTCATAATTTGGCATGTGTTTTATTTAAATTTCAAATCAGCAAGCTCTTATAAAAACACCCTTTAAAAACAGCAAAGTCTAAATGCAATGGGGATATCCATTTCGAGGTCCCCTACTTTTTTAAAGAAAAAAAAACCAGAAAAAATTCAAATTTAATGGAAAATGTTTATTATCATTTGAAAGAACATTCTTTGGCACTTATTTTTTGAAGATGATGTCTATCAAATGTTGGCCGTTGCTACGTCACAGATGGCCCATCCATTGAGTTCAATTTACGGTGACTTGTTCGAGCATTTCGACTGGTAACTGGCGAATGACATTCGTGATGTTTTATTCCAAGGCGTGAATCGAAGCGTTATTGTCCGCATAAGCTTTAGACTTTACATATCCCCACAGGAAAAAGTCTAACGGAGTGACATCACACGATCTTGGTGGCCAATCGACCGGCCCAAAACGTGAAATTATGTGTTCACCGAAATGTTCTCGCAATCAATCCATTGATTGATGCGATGTGTGGGAAGTGGAGCCGTCTTGCTGAAATCAAATGTCGCCGAGATCACGAGCTTTAATTTCAGGTATCAAATGTCCGAGTTGCTGCGAACGGCGCCGAATCGACTCTCCACGGTCTTCGTGGACAGCGTGCTGGTCGTCGTGGTCTATTCGGTCGAATATTATCTAATAATGAATACTGGGTCTCAAAATGGGTGATAGTGTTGCGAATGGTACGCAAATTAGGCCGATTATGTGGACCATAAGTTGAGCGAAGTGCACGAAACGCATTCCTTACAGAACGTGATTTTTCGTAATAAAGTTGAACGATTTGTAAACGTTATTCAGGCGTAAGTCTTTCCATTATGAAATGCCAAACAATACTAAACAAAAATAACATGACAGCATGACACGTGATCAGTCAAAAAAGGCTATTGAAAAAAGTATCTCTACTTGAATCACCCATTATTTACAAGCGCATTTGTAAAGCCTCTACACACAGAAAAAAATCACTGTAAAATCGTAAAAAACAACGTTGATTTTAAATTTTTTGGCTAAAATTTTGCTTCATAGGTGTTTAATTTTAATTCAAACTGTTTTAGCGTAAAATAAAAACAATATTCCCTATCATGAATAATTGAGGGGACAGATGAAGAAAGATGAGAAGATAGAGAATTTTTTGTAGCTACCCTGCAGGAGGATAAGCGTTAATTGTCTTTAAGCTACTGATACGATTACTAGTATAGCAAGCACTAGTTCAAAAGGTGATTGAACATATACAGAAAAGTACTAGTACTTCAAGTAGTTCATTTGTAGATTGATTTGACTTGTAGAATTTCATATTACTTTCTGATCATGTTTTAAAGCGAATTGCTAACTCGCATTTTTATTTATTTTCTTTTTAATTGTTACAATTTTTAAACAAATTCAAATTTGAAACAAAGAATAGTATTAGAACACTTTGCCACCTGCATATCAGTTTATTTATTCGATAATTTATGTAAGTAAGCTGCAGTTTTCTTGTGTGTTAAAAAAGTGACTTTTAAAAATATAAATAAAATTAAAAGCTAATTTTAAAATTTTTTAAACGTTTTTTTTTTTTTTGTTAATATTTATGTTCATATGGAAAATCAGCGATCTTTTTTAAAATAATAAAAACTGATATGTGTATTGTATGTTCATTAGTTTGGTGGAGTACCAAACGTAACTCAAGTTGTACAAGGTGCTAGTGGATTGAGTGTGCCCTGAAGGAACTTTCCATTTCCTCTTATAAACAAAGAATTGATGAATCAAAAATTGCTTGTGAAGACAAAGACTTAACAAATTTGATTGGGTTTAAAAAACCAATAAATATAGGGATTTTTTTATATATAAAACAGAGGCCAAATTACCGCATTCGATATCGATCGAAATTTCAATACATTTTATATTCGAATTTCGATCGATATCGAGTGCCGTAATTTGCCGCCAGTTCTTAATGCAGAACTGATTGTACTAGTATCCGATTAGAAGAAATTATAGTAGTACTCATCTAGTACTAGTATCCCCCTAGTTTCCATCTAGTACCAATGGTACTAGTAATTTTCCAAACATACTCAATGTTAATTGTATTACAGGATGTTAATTTCCCAACAGGCTATAGGTTCAAATCTGCGAAACTGCAAATTATTTTTTTTTTTTATTTATTTTTTTATTTTTAATAAATGAACGTTAATGTTAATGCTCAAATTAACGTCAATGTTAATTTGAGCATTAACATGGTATAAGAAAGTTCACAGTTGGGAACTAGTACTGGTGATTTTTGTACTAGTGTAATACTAATTAAATACTAGTTCGATCTCCTGCAGGGTATTTCAACCTTTTTTACTTCGCCGGCTAATATTTGCCACAGGACCGACGAAGAAGGATGCTCCTGTTCCTCCGCTCTTTAGTACATGATTGTGTCAGTCGCTGCCAGTTATGTTCAGTGACCAGTGCTATGCCTTCATCATTGAAAACAGGCTGGCAACAAATAACACAACCATGCACTAATGCTGACCAGAAGAATTCAACACAATATTTCATGACTCAGCGCGGGCTCGAACTCACGACCCTCCGCTTCATAGTCTCGTGTTCTACTACTTCAGCCAACAGCACCCACAACATGTTTGCATATAATTTGTTTTTTTTTAGTTTTAAACATACTAACAGCAAAAAAGAAATTTCGATGATCGAAACCAAGTGGCGAACATTTGATGAATACTCGAAATCAAATGTCATGCATGATTTTCACCGCAACTTTTCGTTTGAGTGTCGTGATCAATTGTAGATTTTGTAATTTTGCAGTTTATTTTTATGTGTGCACTTGTGCACTTAAATTTTAAAATTTTTAAAATCTCAACTCCATATGAGTTGTTCTTAGTCGTAATCGTGCTCGTATTGGCAAATAATTAAATTTATTACTCGTTTCGGTACTCGCTAAACTGACATTCGCTATGCCCCTAATTAAAAGCAAAAATGTAACAAATGAACAAAATATATTGTAAATACTTGTTTAATTAAAACTTTCAATTCTATAGCAACGGATGACACAAAAACTAAAATTTATGACAAGTTGTAAAAATATTTGGAAAAGTTTTTTTTTCTTAAATACGAGTACTTCTGGTTCATACTTAAACTGTACTGTACAGTGTTCAATAAGTAAAAAAAATTACAATTGATTTTTGTCAAACCCACAACGAACTCAATAAATAAATGTGCTGATACTGCATTTACAACTGCACGAAAACTAGTACTTACAAGATTTCGAGCTAAATTTAGTAGATTTTCCTCATGAAACAAACTCTAGTTGCTTACCAACTATTATATGCATAGTTAACCCAGCCTTTACACATGCAAGTGCAAGTTCGAAAATCTCAACACACTCACATTTTTTTACTAACACAACCATATTTTTCGTACTTGTAGATCAACTTGCAAGCAGGCACAGTGATTTTTTGACACTTGCAGCAAGTTAATGTCAAATATATAAACAGTGTTACCAAATTTAATTGATTGAGGAAACAATAATTGTAATTTTAACTTATTTTTAAATATTTATTGGTTTTTTTGAAAATGTGCATAAAGTAGACAATTGGTTTCATATTAAAACATCAATTTCATTAGAAAATGCAATAATAATTACTAATGCCAATTGTTTCCATAAAAACGTATCTGATTGGTAACTCAGATTAATAAACAAAACCAAATAACAATGGAGCCAAAATTAAATCACTCGGCAATTATAAAGCTATTAAATTTATATCGGTCTCATCCAATTTTGTGGGACATGAACAGCAAGTTGTACAGGAGAAAATTTAATATTAAACCAATATTTTTTAGTTGATTTGCCTTCGACGACATCTTGAAAATGAACTTTCACTTGACTGTGTAAACTTTCAAGCAACTTGCATGACATGCGGCTATTTCATCAACATTTTCGATGATAATATGTATATACAACTTGCAAGTAATTACTTGCATGTGTAAAGGCAGGGTAACACACTTAAGTTGCTTATGGCTGAACAATCAGGTCCTCTCAATTCCCCTGATGATGTTTTTTCAGGGTTGTGTTTGGGCCGTTAGAAATTTTCGATGGTATCAAAAGTTGCAGGGTGCCTCTGTGGCAGATGGATAGCAATGCTACCTGTCAGTCCAATGGTCGTGGGTTCGATTCCCGCCGGAGACTCTGGGTGTTTTCCGCAGACAAGCAAATAGCTTCGCGGGCTGTGTTTGTTTAAAAAAAAAAAAAAAAAAAAAAAAAGTAGGATCAGCCCTCAGGAGATGACGCCTCCATATGCAGCGCATTGCATTCAAGATAGAGAATTTGTTTTTGTAGCTGTTTTAACCTTTTACTTCGCCGGCTAATGCTAGGAACACAACTGCGACGAACGACGAATTTTCGATCGGGAATATTCGTCGCCAAAACTAAAACACATTGGTGTATATGAAAATGCACACAATCGTGGTGTTGGTAGAAATTCGTTATACTCAGCGAAATTTGAAATAGATTTATTTTTAATTTTGTATGTAGTAAGTTTTTTAACGAACATTTATATTGCTATATTAAATTGAATTAAGATTTACAGGCTAATTGTTCGAAATTTGTTTTTAAATCTCAGAAAGACATGATAAATATTCCAAGGCACAAAGGAAAGTCAACATCAGTTTTATTCAACTTACACAGCAGAGCAGAACATCTGTTTTCGAAAGACGCAACACTTTCATCATCAGTGCCACCTAATAAGTGGTGACAAACACAATACACATGAGCACTGATGATGAAAGTGTTGCGTCTTTCGAAAACAGCTGTTCTGCTCTGCTGTGTCAGTTGAATAAAACTGATGTTGACTTTACTTTGTGCCTTGGAATATTTATCATGCCTTTCTGAGATTTAAAAACAAAATTTCGGACAATTAGCCTATAAATTTTAATTCAATTTATTTCTAATTGTTTCGTCAGCGAACGGCGAACAGAACAGTATCAGGTCACCATGTTTCATACACTCGAACTGGTTTTTTTGTCGGAAAACATATTATAGCATGTAGCACGAAAGTTTTTAGTGAATACTAAAATACATGCACCAATTCACAAAAATCTATCTTTCGGACGAGGTTTTATTAATTTCGAACACTTTCTTTAATATAGTATTTCTGTCTACTTCTTACTTTTCCATATGGTCACCCCATCAGCCGTTAAATGAAGAGAATATTTTATTTACAGAAGAAACATTTTTCAGAAAATGATAACAAAAAGAAATTTGTTCTGACAAAAAACAAATGGGGACCACCGAGGTAATTATTGAATGTCTGAGTATTTTCTGTTATAATTCGAATATTAGAGTTTGCAAATTTTATTTTAGTGACAAGACTCGTTAATAAGACACAAACTTATATTTTTGCAACAAATCAATTGCCTGCGTCTTTGTAAAACTTGTTGCTCCAATTTTAAACATTTTAAATTTGTTTTTTTCGGTTTCCAAAATGTATCAAAATTATTTTACTACTAAATATTTAGCCATACTTTTTTTTTTTAATTTTTTAAATTATTGCATAAACTTAAAATTTTCAACACAAATTCTTTGATTCTTCATGTTGTTTTCGGCTTCTTCTCTTTTTTTGCATTCACTGAGAACTGATAGCGGGAATAATTTCTCACGGGAGATCCACGATACCATTTTTCCCTTCGCGTGGAATAAAAATTTCATGTGAACAAAAGTTCCCCTTGTTGTTCACGATAAGAGTGAATATGTTCTCTGATCTTCCCCTTCCCTACACCTCCAACCAACTTTGCCCCCTAAGTAACTTTATAAAAAAAAACGTTTTTCTACACTTAAATACCCTGAAAATTTAGTTTTTAAGTTTTTAGGATTTAGGTGAGATGTCTCCCCCACGGCCTTTCTCGGAGTGTAGAGAGTAGAGTTTTAAAATTGGGCACAGAAATGTTTTAAAGGAACTGTGACCCAGCAGGTTAAAAATTTTTAACTTATCTCAGTTCCTTTCTTGCACGTTAATATAAAATATTATTACATAAATTGCTTTTATGCTGACGGAAAAGTGTATCAGTCATGCTCCTTCCAACTCATTGGAAACAACCGTATTAAAATAAATTTTTTTCTTGTTTACTTAAGACAAATACCATAAAAATTAAAATTTTAATAAATATAAAAATTGAATTTTTATTTACCAAATATTTGGAGGGTATTTAAGACCCGGTCGAATATAACGTTTTCAAATATTTTTTCATATATATATATATATATATATATATATACATATATATATATATATATATATATATACATATATATATATATATATATATATATACATATATACATATATATATATATATATATATACATATATATATATATATATATATATATATATACATATATACATATATATATATATATATATATATACATATATATATATATATATATATATATATATATATATATAACAAATGGTGACACAGCACTTAAACTTATAAATTATATTATGCAGTTAAAATAAGACACGCAATTTTGCATTACTTTGGCACAACTCACACTTGGTAGCATATTTACACCTTTATCATGACAACAGATGTGAACATAAACCACAAACTAAGATCTAATACATTTTACTAGTATTTATTGATTTTGTAGGTTATTTATATACTTTTCAATATCTGCCGCCTGTTTCTGTAAAAACAAAATATGAAAATTTTATTTGGACTTTATATTGAGAACAAAAATAATTAATGTCTTCTTTTTTAGCGTTGTTTCAATATAAATACCCCAACGAAAGTTTTTATTTCATTTATAAAAGCAAGCAGTTAATTATAACACATTCCTTCAAGATAATCCAATCAAAACACCAAAAATAAAAATAAATCAATTTTTAATGAACTCATAAGATGTATGAAACTAAAGCTACACACGTTCGCATCTATCAAATATTTGATGAAATAAGAACGGCCACCATTTTTAACTATTTCATCATCTGTCTACATTGGCAAGATATAAAATCTACCATCATCTCAATTGTTAAAAAAGATTAAAGTGTCAAAGCAAAAAAAAAAAAATTACAAATTATTATATCCTAATATTTTTAAGCTTAACGTCTCCTTATTTTTATTTAAAATATATTAATTAAAATAATTAATTAAAAAAGAGATAAAAAAACCAGAAGGATTTTAAAAAATTACAAACTTTGAATTTCGACGACAAAAAGTTATTTGGTGTGTTATCCTCCAAGGAGAGCTCGCGGTCGCATGAAGCATTCATGCAGTGGAGGCAGACGATAGCAGCCACGTCCATACACGACCCAGAATCATCCAAAGTCAGTTTCGCCAGAGAGAGCATGAATGCTCCGTCTCTGACTATAGGCGCACGCATGATATTGTCAGGAGCACTAGTCGCTGACTGATCCTGAAGTCTCAGTCGAAGAGTGGCAAGCAGTGAGGAAACAGGCAACTAGGCGTTGCCTTGCAAGCACAAAGTCAATTCTCGAATATATAATCGGTCCGGTCCATTCCTGCGGAAAACGCTAGAGCTGCCATTAGCAACCAATTTTTATGAAAAGAGATGTTGTGATATGAAATCGAAAGTCAACCCATTGCAAATGGTGACTTTTTAAGAGCTTTCGGGTTTGATTACAACAAAAACATAAAATTTAGAGAAATGTGTGAAATCTTAATTTGCGTCGATACAACGATCTGTTTAGTTCAATATTTGAAGATGATATCATGTAAATGGTGCCAGCGGCTACGCCTCAAATAGTTCACGCGCTGAGTACAATTTTGGGATACTCTCTCCAACACATCGGCCGATATCCCACTAATAAATTCTTCAATATCGCTGGCGGGGCGTTAACCGTCGGGAGTTTGTCTCTATAGACATGAGCCTTAAAATAGACCAGAAAAAAGGACTCTAAAAGGGTTAAATCACGCGATCTAGGCGGCCAATTGACCGGCACCAAACGTGAAATAAACTGTTCTGTGGACTCGATTCTTAATTGGGCCAATGCTTCGCGAGCTGTGTAGTATGCGGCACCGTCTTGTTCAAACCACATGTCAGCCAACACCAGCTCGTACAGTTTGGGCAGAAAATGAAATCATCGTACTTTAGCGCTCGCCACTCACAGTAACGTTCTTGTCTTCGTCATCTTTGAAAAATGATGCCACTTATCCGTAATTCATAACAAACAGTTAATTTTTCGGGATGCATAAGCAGTTCTTCGAATGCTTCTGGCAGCTCTTCACCTCAAATACCGCAATTTTGCTTAGTCACGTAACAACTCGTCCAAAAATGGATATTGTATTGAAAACAAAAGCAACTCTGATTTTTTTCTTCTCTGTTTCTTTCAATACAAATTCAAAAACGAAAATGTTTATATTTCCCCCATATTCTACAACTATTTGTCGACATCAACTCCAAGACAATATAAAAAATGGGATATT